>CALNHX010001927.1:0-199463 GCA_940337035.1 Agriotes lineatus
GTACACCCATCATTTTAGAAGCGTTTTTTGAGAGGCCAGATTCCCGACTGTATTTGGGCTTCCAGATCATGCAAACATTCTCCAAAAAGCATAGCTAGTTGTTTACATTATTGTAATTTTATAATAAGTAATTTTCTGTTTCCTAGCTACTTGATTTTAAGAGATTTAAAACAGTTATTAGGTTATATGTTACATTATTAAAAAATGCTAGAAACATTTTTGTTCAGACATTGATTTTACATCGATTGATCTAAAAATATACAATATTTTATTTAAAAATATACATTTTTGGAAATAACTCCAGAGGTGGATGTCCGACTGTATTTCTGTTTTTACCATCATAATTAGAGGAAAAAATCATATTAGTTTTCCACTTCATTTGACTTCGTAGCTGCAATAACAAGGGAATTAGCAATTGTGACCTTTTAAATTAGTTCACTCTGTATATAGAATTTCATCCAAAGTGGACTAACGCATTCCACAATTTAGATGCCATGCGTCCATCTACCGACACGCAATTTAAAAAGGCATCCTTTAATGTTTTGGTTTATTTGCGATTTTAACGATTTTATTTTTTCCTAATTTCCAGACGCTTTGTACTACGTATGGAAATTAACAAAAACGCAAAATATATGTTTGGGTTTATACGTTTTCGCGCCAAATTGGCTCGCGTTAAAACGTCTTTGCGCCTAAACATCTTCCGCCGAACCGTCTCCGAGCCGAAAGGTCTTCACACCGAACTTTCTTGGTTCTGAAAAGTATGCGTTGAATCGGTCGTGCCGAACCGACCACGTCGAATCGTGCCATCCTGCTTACGGTAGTCTCACTTGCGAAGAAAAAGAAAAACATTCAAAATCATGAAGATTATATAAATAAACTTAAATAGAAAAAATTATAATTGAATTTACAAGAAAATCGCATAACCGGAAGTAGGTGTTTACTCTTGTGATTTTTCAGTTTTTTTCGATTTTTTCAAAAACGGCTCTTAACGATTTTTTTCAAACTTCTCATTTTTATTACATTTTTAATGTGTATTGATGTGAGAGAGGTGATTTTCCAGTTGAATACTTCTAAAATGGGTTTCTTTTGTTTTAAAAATATTTTTATTAACTCCTATTTTAAATAGAACACCCGGTATATTTGAATTCAGCTTAAAATTCTAGAGAAAATCGTACGACACTCATTAATGACCAATAGAAAAATTAGTTCACGAGCCGTAGCCAAGACAACAACAAAATTTCTTCGAAATTTTTTGTAGGTAGACATTACTTCTTTTTAGGGTTTGTGTCGTTACGATTTTCTTACCGAATCTCCATTCGAGCATTAATTCATATCCGTAAATTATTTTTCGTGCATTCAACAACGTCCTAATTTGCCCTCGTGTCCCGCTCGGGCAAATTAATACGACTTTGTTGGAACGCTCTCAAAAAAATTTCCGGAAAGAATTAATGCTCTTATGAGATTATATGTGAAAATTTGTCTCTTCACCTAACGCTCTATTTTGCACCGTTTTTGTAGAATTTGTAATTTTTGACAAATGCTTAAAAATTTAAAATCAAATTTTTGGCTAATTATAAGATTAAGATCACTATAAAAGGAAGTTGTGTGCGTGTATCACACCAGATTTTTAGATTAAGATTGTAAGATAAAGAAGCTGCTGGTTAGTCTAATTTGATCGTTTTCACTAGACGGTAACTGGCGGGCATTTTTTTTTGCTTAGTAGTTATTAGAACCACTTATCTAGTAATCCGACTAAAAACCATAATTTTCTTTGTTGTGTTCGTAATTGTCAGGAAAAGGTTTGTATGAAAGAAAATGTTGGGAAAATCCACCGAAAAGTCGGAAAATTCGGATAACCAAAAGAATGATTTGTATGGTATTTTTGTATGGGATTTCGTATGTTTTGTGTCTGAATGGCTTTTCAAAGAGAACCATTGGAAAATCGGAGTGGAAAACTCAAAAAATTTGGAAAATTATGAAAATCGAATTTTTTCAGGATGAAAAAACCGGAAGAGAACAATGGAAATTCATGTTTCAAAACATACACGAATAGGTTCACGTAATATTATGTCCGGGCAACCCCGGGTAGGTCACAGCTATGATGTATACAAGGAATAATGAAGGATATTTCGAAATTCACTCCTAAAGGGGTAAAATGAGGGGTCCAAATTTGTATGGAAAATAGTAATTTACGTAACAAGTATAGAAAGTGGAGCTTTTCAGTACGAGTGAGATGTTTCCGGACGAGGCCGTTAGGCCGAGTCCGGAATTTCGAGACGAGTATGGAAAAGCCACTTTCATACGAGTTTCGTACAATATTTTTTCGTACACTAGCATACAAAACGGAATACTAAATTTATCCTCGTATATAGCAAATAAGTAGAGTAATATTAATGTAATGTAATATTATATGTGTTGTAACTCAGGAAACGTACGGCAAAGTGCTACTTTGCCGTACGAATACCGCAAAGTGCAACTTTCTGATTAATAAATTGTACGGCAAAGTAGCTCTTTCAATGCTAGTGTACGAAAAATAATATTAAATAAACTTTTCGACTTGAAACTTCGTAGGAGTACTCTTAAAAACAAATAAGCAAACACGTATTTCGTGATTTTCCGAAAACCAACCCCGTAGGAGGTGAAATGGGGTAAATAAGCCTAAAAATCGATATGGGTGTCGTTATTGAGGTTTTTTTGGAACGTTGATTGCGAAAATGGCATTTATTTTTCAGTCCATGACGGTGGACATGACATAAAATTAAAACTTTATAGTGGTGGAACGGCGTTTCAGAAACAAATTATTTTTGGACAGAACAATGTTTGCCGGGGCAGCTAGTATTAAATAAGATTACCATGCCTCTGACAATTCTTCTGTTTCAAGGGACGTTAAACTAGAGATACAAGGAAGCGTTTAAAAATAAATTTACAAAATTTAGATTGAATATTCTCAATCAGCGCAAATATAACGCTTGTAAGTAATATCGGGCCCAAATAGAAGACGAATAGTTAAAATGAGAGTGAACGTGTGCATAGTATAAAATTGTTATCGATATTAACGATACAAGTTTGATCATGAGCATCTTAACGAAACAAGTTTGATTGCCAGAACGAGCTGCGAGCCGAGCTCTGTGACAATGACGCGAGTTTCGTTAAGAGCCATAAGCAAACTGTGTTATTTTATCTTTATCAATAAATTCTGGTTCAATGTGTTCTTTATTTTGTAAAAAAGAGTGCGATCGTATTTATTGCCTCACTGAGTGCTTTAATAAAGCACTTAACGATACTCAAATTAATTTGGTAAATGGTCTATAGCAGTACCCATAAAATACCTGGAAGCACGAATTAGAAAACCCAACATATGGTAGTCTTTCCGTGCGATCTTTTCAAAATGTTCACAGTAAGTTAGCCATGAATGAAGAATAATACCCAAATTCTTTATAGACGCGGTCTGTTAGCACTACAATCACACAGTACTCAATTCTTTGAAAGGTCTTTTTCATATGGTGTTGCAGCTATCTACAATAAACTTCCAATCAATCTTAAAGCCTACGCCCCTTCGCGATTTAAGAAGCACTGTAAGCTGTATTTGCTTGGTTTGCAGAACAGTGGTAGAGGATTCTGATGTGCCACACTCTTAATTATTTTCTTTGTTTTATTAATTACTTTGTACTTTTGTAGAATCGCCGTTCATGTTTATTAAATTTATATATTGTTTTTTTTTTTTTGGTTAAGTGGAGAAACAGATGGTTCTTTGTAAAGGTCAATCTGAACTTCGCCCTTGCACTTCATTATAATTTTTTAATTTATGTTGTAATATGTATTTCATTACGTGCAATAAAGACTGTTATTATTATCGACTTTCTTAGAGTGAGTCCAGTGAGAGTGAGAGCTCGTTCAAATCAGAGTGTAATATTTCATAGTTTTGAACATTATGAAGACTTAACACAAAGCAAATAGGACTGTTGTATCACACTCACTCCTTTTCGTTGTATATTTGAACTCTTGAGAGAACTGTAAATTCGTCAACAATAACAAACCACGTGGCATAATTTTGTAACAGGAACCATTTTGACTGCAGTACGCGCAACGTTAATTCGGCAAGTAATGGTAGAGCTCGTACTTGAATTTGGCCCTAGTCGGACAAAACATACCTCATGTCGGAATATCGGAAAGGACCAATAAGAGCACTACATTTTTATGCGATGCTTGAAACGTTGTACTTTCTTCCTAAGTGCTGCCGTAGCAGTTAGATAGTACTTCTACATGTTTCCTGACTACTTTCTGTTCTGCGACACTTCTTTCTATTCTTCTTCTTCATCACGACGTATTGACAGACATTTTGTGACCCATAAATTTAGAGTTTGTGAGCTTGTTGGAATAAGTTTGAATCCATGTTTCGAATTACTCGCGTGGCTGTGGTATACCATCTATCGCGGTTGTTTGCGAGATGTACAGCTTCACCAAAATTGGTTTGTAAGAGGTCTTTGGTAGTGTCGATCTAGAGCTTTGGAAAACGTCCTTTTCGTCTTTTGCCATCGGGTTTGCCTTGTATAATTAATTTTTCCATATTCTCGGCCCTTCTATTGATATGGCCAAAATGAAAGAATGCGCAAATAGACAGTACTGGACAGTCGTTTAGCAGGTGCAATTTCACGGAGTATTGAAGCATTGGTACGATGTGCCGTCCAAGGGATTCGAAGCATGCGTCTCCAAACCCACATTTCAAATGCATCGATGCGACGTCTATCTGCTTCTCGGATGGTCCATGTCTCTGCCGCATAGATGAATACAGAAAACACCAAGGAATTGATCAGGCGGATTTTGGTAGATTTAGTGACATTTCGGTCACGCCATATTTTGTTAAACTAGACCATTGCTGTTCTAGCCAACTGTATGCGACGACGAATTGCAATTTCGCAATTTCCGGTATTGTCAATCATCTTTCTATTACCCTTCTTAATTTTTGCCCTTGGTTGGAAAGTAGCCTTAAATATGAATGCTTTGCATGTAATCAGACAAATATTACATTTGCGTTATTTTTAAGCGAGTTTTTTGCCAAACTTTTGCTTTTTTCCAAAATTATTTAAGAAATATTTGGCAGTTTCGGGACACTTTATATGCACAAAATACTTCGTATTAACTCTTTCACGTCAAGACTGCCTTATGGTTGTAGGCTACATTTTGTTCTGTATCGCATTTATTTACAAAAACCCAAGGGGGCCTGCAAGGAATTTTTGGAGAAGTTAACTATTTCACAATTTAGCCACCTTATGGCACTATTGATTTAAAGTAGTAAGCAACAGTTTTGTTAATGGCCATATACTGATACCACCAGCGAAATGATCGTGTAATCTTTATTGGATCTGCCGTGATAAAGCCGAAAATGAAAACCCTCACGTGGAGCTCTCGTAGTGCCTCCATAAAACGAAAGTCATCGAGTGAAAAGCGTTCAAACGCGGCCGAAATTGCTTTGCTTTGTTCCTTAACAAATATAGTTACAAATCTCAATTAGCTTCTGGGATTACGTAGGCAACACTAGTATTGAACGAGTGCACTTCAGAAGCTTTGCGTGCGTAGGCAACGCTTAGTTCGAATGCAATGCGAAAGCTGCACCACCACTTCAGCAGTTTCAGTGACCTTGAAGTTAAGTTCATCATCTAGGACGCAAGCAGCTGATAAATAAAAAATGAATACAAAACCTGGAAGTCAGCTGCAAATGACAGGTCGATCGGTCGATAATAACTACATCAGATAAGTTAAGGTAAACTAAGGTAGACTTTAATATTTGATGTAGTAGGCCGGGTTCAGAGTTCATCGTAACTGAGGATCGCTGGATGGACATCTTATAATTTATAAGAGAGAGCGGTGTAATGCCAAGGGTAATTATTGGGGGTAATGGATAAACGCCACTTCATTTGCATTAGCGTCGTCCGATAGTTCTCCTGGTTTGAAGATCTCTCTGCTCGATACGAATTACGTGTTCCTGGCACTGCTAATATTTTTATCGCCGCTGGAAGTTGTATCAGAAACGAAAGCGGATGCGATGTGTTTGTTAAAATCGTGGCGTCATTAGAAATAAAACCTGGAATAGACTTAGCGCGAATCTAACATGGCTGTGAATTTTGTCTACATGTTGCCAATAGCGATTTTCGTGTGGTTCCCCACGACGTTCATCGTTACGTAAGTCGACTTCCCTTATTGCTGACATCTTAATTAATTTATTTTGTTTAGCTATATTATGGCGGTCTTAAGGAAGGACGTGAATCCGCTGTTTCCCTACATCAGCGATACCGGCACTTTTTCACCTGAGAGCTGTATTTTTGGGCAGATGCTCAACGCTGGAGCTATTCTTAGTAAGTACTTTTGTCGTCTGTCCAAGTGGGTCTTTGTCGTTCTAGTTTTATTAACATCAATTTCTGAAACGCGCCAAGTATCTCTCGCTGTTTGTGATTTATTCGAAACACTCATGAATATCATTGATATCAACATAGCCTGGATTAGCAGTCGGCCAACAAATATAATCCTTTCGGCGTGACCAACATTGTGTTTAAACGGATTTATGTGTTTGACTAGCATAAAAAGCATCACGTTTGCGTTGAAATTAAGTTACAAGTAATGAATGCGTGTCTAACAAAAACGTATAAATACGTATCTCTTTGATACTGCTATATGTGTTAGGAAAATAATATATTTTTGCGGAACCAAAACAAACGCGTGACCCAGAATTAAATAACATTTTTGCATACTTAAACAGTCCAAAATAAAGTTATTTTTATATGTATGTATAGACTATGACAACTTAATTTTAATAGAAAACACCAAACACGATCAAATGCCTATAGACGGCCTGTTATAAAACATTAGCAAACAAAGCTTTTGAAGTTTTAGTTCTCCGTTAATGGAAGTTGTGCAAAGACAATCTTTCATTAATCGATAGCTTTTACGGCCCATTTCTTGATTTCCCTATTTAAATTAAAAAAACATCGACTGTTAGTTTTAGGAAATATTGTAACATTTAAGATGAATATACTGCAAGCAAGGTATTTTATTCTGAAATTGTGTATTCTTAGATTCTGGATTTAAGCGAGATATTGTGGAAAGTAATGTCTGATGTTGGAGAAACTGATATAGGGAAAATTTAAGGAAAATATTTAAAATCTCTATTTGGGAACGAAAAGCAATGGCATAGTAGCGTTTTATAAAATATGAAAAAATAGGGCATTAATTTTTATCCACATCAGTTTTTAAATGTAGCTGCAACCTGTCAGATAGGTGATGACGTCAAACTGGCTTGCCGTTATCTGGCTAAAAATTGATTAACCATATAATTTGGGAAACGAACGCAATAAACTTGATTCTTATTACCTGGTTGTTACGAGTATTTTACTCTATTTATTAAACAAAACAATGTGGACATATTTCTAAAAGTACACCTTTACATTCCCCAATATGCTGTTTTTAATTTTTTTTTAAATTCCAAAATACCGGGTGACAATGAGACCAGGGCCATGCTTATATCTGGTTTATTTATGAATCGATTTGGATAAAATTTTATGCGGGAATAAATTGATAGTTTCTGATTGACGGATAGATATAGTTAAAATGGTGCCATTAAATTTAATTTTTTTACGTTTATTTTATTGTTATTTTGTTGTTGTTCTTGTTTTTATCCGTTTAAAACCTGTAGATGGTAAATGATATGCGAAAAGAAATCCAAAACATCAGTTAATACTTTAAGAGAGGTCTTAATCGACCATTACATAAAGATTTTTAAAGAAAACTGTCAATTCGAGAATGATGGATTCTATCTCAAATTTTAATTTAACTTTTGGCGAGTTTGCTTCTTAAAACTTTAAAGAGGTCAAAACACTCCGGAGTAGTGGTTTTTAATAAGGGCTAAGAGGCGAATAACAGAAGCATCGGGTGAAAATAACACCAAAATAAGTAATCTTTTATATTTTATATACATATAAAAATTATAACATCTAACAATCTCAAAACCAGAGTGGTGGAACACCGATACTGAAGAGAGAAAAAATAAAATACAAAAGGGAAAAATGTTAATATAAAAAAAACCACACAAAAAAGGTATTAAAACATACCACACAAGCCTTATAGAGAGGGAGAAAAAAGGAGAAAAAAAAACCATAGCCTGCCACATTCCATCATAATTTTTCCATGAAACCAGTATCTAACACAAACAAAATAGAATTCATATTTGATGCTGTTGAACCCACACCAAATAAAAAAAACTAAGATTGTATTTTGAAAAATAATATCAATATAAGGAAAACAAACACTTCAACCAAAAGTAGTACTTGGTTAATAGCATCAGAGAAAAAAATATAAAATAACACACAAGTAGAACAAAAAAATGTTAAACTTTCCATTCCTAAATAACATTTCCGCTGCATTCCTAAGAGGGAAAAAAATTATAAAGAAAGAAGACTCTAAAACAAATATTTTAGCTGTTGTCTACAAAAGCAAAAAAAACAATAAATGGTGAAATCCAATACACCTTCCTTAAACCATACCAAAACAGATATTAAATAATGTAACGCCATGCCTTTTAGTAACTTGAAACTTTTAAAATATTTAAAAAAAAAACAAAGCAAAAGATAAGAGATTTCATGTGCCTTTTAACTGTGTTTGTCCAAATTTTAATTTGTCATAAACAATCTGTCTTTAAGTCTGAAGAAGCTATATTAAAATAGCGAAACGTTGCTTTGAAATGAATTGTTTTATTTGAAAATTATATTCGACATGTTTTGACACAACTAGTAGGCTTACTTACAACTATTAGTAACGTAAATTTAAACAACAAAATCAGCTGAAAAAACTCTTTTACCAAAGAAATACGACATGCAATGTCGTGTTATTCACATTTTAATACTTAAAATGCTAGGTTGCTGAAATTTAACACAAAATGATTTCGTTATACAGTGACGTCTTTACACATATTTGCGTATATAAAATACAATATGATTAATTTTAACACGTATGAAAAATGTATAAAAAATACTTGCCTTGGGCCTTGACGATACAATCATTACTGGCGAGCAATGTAAGTACCTACCCCGTTGCAAGGGACGTAGAAGATGGCATTAATAATTTGTCGAGGGCAACTGAGTAATATGTTCTCACATAACGAGGTGGTTGGCATCCCCTGGTTTAGAAAAGGACGTCGGATTGGTTGCATGAACTTGAAGTTGCCGCTAGGATGCACGATGCTTCGTACGAGATGGTTCTAAAAGCTTTCATGATTTTAATATTGATTAGTGGTTGTACTGTTTTCACTTATCTTCTGTTCATTTTCTTATCTAGAACTGGTTTCCAAACTGCTGCGCCATAATTGAATATCGGCAGTACTGCTCCCTTATAATAGTCGGAAATCAGGCTCCTCAAAAAACGTTTCTAAAATGATGGGGTGTGCACTCGAATATATAGTTTTAAAAAAATGTACACTATCTGGAATGACTTTGCGGATCTAATGTGGAAGACTCCATTCTTTTTGCGATTGCAAAAAAGCAGAAAATATTTTCCGACATTTTTTTTATTACTAGAAATTTATGAATTTTATGCGTACATTCCATTTGCAAGCTTAATTTTGAATATTTCTCAATGATTTTTAAACCAGTGGAAAGATTATTCTTTCTGGATTCACAGAAACGCTACAAAAAGTGTTTAAACAAAGCGTAACGGGAATACGCTGTATATACAGGGTGTTATTAAAATCAACCATGTCACTTCCAGAGATGCTAGAGGACGCTCTATGGAGTCGAAAAGTCCTAATCCATTTTTGACTTAGAAGCATAATTTCTTCAGAATCCACTGTTGAAATTGGTACCGCAAATTTTGTGAACCGCTGTATGATATGCGTTTTTGTGTATTTTATGTTTTTTTGTCAAAAAATGTGAATGTAATAAATACTTGCGTGTTTGATATTTGTAGTAAAAATGTAGTACATCGTGCAGGAGTATGCTGATATCCTTTTTTTGTAGGGTGAATGTTCTGATGATGCTGATGCTGCAGTGATTGATATTTTGTCTTCATTATTGTTGGATTTAAAATTATAGCTAATAAATTCTACATGTAGACGGCGTATATGACAATTCTTTTCCCAGCTTACCTTAAGACACTGCGTCAAGTCTCAAATTTAAGGTAAAGTAGAGCAGTTCTCAACTTTTTCTTTTTAATTTTCAAAATTCCTTTTTGCGAAAACTATGCATCTAAGTCTAAAATGGATTAGAACTTTTCGACTCCATATAGCGTCCCCTAGCATCTACGGAAGTGACACGGTTGACTTTAATAACACCCTGTATATACCGCGCATTCCCGTTACGCTTTGTTTAAACAATTTCTGTAGCATTTGTTAAAAATAATTTCGTGATTAATTTGACATCATCTGAATCAGAAAGAATAATCTTTCCACTGGTTTAAAAATCATTGAGAAATATTCAAAATCAAGCTTGCAAATGCGATGTATGCATAAAATTAATAAATTTTTGTAACAAAAAAATTTCGACCCATTGACACACATTCTATTTTATTTAATTTCTTTATTTTGTACATTTTCTTGTATTTTCTTTGCTATGTCAATAAAAGACATTATTATTATTATTAGTATATTACGATACTAGTGTCTAAGTACGCCTTTAAAGCACTTGCGACGAGTTTAAGAACACGACGCAAAGCGGAGTGCAATCACAAAAAGAATGGAGCCATCCACATTTAGATCCGCAAAGTCATTCCAGATATTAAATTTTTCTTTTAAACTATCTTTGAGTGCACACCCTATGATCGAATTTATGGTCCCTGATACCTGACTATCAATGATATTTAAAGCGTCATGTTTCAGTTCCCAGGATATTTTGGAAGACCTGGACAGGATATTGATACTCTTACATTTTGTTTTAGTGAAGTTCTTTTCTTCGTTATTACCTTAGATTTATCTTAGTTAAAGGTGATTTAATATGTTTTTGTTTAATTGACTATCTTCTGTATTTCAATGTTTGCTGTATTTTCTGCTTTAATGGCATTTCTTCCCCTTGTTAATATGGCCAAATCGGCAAAAGCCTATCACTTTCGTTTGGCTTTTGTAGTTTAAATTTAATAAGGCGTTGTACATCACGTTCCAAAAAAACATGGACCACTGCAAGAACCCTGTGGACATTCTTTTTGTATGGTTCTTGTTACATTTAACGTCGTTTATTTATAGAATATCTACTCTTTAGCTAAAACTATTTAATTCCAAATTATATAGGTTCTTGGTGCAATTTAATTGTCGTAGATTACGAAATTGTCGATCACCATGTAGCGTTAAATGATTCCTTTACATCTAGGCTTATAAGTATAGCATAATTTTTTCTTTAAAGTTGCTTTCCCTAAATCTTTTTAACTTCATAGGTGCGTGTATGGTGCCCTTGTTAGGGGTAAAGCCAAATTGATTGGTGTTAAACAGTTTGTTTTTGTAAAGGTATCCGTTTATTCTTTTAATCATGAGCTTTTCTAGTAGTTTGCTCGCTATATTTATCAAACTGATGGGTCTATATTTTGATACTGTTTTTGCACGTTCCTTGTCAGGTTTTCATATGGGAACCATCGTAGACAAGTAGTAGTGGGCCCCCGAAACTGGAGCACCTGTCAATCAAACTATTAAATTGATTGACCTAATTAAATCCGCGAATTAAATCCGCGGTTTGACCTAATTAATTTCGCGGTTTGATCTAATTAATTTTCACATGTGCTACTGATTAAATTACGCATTAGCTTCCGATTAAATTACGCGCGGCCATTTTTAATTTGCTTCTGGAATTACACGTCGGCCATCTTGGTTTTCTGGCGCGAATATTTGAATTTAAATTTTCAGATTTTTTTTTCTAAGTTCAATTTTTTGATTTTAAACTTCCCGGGGTGTCGGCCATCTTGGTTTTCTGCGCGCGCACTTCTCACGGCTGTCGTTTTTAATTTTGAATTTTCGCGGTAATATTTGAATTTCAAACTGCTAAATCTTCCGTCTCCCTCATCGAAGCTGCCCTCTCTCTCTCATGCACGGCGGTCAATTTAATTTCGCGCGACTATTTGAATTTGAAATTTTTCTTCTAAGTTCCAGTTTTTGAATTTAAGCTTCCCGGGTGACGGCCATCTTGGCTTTCTCGCATTTATTTTAATTTAAAAAAAGCTTTCTGCGACTACCCTAGGCCGGATTCGAACCAGCGATCACAGTATTACGAGTTCGAAGTCTTAACCAACTGAGCTATCGAACATCGTGCTTGAATGCTATTAAAACTTCAACACTTGCGTGTCGACCTCCCTTGTTTTAAACAAACTATTTTTTGAGAAATATGTTTTATAAGAATGGAAGTACATACCCTGCGGTGTTAAATGATGTGTAGTAATTTTAAAAAACTGATTTTGCGACTGGATGTGGCATAATTAATTATTATTTATAATTTGTACCTGCTATATGGATGGATTAACGAGATTCTCATTGTCCCTACCTACTATATAGGTGGAAATTTCCGATCGGTTGGCGGTAAGAGGTAAAGGCAGATCGTAAATATAAAAACGAGTTACAAATTTGATTTTAATATATTCTTGAAATACTAAGTATGAAAAGGTCTCATATAATATTATTAAATTATTTATAAAACCGAGGCTATTATCCATTTTTTATATTTGAAATGCTAGAATATGATTAATTTTATGCTGCTATGCGTAATTACAAAAGACATTATAGCCCCGAGGAGGCTTTCTATTTTGTCATCCTCAAATGGCCTAACAGGTCGTTGCCTGTCGGCGTTCAGCTCTTTGGTGTTCGTCACGGAATACGATAACATGAACAAGAAGATAATACGTATTGCTTGAGTAAGAAAGAGATAAACATAAAATGCGTAATTATTCGCAATGGTTTTTGCCCCGGGCGCGTTTTCAGTTAACTTGATTGTTAGCACAGACAATGGAATTTGCTATGATATCACCGAATCTGCAGGGGTAATCTTGTCTACGCTCATCTCGTCCGCATTTATTTAATTTAAAAAAAGCTTTTTGGGGTGGCCCAAGTCGGATTTGAACCCTAGCCACGTGTGAATAATTATTTTAAATCGCGAAAAGTGTTGAGTAAATAAATGCAATGTATTATAAATACGTAAAACTTTTAGTTATTGTGCGTTTATAAGACGGGTCTTTTGACAAAATGGAAGAATCAAACTGTGCTATTGTAAATGTACAGATTTTTCACGGTCAATTTGTATATAACAACTTAATGTAAATTGTGTATTGTTTGAAGCTTTCGCGGTTACTCGAATTATTCTCCTTAGCATAGAATTTCGGCTTAGACCGCGTAGTATTTGTATATGAACACCCAGCATTTTCTGGCTTAATGTGCCTTGCACCTTGTGAAGTCGAGCAAAAACCCGCGCGATGGCCATGCTCTTCGGTGGCTCGTGTTGTTTGAGTATCTTGAGAACGAGAATACTTAGACAGATTTGGCCGTTTTGCTGTTTGTGCATCCATATTCACTAACGTTTCGCAAGACCTTGCAGCTTGCATCATCAGAGTGAAAGTCGCACTTGCATCATCAGAGTGAAAGTCGCACTTGCGACTTTCACTCTGATGATGCAAGCTGCAAGGTCTTGCGAAACGTTAGTGAATATGGATGCACAAACAGCAAAACGGCCAAATCTGCCTAAGTATTCTCGTTCTCAAGATACTCAAACAACATGAGCCACCGAAGAGCATGGCCATCGAGCGGGTTTTTGCTCGACTTCACAAGGTACAAGGCACATTAAGCCAGAAAATGCTGGGTGTTCATATACAAATACTACGCGGTCTAAGCCGAAATTCTATGCTAAGGAGATTAATGTAAATTGGTAATTTAGAACATTTTAACGAAAACAGCGACTTCTTTCGGAATAAACTGTTTCTTCTCACCACGGAACCCTTGCAGATCTATGAATGCACTGACCATACTGACGAAATGTTTGAGAATGACTAAATTTTAAAAATTGTTGTTGGATTTTCGATATAATGTTACAATTTTTACATCGCTTCACATAAAATTCTACAAAAACAATATTTTTATACAACTTTCATTGAAAAAATAGTAAAATTTTACGAAAATACGTCTGTGTTGACAACAAATTAATATAAATTTGAATAAAAGCACGCAAAAATTACGAAAAGACGTATGTGTTCACGACAAATTAAAATAGATTTGAATAAAAGCACGCAATCCGTTGAAAAAAAATGTTCCGACACCATCAAAACACACAATTTCATTGAAAAATCTTCTACCACAAGCATCTCGACAAGCAAAATTTCAGTTACGTAGGCTCATTGTTCATTTTTATTACGAAAATTAACTCAAAATTGAACAAAAATCACGCATTTCACATCATCTCACATAAATTTTTACAAAATCGACATCATGTTACATAAACTATGCATAATTTTGCAAATGTTTTACACTTTTTTCTCTAACTTGTTGCAGTTTTAGCAAGATTTGAATAAAAAACAGCAATTTCTGCAGCAGTTTTAGTAAGATTTGAATAAAAACACAATATCGCTGAAAAATGTGTTGGTCCACATACATTTTTACAAAAACTGACATCATGTCACTTGAAATTATACAAAAAACGATATTTTTTACTCAACATACGACGAAAATTGAACAAAAATCACTCAATTACACAGCATCTCACATAAATTTTTACAAAATCGCCATCATGTTACATAAACTATGCATAATTTTGCAATTGTTTTACACTTTTTATAAAATGCACCGCTCAAAATTAAAAGAAATAGCAATTTCATTGAAAAAATCTACTACCACAATCATTTCGATAAACAAAATTCAAAAAATCTTATACTTTTGATGGAAATATATGTATGTTGACCACAAATTAACATAATTTTTAAATAAAAACGCGCAATTTGTTGAAAAAAATATTCTGACACCACCAAAACACGCAATTTCATTGAAAAATCTTTTACCACAAGCATTTCTAGAAGCAAAATTCACGCACTTTCGCTGAAAAACGTTCTGTTCCACATCATCTCACATAAATTTTCACAAAAATCGACATCATGTCACATAAATTATACAAAAACTGACATCATGTCACTTGAAATTATACAAAAAACGATATTTTATTCAACACACGATGAAAATTGAACAAAAATCACGCAATTACAAGCCATCTCACATAAATTTTTACAAAAATCGACATCATGTTACATAAACTATGCATAATTTTGCAAATGTTTTACACTTTTTATAAAATGTATCGCTCAAAATTAAAAGAAATAGCAATTTCGTTGAAAAAATCTTTTTATTTTAGCTTTAGATTTTGTAATTATTGCAGATTCGAGAAAAAACAAAAGCAGACTAGAAATAAAAAACACAAACACTTTGTAATAAACAAATATATTGTTGTTATTTCGTATAATACTTAATAATATAAATATAAATGTACAGCTGAATGTCTTATTTTCTAAAAATTCGCTAGCAATTTACAAAACTGTAGGTTGAGGTGCACAACATTTCAAATTAAAAAGGCTGCAAGTAATAAAATCAGAATTTCATTGTGTCATTTTAAAGTTTAAGATGCACCCAATCTAGAATTCCCTTCGTTTTTGGTGTTGATGACATCTGCCTTAGAGGCGTTTTTCTAACGGCCCTTTTTTGGAGGCGTTTCCTTATCGGCGTTCTTCTGACTGAATTTTTTTGATGTGGACTTGGATGAGTAGCTGGTGTTTTTAATTTATATTCTAAATCGGACTCGCAGTTATCAGTTTCCATTTCGGTTTTTCCTGTAGTACCAGTCGGGGTTGGCTTTTTTGCTGTTTAGGTTTAGCTAGCAGCACATTAGCAACGTTAAGGTCTTTGATGTAATCAGCAAACTGTAGGCGTCCGGGTGGATTAATAGTTTTTCGAGGCCGCAGAGTGTCGTGAATTAAATCGACTATGTTAGACGCCGGTAAAATTTCACCCTTTATAGTAACGGTACCCCTGTGATCCCAGCTCACATCGCTTGAGGTACTCAAAATGCGTAGGAAAACTTCAGCTTTTTTCTTAAAAGTTTTGGGAAGTGTAGATAAAATAACGGCATTTGATAGGCTGTCACTGGTTGTTTCAATAGGTATTTTGATTGGCTGCCGAGCCTGGTTTGTGAAATGAAGGAATCGTTGTAACACTTGATTGTACTGGATCCATTTATCGTGATCAGTTAATTTGGACTTTAAAACTTTTTGCATTTCGTCATCAAGCTGTGATAATATATTTTTCTCCGCATCATCGCCAGACTTAAGACGTTGGACAAATTCTGGCGATACAATCAACACCTTCCGCTCTTTGTCCATTTTAGTCGAAAAGGAGCTCAGTCGTTTGTTCTAGTAGAGCCGTCGTGAATAAACTAGCTTAAAATCAAGACTTTCATAATAAATATATAAAAAAAAATATGACAGGTACGGGAATCGAGCCCGTATTCTCTCTCGAGATCAGAGCTTAAATCTGACGCCTTAACCATTCGGCCAACCTGCCTCCCTATATAAACGAGCACTCTCTGCCTAATTAAGAAAACATATAGTTTAAAAAGCCTTCTACATGCAATTTCATACAATATTTCATATAAATTAAGCCATGTACAAATTTCTAAATCGGTTTTGATATATATTTTATCGAAAGACTTGACCCTCAGCTGCCGTTTTATTATTTGTAGTGATGCGTCATCGCTGAATTTTACAAGTGCCATCCTGTCTGCGATGTGACGTACGCAATGTCTCCATCCCTTTTTATTTTAAAATTCTATAAAACCAGAGGCCCGACTGCTGCCTCACTAACACGTTTTAAACCATTGTACACTGTTACCTGATGCGACAGCAGTTTGGACCTCTGGTTTTATAAAATGTTAAAATAAAAAGGTATGGAAACACTGCGTGCGTCACATCGCAGACAGGATGGCACTTGTAAAATTCAGCGATGACGCATCACGACAAATAATAAAATGCCAGCTGTAGGTCAACTCTTTCGATAAAATATATATCAAAACCTGATTTAGAAATTTGTACATGGCTTAATTTATATGAAATATTGTATGAAATTGCATGTAGAAGGCTTTTTAAACTATATGTTTTCTTAACTAGGCAGAGAGTGCTCGTTTATATAGGGAGGCAGGTTGGCCGAATGGTTAAGGCGTCAGATTTAAGCTCTGATCTCGAGAGAGAATACGGGTTCGATTCCCGTACCTGTCATATTTTTTTTTATATATTTATTATGAAAGTCTTGATTTTAAGCTAGTTTATTCACGACGGCTCTACTAGAACAAACGACTGAGCTCCTTTTCGACTAAAATGGACAAAGAGCGGAAGATGTTGATTGTATCGCCGGAATTTGTCCAACGTCTTAAGTCTGGCGATGATGCGGAGAAAAATATATTATCACAGCTTGATGACGAAATGCAAAAAGTTTTAAAGTCCAAATTAACTGATCACGATAAATGGATCCAGTACAATCAAGTGTTACAACGATTCCTTCATTTCACAAACCAGGCTCGGCAGCCAATCAAAATACCTATTGAAACAACCAGTGACAGCCTATCAAATGCCGTTATTTTATCTACACTTCCCAAAACTTTTAAGAAAAAAGCTGAAGTTTTCCTACGCATTTTAAGTACCTCAAGCGATGTGAGCTGGGATCACAAGGGTACCGTTACTACAAAGGGTGAAATTTTACCGGCGTCTAACATAGTCGATTTAATTCACGACACTCTGGGGCCTCGAAAAACTATTAATCCACCCGGACGCCTACAGTTTGCTGATTACATCAAAGACCTTAACGTTGCTAATGTGCTGCTAGCTAAACCTAAACAGCAAAAGAAGCCAACCCCAACTGGTACTACAGGAAAAACCGAAATGGAAACTGATAACCGCGAGTCCGATTTAGAATATAAATTAAAAACACCAGCTACTCATCCAAGTCCACATCAAAAAGGTTCAGTCAGAAGAACGCCGATAAGGAAACGCCTCCAAAAAAGGGCCGTTAGAAAAACGCCTCTAAGGCAGATGTCATCAACACCAAAAACGAAGGGAATTCTAGATTGGGTGCATCTTAAACTTTAAAATCACACAATAAAATTCTGATTTTATTACTTGCAGCCTTTTTAATTTGAAATGTTGTGCACCTCAAACTACAGTTTTGTAAATTGCTAGCGAATTTTTAGAAAATAAGACATTCAGCTGTACATTTATATTTATATTATTAAGTATTATACGAAATAAGAACAATATATTTGTTTATTACAAAGTGTTTGTGTTTTTTATTTCTAGTCTGCTTTTGTTTTTTCTCGAATCTGCAATAATTACAAAATCTAAAGCTAAAATAAAAAGATTTTTTCAACGCAATTGCTATTTCTTTTAATTTTGAGCGATACATTTTATAAAAAGTGTAAAACATTTGCAAAATTATGCATAGTTTATGTAACATGATGTCGATTTTTGTAAAAAATTTATGTGAGATGGCGTGTAATTGCGTGATTTTTGTTCAATTTTCATCGTGTGTTGAATAAAATATCGTTTTTTGTATAATTTCAAGTGACATGATGTCAGTTTTTGTATAATTTATGTGACATGATGTCGATTTTTGTGAAAATTTATGTGAGATGATGTGGAACAGAACGTTTTTCAGCGAAAGTGCGTGAATTTTGCTTCTAGAAATGCTTGTGGTAATAGATTTTTCAATGAAATTGCGTGTTTTGGTGGTGTCAGAATATTTTTTTCAACGAATTGCGCGTTTTTATTTAAAAATTATGTTAATTTGTGGTCAACATACATATATTTCCATGAAAAGTATAAGATTTTTTGAATTTTGTTTATCGAAATGATTGTGGTAGTAGATTTTTTCAATGAAATTGCTATTTCTTTTAATTTTGAGCGGTGCATTTTATAAAAAGTGTAAAACAATTGCAAAATTATGCATAGTTTATGTAACATGATGGCGATTTTGTAAAAATTTATGTGAGATGCTGTGTAATTGAGTGATTTTTGTTCAATTTTCGTCGTATGTTGAGTAAAAAATGTCGTTTTTTGTATAATTTCAAGTGACATGATGTCAGTTTTTGTAAAAATTTATGTGGACCAACACATTTTTCAGCGATATTGTGTTTTTATTCAAATCTTACTAAAACTGCTGCAGAAATTGCTGTTTTTTATTCAAATCTTGCTAAAACTGCAACAAGTTAGAGAAAAAAGTGTAAAACATTTGCAAAATTATGCATAGTTTATGTAACATGATGTCGATTTTTGTGGAAATTTATGTGAGATGATGTGGAACAGAACGTTTTTCAGCGAAAGTGCGTGAATTTTGCTTCTAGAAATGCTTGTGGTAATAGATTTTTCAATGAAATTGCGTGTTTTGGTGGTGTCAGAATATTTTTTTCAACGAATTGCGCGTTTTTATTTAAAAATTATGTAAATTTGTGGTCAACATACATATATTTCCATCAAAAGTATAAGATTTTTTGAATTTTGTTTATCGAAATGATTGTGGTAGTAGATTTTTTCAATGAAATTGCTATTTCTTTTAATTTTGAGCGGTGCATTTTATAAAAAGTGTAAAACAATTGCAAAATTATGCATAGTTTATGTAACATGATGGCGATTTTGTAAAAATTTATGTGAGATGCTGTGTAATTGAGTGATTTTTGTTCAATTTTCGTCGTATGTTGAGTAAAAAATGTCGTTTTTTGTATAATTTCAAGTGACATGATGTCAGTTTTTGTAAAAATTTATGTGGACCAACACATTTTTCAGCGATATTGTGTTTTTATTCAAATCTTACTAAAACTGCTGCAGAAATTGCTGTTTTTTATTCAAATCTTGCTAAAACTGCAACAAGTTAGAGAAAAAAGTGTAAAACATTTGCAAAATTATGCATAGTTTATGTAACATGATGTCGATTTTGTAAAAATTTATGTGAGATGATGTGAAATGCGTGATTTTTGTTCAATTTTGAGTTAATTTTCGTAATAAAAATGAACAATGAGCCTACGTAACTGAAATTTTGCTTGTCGAGATGCTTGTGGTAGAAGATTTTTCAATGAAATTGTGTGTTTTGATGGTGTCGGAACATTTTTTTTCAATGGATTGCGTGCTTTTATTCAAATTTATTTTAATTTGTCGTCAACACATACGTCTTTTCGTAATTTTTGCGTGCTTTTATTCAAATTTATATTAATTTGTTGTCAACACAGACGTATTTTCGTAAAATTTTACTATTTTTTCAATGAAAGTTGTATAAAAATATTGTTTTTGTAGAATTTTATGTGAAGCGATGTAAAAATTGTAACATTATATCGAAAATCCAACAATTTTTAAAATTTAGTCATTCTCAAACATTTCGTCAGTATGGTCAGTGCATTCATAGATCTGCAAGGGTTCCGTGGTGAGAAGAAACAGTTTATTCCGAAAGAAGTCGCTGTTTTCGTTAAAATGTTCTAAATTACCAATTTACATTAATCTCCTTAGCATAGAATTTCGGCTTAGACCGCGTAGTATTTGTATATGAACACCCAGCATTTTCTGGCTTAATGTGCCTTGTACCTTGTGAAGTCGAGCAAAAACCCGCTCGATGGCCATGCTCTTCGGTGGCTCATGTTGTTTGAGTATCTTGAGAACGAGAATACTTAGGCAGATTTGGCCGTTTTGCTGTTTGTGCATCCATATTCACTAACGTTTCGCAAGACCTTGCAGCTTGCATCATCAGAGTGAAAGTCGCAAGTGCGACTTTCACTCTGATGATGCAAGTGCAACTTTCACTCTGATGATGCAAGCTGCAAGGTCTTGCGAAACGTTAGTGAATATGGATGCACAAACAGCAAAACGGCCAAATCTGTCTAAGTATTCTCGTTCTCAAGATACTCAAACAACACGAGCCACCGAAGAGCATGGCCATCGAGCGGGTTTTTGCTCGACTTCACAAGGTTCAAGGCACATTAAGCCAGAAAATGCTGGGTGTTCATATACAAATACTACGCGGTCTAAGCCGAAATTCTATGCTAAGGAGAATAATTCGAGTAACCGCGAAAGCTTCAAACAATACACAATTTACATTAAGTTGTTATATACAAATTGACCGTGAAAAATCTGTACATTTACAATAGCACAGTTTGATTCTTCCATTTTGTCAAAAGACCCGTCTTATAAACGCACAATAACTAAAAGTTTTACGTATTTATAATACATTGCATTTATTTACTCAACACTTTTCGCGATTTAAAATAATTATTCACACGTGGCTAGGGTTCAAATCCGACTTGGGCCACCCCAAAAAGCTTTTTTTAAATTAAATAAATGCGGACGAGATGAGCGTAGATAAGATGACCCCTGCAGATTCGGTGATATCATAGCAAATTCCATTGTCTGTGCACAATCAAGTTAACTGAAAACGCACCCGGGGCAAAAACCATTGCGAATAATTACGCATTTTATGTTTATCTCTTTCTTACTCAAGCAATACGTATTATCTTCTTGTTCATGTTATCGTATTCCGTGACGAACACCAAAGAGCTGAACGCCGACAGGCAACGACCTGTTAGGCCATTTGAGGATGACAAAATAGAAAGCCTCCTCGGGGCTATAATGTCTTTTGTAATTACGCATAGCAGCATAAAATTAATCATATTCTAGCATTTCAAATATAAAAAATGGATAATAGCCTCGGTTTTATAAATGATTTAATAATATTATATGAGACCTTTTCATACTTAGTATTTCAAAAATATATTAAAATCAAATTTGTAACTCGTTTTTATATTTACGATCTGCCTTTACCTCTTACCGCCAACCGATCGGAAATTTCCACCTATATAGTAGGTAGGGACAATGAGAATCTCGTTAATCCATCCATATAGCAGGTACAAATTATAAATAATAATTAATTATGCCACATCCAGTCGCAAAATCAGTTTTTTAAAATTACTACACATCATTTAACACCGCAGGGTATGCACTTCCATTCTTATAAAACATATTTCTCAAAAAATAGTTTGTTTAAAACAAGGGAGGTCGACACGCAAGTGTTGAAGTTTTAATAGCATTCAAGCACGATGTTCGATAGCTCAGTTGGTTAAGACTTCGAACTCGTAATACTGTGATCGCTGGTTCGAATCCGGCCTAGGGTAGTCGCAGAAAGCTTTTTTTAAATTAAAATAAATGCGAGAAAGCCAAGATGGCCGTCACCCGGGAAGCTTAAATTCAAAAACTGGAACTTAGAAGAAAAATTTCAAATTCAAATAGTCGCGCGAAATTAAATTGACCGCCGTGCATGAGAGAGAGAGAGCAGCTTCGATGAGGGAGACGGAAGATTTAGCAGTTTGAAATTCAAATATTACCGCGAAAATTCAAAATTAAAAACGACAGCCGTGAGAAGTGCGCGCGCAGAAAACCAAGATGGCCGACGTGTAATTCCAGAAGCAAATTAAAAATGGCCGCGCGTAATTTAATCGGAAGCTAATGCGTAATTTAATCAGTAGCACATGTGAAAATTAATTAGATCAAACCGCGAAATTAATTAGGTCAAACCGCGGATTTAATTCGCGGATTTAATTAGGTCAATCAATTTAATAGTTTGATTGACAGGTGCTCCAGTTTCGGGGGCCCAGTACTACTTAGACACTTTCCATGCTCTAGGGAAATATGCGTGTGCAAACATTGATTATAAATTTCTGGTAATAGAAACTTTGTAAACACATGCGGCAGTACATCACTTGTTAGGCTCTCTACCCCCGGGGATTTTTTCCGTAAGATGTTTTCTATTTCTTCTTTTCTAAACAACTCGACATCTTGTGTTTCTATAGGTACTTTAATCTAATCTCTGATTCTTTTGTGTGTTTCGTTATCTTATTTGGGATTATCTTCTGGTATAAATTCCGTCATAATACACTCTAGATTACTTTTCATGTCTGTGGTGTATTGTCTGTCAGTCTGTCTGTTTGTTCATCTGTCTGGCTATCTGCCCGTATGTCTGTATGTCTGTCTGTTTGTTTGCCTGCCTGCCTCGCTGTCTGTCTGTCTGTTGCCGGTATAACTCAAAAATTATTATTTGTTGGAGGAAGACGATACTTTGCATAATGACTATATACTTTTTTGGCATGAAACCGAAAAAATTTCGGTAAAATATGTACAAGGTGGGCACTTAAAAAATAAAATTCTACCTATTTTTGCAAGAAGTATTGCTTATATAATAGTAAAATTTTGCATATAGCTCAGGTTTCTACCCTTGACGAAAACGGACATATTTTAGACTCAACGTATACAGGGTGAGCATTTTAAAAAAGTAAAATTTTGTTTATTTTTGCTTTTAGATGAGAAATATATAAAAGTAATAATTTACACATAGCTCAGACTTTACCCTTGACGAAAATGGGACTCAAGAGATACAGGATAAAAGTCGGAAGAGACAAAAAAGGGGCAACGAATAAGTACTGTGCGTTTAATGGAGCTGCATCCTAAAGATCCAAACGGTCTCGTATGACAACGTGGGTCGAGCTTTGAGATCACATTTTCAGGCGTTGAAGCTAGAATCCCAACGCTAAAGATTTTTCTTTAATTTGAAAATTGATATAATTTTCATTACCAAGGGTTTCTTTTTATTGTTTCAGTATTATTAGAAACGTTAGGATATTTGTACCCACAGTTTTTTTTTATTTTTTAATTTTTTTAGTATCTCAACATTCACTTCCAAAGGAAATTCTGAGTAAAGCCTTTTACAGATCAAAAAAAGTAACTCCCAAATCTGAAATGTCTTTTAAATATGCTGAGGTGTATTGACTATTATACGTCTACTTTGCAAGTTAGCTACTTGTAGTTTTGCTTTAACAACATTTATCGTAGTTACAAGGCACATTGTTTTTTACTTTGAGAATATAATTTTTTGAATTTTGAGTCAATTATCATCTCTTAAAATTTGAACATTGTCTAATAGGACTTTCTACCATACTGACAATATAGCGACTCGCGATTTTCTATTTGGTACGAGCTAACTTAATTTTGCTTCACGTGTCAAATAAACTAATTTAGAAATGTCAGTTGATGTTTCTAGGTTAGGTCGTGTGTTTTAAGCATAAAAAGCAACAAAACGCGTGTTAGGGACACACATTGATCATTAACATTGATACACACGTAATAAAATAGTATTACGCGCTTCTGGTATCTAAATATTTTAAGTTATTATATCCTCTTATTCTTGTTAACATAGAATTTTGGCTTAAACCGCGTAGTATTTGTGAATAAACATCCAGCATTCTCTGACTTAATGTGCTCGGCACCTTGTGAACTTAAGAAAGAATCTAGGCGATGGTATGCTCTTTGGTGGCTCGTGTTGTTTGAGTAACCGCGAAAGCCTCAGTATTACTATATCCTCTTCCTGAATATAATTCGTAGTACGCCTAATCATCTATAATTTTTAAGAATATTATTTCATTATAATTTTAATGCAAGAATATACACTTCATTCTATGGACTCGTTTTGTTAGTTTTGGGATTATAACTCATAATATTTATAAAATAAATCATGGATAATAAGCGCATTACTTATTATATTGCCCCTGAGAATATCATTGCCGGTCTCCTTATTTTTCATTTCGACTCGGTTTATGCTATTGCATAATATAAAATGTTCGCTGTGTTTTGCGTTTAGCGATCAATATTTTTAAATCACTGGTCCGGCGGGCGTTTGCTTTCTCTCAAACTCATTGTATGATTAATAATAATTATTCTAGTTATTAGATTTTCGACTGCAGTTTTATTCGAACATAGAAAATCACAATTTTATTAGGATTTAAAAAAATTTTTTTTATTAATTATAACGGATTTCAGTTACCTTTAAATAGAAGCGAAAGCTAAAAAGATTTTTATAGAGAATACTAATAATTTGTAAAATTCGAAATGTTTCAATAAATTAATTTGTGTCAAACAGAATTATTGATAGGATATTCATCAGATATTTAGGCTCTACCGCCTAGACCAGTGGCGCACACAGAATGTTTTTTTTTCGGGAAGGGTTTTTAAATTTTGTAAGTACCTACTTATGTAGGTGCCTATTTCAAAGATAGTAACAATAGAAATAAATCTTTCCAATAATAAAAAGCTCTGCTTTTATGTTTTATGTTATAGAAGTTTCAATTTTATTAAGTAGTTAACATTTTTTAATTAATAAAATAAATTAGCAAGATTATTTAGTTCTATAATACTACTTTTAAATACATGTAAATTGCTTTTTTAATAACGTTTCTATATAACCGATGAAGCTAGCAAAACTAGCGAAACGTTTTAATTAATTAAAATTTTTATAAATATCATAGTATGTTAATGACAAAATGATTTTTATTTACTAACAATTTCTTGACTAAAAATCTTGCATAAAGTTTATCTTAAAATGGTATGTAGAAGAACCATAACTAGCCCCACGAAAACTGCATAAATTGTACAATTTTCAGAAATTAATGCCATATTTTTACAGGAATAAATTTCAGATTTAATGTAAACGCCGCCTCGATACACCTTTCAGCAACGCTACTAAAAATATCAGAGCTATCATGAGACGGGAAACGATGATATTTTGTAATTTTTCAAACCGCGAAAATGAGCACTTTTGAACAGCTTTAAAATAGCCTTAAAAGATTCGATCAGCGACTCATATTGAGAATTGAGATTGAGATCATCACATAGAAAAGATGGTTTACTTTATTGTCTCTGTTGCACAATTGTACACGTGTGCCTAAATTAGTTTGATACAAACAAATCGCTAAGCATAAACACTTCAGAACTGATTGTTAATTAGGGCAATGAGAATTTCCAGGTGCTCCATTTCCCAGAAAGGCGACCGGATCAGTGTTTAAAAAATTAATATCGTCTAAACGTAGACGATTATTAGGCGTTCACAGAAAATGTTCCGACTATTAGATTAATGTACAGGAATGAGATGTTTGTCATTTTTGTAGAAAACAGATCATAATTTTAAGGTAGAAGAATCAAACACTGTTAGAATTGTAAAAATAAAATTTAAGTTATAACATAAAAAAAAAGTTTTTTGGTACAAGTGTGTTGTATTATAAATAATCCACGAGAGAAAAGTTATACTGTTACACACTTATTGTATATACAGGATGTTTCATAACGTACGGAAGAGACTGAAAGGGTAGCTAGAAGGGACCAAAATAAAGTTATTACTTCACTCGTCTGAAAGACGAAGGAAGTATTGTAATCACGAAAAATCACATCATAAATGTACTTTTTAAAGTTGAAAAACAAAACAAAGCATTCACCGCCAACTAAATTTTTAGCATATCTAGCAAGCCGTTGAAAGTAATATTCTCAAAGTTTAATTTGGTATAGTGAAGTTATTTTTCAAAACTGCCATATCAAGTGCTACATCGTTGGATTCTACACAAAAATAGCTTTCTAATGATGGTACTTTCGACTCACATTTCAATAAAAAAAAATTAAGTTGGCCGTGCTGCAGTCGTAAAACGATCGATAAAAAAAATTGGAACCACGAATATTAGTTGAAAACCGTATGTTTTACTTCTATACCAAATTTCAGAGTTCTATCTATGGCCGTAATCAAATAATACCACCGTTTCCATACTTAATTTACGCACTGTATATTTATGACAATGTATTCGCTTATTAGTCGTCATGCTTGACAGGCTTGGGTAGTATTTGAATAATTCGTAATTTGGATATTATTCAAGCTACTTTTCTCGTATTGGTATTTGTACACAAATAATGATTTGAGTATTCGTAATCGAGCAACTAGTTTTTGCCCGTATTCTGTGTTCAGTATTTTAGTTACCGTTTTTGGGTATTCAAATATTTTAGGTATTTAAATTACCCGATTACTTGAGTACATGAGATAGAATTTTTACATTCGGGAAGTACAGAAAATAAACCTTTAATTCGAATCAATGTAATGTTTCTAGTTAAGTTTTACTAAAAGCCGACGAAATTGAGGGTCGACTTCAAGAAGGTTCAACCACGTCATAAGCCATAAATGCTTGTGTTATTTATTTTGTTTGCTGTTATATTTTTTAGTCTGAGTTATAGTAAAAACAACAAAAACAATTGAAATACCCTAAAATGCAAGAATGGGCTTAGACTTAGACGATATGCTACGCTTTATTGCACTCGTACTACAAAAATGTGCATTTTGAAACAATAGTAAATAATAGTGAAGAATTAAATACCTTTACAAGCTAGTATGGCTAAAACATCTATGACATCTGCAACACTAGAAATTTATACATTTTATGTGTGAGCGATGCACTCTGTAACCTTTTAATAGATGACGATTGCAGCAATCGTACTGTCGAATGTGTTGTTTTTTAAAGGAATTCTAATTTCGGCTTGTAGAGAGATTTATATGCTTATTTTGCATTTAAAGTTAATAATTTATTTTTAGCGGCACCTGGATATATTTTAGTCTCGCTGGAATTGTGATAATATTTTCCGTAAAAATGTCAATGTTAAAATGACTTAACTGTTAATGTGGAGAATTACAACATATAGGTGCTGCTACTACAAAAAAAACATATTCAATATGGTATTTAAGTTAAAATGAGCACATGAGCAGCGTACTCAAAAATATACAGATAGTTAAAGTTTCAAAAAGGAGTAGTTTAAATTATTTATCTATTTGGATAGAATACTTTCCTTTCAAAGAGGCAGTATTTTCTTACTTTTCAACCGAATGTAACGATTTCTTTTCACTAAAAATAAAAAATTAAAAATTGCCTTGGGAAATGACTAAAGATTATAGACATGTCTTTACGACTATTGCGATTTAGATCGTGTCGTAGCCAAAACGACTTTTTAAAAAGTTGCCTTTTATATTCCAACGCAAGTTATACATTGGAGCCTCAACTACGTCGAACAATATCTTACTTCTAGCGTAAGATGAGAACTAAACCTAATAAAATAACTCTAGGCAGTTGGTAAAGTAGACCCTTATATTAAGATAACTACTATCTACGGATGCAGGTGGCGAGAGCGCAAGGTTACAAATTCAACATTCTAAAGAGTGTTCATTAGAATTTGTGGTCTAGTCGGCTTTGGAACTGATGAAGTCATGTCGTGCATTAAATCATATGGCTGATAACTGACACTGGTGACACTGTAAGGCTATGTCAAATTCGTTGTTAGATGGTTAGGTTTTGCGTTGGTCTGTGTCAAAACTGACGCATAACCTAACCTGCTAACATCGAATTTGACATAGATTTACAGTGTCACCAGTGTCAGTTATCAGCCATATGATTTAATGCACGACATGACTTCATCAGTTCCAAAGCCGACTAAACCACAAATTCTAATGAACACTCGTTAGTAAGCAGATTAATATAATAGACAAAGCGACTAAGATAATATAACTTGCGGAAGTACAATTCCTAGTTGAATTTGAAATTTATAATTCAAGAAAACGAAGAAAAAGGCTCGCCCAAACACCTCTCTAAATGTATAATGTCTTAAGATAAACAATTGATGTAAGATTCTAAATTTATTCTACGAGGTCTTTTTCACTGTAGTAACCAGACATCACTTCCAATTTGTGTGTTTAACTTTTGTATTGTATTATCTGTAGCCTCATTTACCTTGCAGTGTAGAGGATGGTGCTTTATGCGCTGGCATCTGGCGGTACAATGCTCAACTTGCCTTGGATTCGGGATACAGAGTTGGAGTGCGCCTTTGGTGCTTGCGCAGCAACCATTGTGTGAGGTGTGTGTCTTGGTGATGTGTTGACCTTGTTACTCTATCTCTTAGGTCTGTGGTTCTGAATAGAGCACAGTTAATTTGGTGCCCAACTGTGAATGGTCTCACCGAGCCCGATTCCAATCGCCAAGGCTACGGAAAAATTCCGACCCCCGCGGGATGCTACCCGAGGACTTGCTTAATGCAAGCCTGGCGCTTTCCCACCTGCACCACGCGGCTTCTTCGTGTATAACCTTTATAAGAAAATATTAAACTAGCCAATGCATAAATATAAGTAGAGACTGGATTTCTATGTATTTACATATTTTTTTGTTGCTTATTTAACTTTTGCATATTAAAGGTAAGGAACCTCCCTACCAAGTTTTATTTAAAGGTTTTACTGCATATGATGTTTGTTTTCCATATAAAATATTTGAAGTTTTTCTTAAAAATTCATATTTTATTATTGAAAAATGAAAACACCACCACTGCATTTGAAGAATGCCGTGATTACATGATACTGGACTTGTAACAAGTAAATCTACACATTGCCCGATTTGCTAATGTTGCTCTTGTGTTATAATATTCTCAAAAACTTAGGAAAACTTTCCGCTACAGCCTCAAACATGATTGAAAAGCTTTCGGAGTTGGCACGCTTTACATGCATAGTCAAAAACTTAATAGAATAACATAATTCTTAAGGGTGAAATACTGCTTTTGCAGCATTTGTAAAGAAATGAGAAATAATACATAGAAAATAATATTAAGTATAAATTATTAATTATAATTAAATAATTATAATTATAGTTATAATTATAATTAATATTTATAATTAATAATCAATTAATTATAAAATAATGATTCCACTTGGCTTGAGGCTGTTAAATTTTAGGAAGACAATTTTCAAGAATTAAAGTTCGTTTTTAATGAATTTACTGAAAATGTCTTATTCCTTGCACAATCTAAACAGTGTTTCTCCAATAATGTTTTTTTTTTCTAAATTTGGTCTTCATTGAAATACATTTTTATCCCTAATAGTTAAATGATTGAAAACGAAACATTTCTAACATTGCCAACTTGATATTTGCTCCCATTACATCGTACGATGCCGAGCGTCGAGCAGTCATAATTAATATACGAATCTGTTCTAACAAAGGACACAACTTTTCCCTCAATGAAGAAAATTATTGTCCTCAACTGCAACAAAACATTTGTATAAATTTTAGCACAGAAAAATAATGTTTTAACTTTATATGCTGTTGTAATCTTTTCCTCTATGTGCAATGTCATGTTATGCCAACGTTTTAGTATTTTTTGTGTCATCTACTTACAAATAAAATCTTTCAGTCTATTTAGTGTAGTCTGTAACGTTTTACAGAAAATAAACCAAAGATGTTATTTTTCAAAATGTGGTTTAGTATTCATTAAAAACTTTAAACAATTACGTATATTTGCGCTTATTTTTAATGTAACTTTATAGTCCAGTCATTAGATACATAATAATAGTGTTTTGGTGCAAAAAGGTTGCGGAGTTTTGAAACTTGGCAGAAGTGCAGACTTGGAGGTCCTTAACATGCACTTAAGTTTGCAACCTCATGCGACCGCCGCTAGTTCCACCATCTTGAAGAAATGGCGGCCAAAATCAGTTTTTGGCATGTAACTCGGTTCCTGTAGGTTTTTAGAAAAAAATGTCCGATCAAAAGGCGAAGAGGATAAAATTTTCTACAAAATCTCTTTTATAATTTTTTTTGACAGACAAATATTTTCCGAGTACAAGGCCGAACAGTAGGGAAAACTTTTTAAAATCTCGTGAAAGCGGCATTTGCATGATACTTTTTACCAATTATCTCCAAACTAATCTACCTAAAGTAGTCTAATCTATTATATAACTGTTTAGACAGTGATATTGAAACCAAGTCAATAAAGCACAGAGTTAGGATATTTTATATAATTGCAATTTTAAACAAAAATTAAAATATTAAATGCATTGATTATGAGATGGGAGAAACAGTAGTTAGTCGGATCAAGGCACGCAAAGGCAAAGCATATTTCAGAGGGTTTGAATTTGGCTTGTAAATAAAGTATGTAATATATTTAAAATGATAGGTTTGTGCACATGTAAAGCCAGACCAAACGAAAATAATTGGCACAAAAAGGTTGTTACGTGCATAAAAGGATCGTAGTTATCAATAAAAGCAAAGGACTGTGAAAATACTGAGCAAGCTGAAGGGTAAAGCAAGATGAAGAAAAATCTAGAAAATTGCAAAAAGCAATTCCTGAATGGAGGCAACAGAAAAGAGGCAAGCGATGTGCAAATTTCGGAACTCAAAAATCAGTGCTTTAACAATCAAAAACATAGTGCAAAAGCAGAGCAGTAAAATTAAAAACGTTTGTGAGTGCAACGCTATGGAACAATATTAGTTATAAGCAAAAAGACAATATTTTAGATTTTAAGAAAATGTTAGATTGTAATTTATGTAAACAAATTTTATTCTAATTATGATGCTTTTTTGTCATTAACAAGGAGAAAAATTGAATAAATTAATTTGAAAGATTTTTGGATTTGTGCTCCACATTTGATTAAAGTTTTATAATAATAAACGAGTATTTTACAACCTAAAAAGTGGTCCATTTTATTGCCAAAGTGGTGCCTGTGATAACGTTTGCAGCAGTTTCCGCAACAAAAATTTCACAAATTTACAAATCACATCCCCGAGGGTATCGGGAGCCGTCCAACTGCAAATTACGATCTCCGATTACGACTGAAATTAGCATCGGAAGCCAGAGGTTAGCAGTCCAGGACATCAGCCGAGTCTGCAAGAGCGTCGCCGTCGACACCTGCACCCAGGGGAGCGTCTCCAGCAGGAAACACCAGGAGCGTCACCTGAGAGCAGCAACGAAGTGAACTTCAAAAGGTAGAGGTGCCTGCAATTTAAGTGTTAGCGTTCGGGTAAACGACTAAAACCCAAGATTAAACCTTGCCGAAGAGGCCCGCGTTTTTCCAAAAGGCCAATTATTTCGTGGTTTTCAAAAATCGAGCGGCGTTACCAGGTTTTGTTGGCGAAATCGGCCAGGCTCAAGCTTCCTAAACAAAAGAAAGTTGGCATCCGAACAATCAAGGCGAAGTTTGACGTCATCTTAACAATGAAGGGGATGTTTTAATAGTTGCCAAGCGGGAATATTTAAATAATTTACCTGACGCGTTCTCACTGTTATTTCACGATTTCAAACGTTCAATTTCACGCTGTATGCAGAACCATTTTGTGTTCAGCTGTCAATTTACGAAATTGTAAATTTTATCTACTAATAACAAGCAAACGAGCAACGTTGAAACAAATAACCTAAAATATGAGAATATAGTCCGTTTATGAACCCAACCCATCAGATAAAAAGTTTTGTGTTGCCGAGAGCTAGCGTAATCAATATTGCAGTCAAATAAAATAGAAAAAGATGCATTCTACCATTTTATTTATGCGATTAATTATTACAGTTTCATTTTAACTAGCTTGAAATCACTGATAGGCAAGTTTGAGCACACAGTATAAAAAATATAAACCGAGAATTGCGTGTGTACTTGGAATTTACCATAAAATTTAACTTATATTATTTTTATACCAAAAAAAAATAATTACAAACAGGCACCAGATAGGGGGGCGTTTGCAAATTTATGTCGCCCAACGTCGGGGCAGAGGTGAATTTTAATTTATTCAGACTGTCCCAAAATAACAAGGCAGTCATCGCAATATATGCACTTTGTATGTTGTCTGTATTGAGATGGTATTTAGCCCGTTACTCAACTCTGCTTGCAGCATAGATAAATAAAGCAAGTCAATAAAGCACAGAGCTGGGGTAAATGAGGCAACTGCAAAAAGTTACATCAGAAATTTTAATTCATAACTACATTGGTAACGCATTGCCGATATTAAATGGAATTAATTCAAAATAAATAGTAATAAGGCAGAGCTCAATTCGTAAATTAGAGTCACATAAATATCAATTAGCATAAAGTAAGAGGTTGGTGCAAAGTAAAGCCAATCAAAATTCAACAAATCTGTCACCAAGGGGTTTACTACATGCGTGTTAAATAAATTCACAGGTCAGTATAATTGAATAAGTACAGTTCTATGAACTTTTTAAATAAAGGACAGAATGTAATATTTGAAGAATGGCGAACAGCAGACAATTATTATAAAATACAAGAAATTCACACAACAGGAAGTGAACGAGATTGGGGTTTAAAAAATGAGTCAGTGAAGCGACATAAGTGAACAGACAATCCAAATAAAACATAGTGGGTGGCGCTATAACCTAGTTTAAATACGAACGTGAACAAACAATAATTTTAAAATTAAGATTTTGTACTTTTTTATAATATAAGTTAAAATTTAGTTTATAAGTAACTGATTTGTACTTGGTTAACATCCATAATTATGAATTTAGATAGGAAATTGTTGTTAACTACAGAGAGAAACAATTGAATAAAAATTATTTCATGACAGTCTAATTTGTCTCTCCAGATTAATTGAGTTTTAAGCCATTTACAATTGAAATAAATATAAATAATTCTACCATAGTGATCAGGAGTTTGTAGTGCATATGTGAGAATGTGGGTGTGAAAATCCATCACCTAAAAATTATTTTCATCTGCGACCACCTTGCGAACCACTTCGCCAACGACGAGAAGTTTACGATCATCAGATTTTGAGCACAATTGATGTCAGGCGTTTGAAATTTTGGTAGCACCACGTCCGCACGCCGTGTAGGAGTACACAGCAGTTCCAGCATCCTAGGGTTCCGCTTCCAGCAGCGAGCATCAGGAGAAGTTGTTCCGAGCCAGTTCCCGCAGCCTAAATTAAGCTTATTAAAAATTATAATAGTCCTGTACAGTATACGATTGGCGGTACTATTAAAGGTAATTACTTGGTGGAGTAATACCAGGATAAGATAAGATTTGTTGATCTAAAAAGTAGGCGGGATCAGCGGAATAAAACTGACTGTCCCGGCAATGTTTTCCAGTGAAATGTAGTTAATTGTGTGTTGACAAACTTAAAAAAGCTTAAGTATGTTCGCAACTGTGGATGTGAGAAGTCGACATGTGACCGAGCATTTAGTTAATAACAGTGTTTTTATATATTTTGAACCGTGGATCAATACGAAAAGCTCCGAAAGATATCGACGCTCCAGAGAACATGCGTCCAATAATGTTATTTTTAATGAACCGATGATTCCACCTGTTTTGCAAGAAAAATTCTTGTCGAGCGATACTAATAAAAGGAATTTAATTTCCTTGTTAATTACGAAGTTTGAAGTACAAATTACACAGCAAAGCAGGCAGTAGAAGATGCGGATGTGCTCATCATTCAGACAGCCATCGACATGTCATCGCCTTTTACTCGTGTTTTCGTTGTGGGAGAAGATATAGATTTGTAGGTTCTTCTAACTGCAAAGGCGAGAGATCAGGAAAACATTTTTTTGCTAAAACCATCGAGAGCGAAAGTTGCGGAAACACTGTATTCGACGAGGAGCCTGAAATACAAGAAAGCTGTTGCGAAGAACATTTTGTTTTTACATGCAATCAGTGGTTGTGACACAATCTCTGCCCTTTTTAACTAAGAGAAATTGAAGTTCCTCAGTCTCATGGATACAAACGACTCGTTGCTTGAGACTGTGGCAATCTTTCAAGAACTCGAAGCAAATGTTGATGCTCTCGCTGCAGCTGTTGAAACGTTTTTATTTGCACTGTATGGCGAATCGTTTTAAAAGGACACATTGGATTCGCTCTAAGAACAAATTTAATCTCGCGTCCCTGCTACCTACAAGAGATGCTACAAGGCAGCATTGTCTCCGATGTGGTGTGGCAGAGAAAACGATCCAGAGCAATATGGCTGGCAGAAAATGAGGAACGGGTTTGATGCTGTTCGGGCTACGTCAGAAGCAGCCCCCAACGCCATTTTAGAATCAATATCTTTTAAATGTAAGAATGGCTGTGCAGGACCGTGTGGATGTCGGAAAACAGGTTTAAAATGCTCAGTGCTGTGTCTATATTGCAACGGGACAACATGTAAAAACATTCCTGATTTGGTAGTGAATTCCGATCCCAAAGACCCAAACGAGTCTGACGATGACTTTGATTCGTTGGAGTGGCCGAGTGGGTGTTGGAGACGGGAGACGAGCAAGATTTGTCAGATAGCGTATATAATAAACCAGGAACATCCCATAATACAAAACGGCACAAACCGTGCTTCTAAATTTAGGGTGTGGATTAGGCCTACTGGGGATACCACATTAAACAAAATCGCGTCGCTCAACTTTACCTCCTGGGTGGTATGGAAACGAGTTGACAGCCTATGTTTTTATTACTTTACTGCACTAAAGTGCTTTAGGTGGGCTAATTTATACATAATTGGTAAAAAGTACCAGATACGAGATTTTTAAAAATTTGCCCTATTGTTCGACCCTGTAACCTGGAAAGTATTAGTCTGACAAAAAAAATTTAGAGACGATTTTGTAGCAAAAATTTCATGGCATTTTTTTTCCTAAAATTTACAAGAGCCTAGTTATATACCAAAAACTGATTTTGGTCGCCATTTAGGGTCATACTTAGACCCACCAAGCATACAATCATGCCAAGTTTCAAAACTCCGCAACGTTTTGCAACCAAAAAAGTATCTAATGACTGCACTATTATGTTAAATTTATATTTTAATTATTTTAAGCACATAAGAAAAAATTATTTTGAAAATCGTACGACACTCATTAATGACCAATAGAAAAATTAGTTCACGAGTCGTAACCAAGACAACAGCAAAAATTTCTTGGAAATTTTTTGTAGGTAGACATTACTTCTTTTTAGGGTTTGTGTCGTTACGATTTTCTTACCGAATCTGCATTCGAGCATTAATTCATATCCGGAAATTATTATTCGTGCATTCCAACAACGTCCTAGTTTGCCCTCCCGTCCCGCTCGGGCAAATTAATACAACGTTGTTGGAACGCACTCAAAAAAATTTCCGAAAAGAATTAATGCTTTTATGATATTATATGTGAAAATTTTAAGTACATATAAATCCGGACTCTAATTATAAGCAATCGAAACTTGCTTTACTACTTTCGCCAAACTAATAAAAGCTGTAAGAGATTCTATAAAAATTTATAGAGGACTCTACACGGAATTTCCCTCACAAGCGAAGTTTTTGAAACTAAAGATTTTTAAAATCTCAGAGAAAAACCATGGTTGACCTGTTATCTGCTTTTCACCCTCTATTTATTGGATCAAAAATGTACCAATTTTCGGCAAGGATAGATATTTTCTCCATTTATTAAATAAACTTTTCCTCCTCCAGTCCCATTTCGCGCAATTTCTCACTAAATGTGTGGAAAAAATACACATGTTTTACCTATATATGTTGATTCTGAAATAGTTGGCCAAAATCGGGAACCCGATTAAGCTCCTCATAAAGATGAAGTTCTTGTAAACGTTGGTCCAATTTGAAGCCAGACGTTTCTACGCTCCTTTATTATTTTAATTTGGATTGGTCTTAAGTTGCTAGTTAGCTCAGACCCGTTTATTACCTAAGTGGTGGCTATGGGTATTTGTGTAATACAGTATAACTCTGAGCAGTAGTGTTGCCATTATTTACACATGGTAATTCGTAAACGTATATTATTAAATTATGGTCAAAGAAAAATGAAAAGTTTATATGAACATTAATTTACCTCCGGAAAGTTCCTTACTGAAATAACGGCTCAACAAGCACTCTATTTACAGTTGTCTAGTAATAATTCACACAGTTGAAATAGTTCTTTGCGTAGAACTTTAGCCAATATAATATTTTAAAATAATGTAAACATTTTCTTTTCCTCTTGCTAATTGAGCTCAGAGTGGAACATCTTCGAACGATTATTGAGCACTTAGATTTTAAATGGGTACTGTAAGTTACATTTAAAATGCATATTTTTGTTTTATGTCGATGAACTAAATATTTACACAAAATGAATCCTGATGTATAATAGCTATTATTAAAACTACAAAAATGTTTGAGATGTCCACCTTTTGCTTTGATATAAACCACAAGTTATAGGAAATCGATAAGGAAAACTTCACGTACGAGGTAAAGTCCATATATTCCCGGCCTCCTCTATTTGCAATGACACTATAGTGAACATTTCCAATGCATTATTTAGTTTATTACTTTAGTAGGCTGTTGCCAGCTTGGCCGAGCGGTTAGGGCGTCAGGCTGCGGTGCCCTCCGGTAAATACGAGGTTCAATCCCCACATCTGGCAACTGGCGGGCGGCCCACCCAGTCGCTCTAAAAATTGGGCACCAAAACCACGGTTTTGGAAGTAGGGAAAGTAAGACAGTCGTCGAAGGCGTGATGCTAACCACATCACCCAGTACGCCGTTAACGGTGTGCCAGATGACTGGGTTTCGGAAATAGATATTTCGGCGACCCTGACTTGCCGAGTCTCAGGCCATATTCCTACATGGAATAAGGCGCCCGAACTTTACTTTACTTTAGTAGGCTATGCTAAAAAGGCGAATTGTTTACGTGACCCAGTATTTTATTGACAGTTAAAAAATCAAAGTCTTGCCAATAATTTTGCCGAAATGTTTAAAATTGAATATCGTGCGGTGATACAATTTCTCACAAAAGTAGGTGTTACTCTGACAGAAAGTAAAAAACGATTTGATGATATTTATGGAAACTCCTCACCTTCATTGTCAACGTTAAAATAATGGTCTAAGTTATTTCGCATGGGCAGATAATCTCTCAAAGATAATCCAGGAAGCGGTGCAACTGAACTGCGCACCAAACTCATTAGTCCCTTAAGGCTAGTATTTAGTAACTTTAAAATCGTCGTTCGCCACATCTAGGGATTTTTGAAAAAGCCTAGATATAGGCAAGAAACTGAACGGCTATTGCCTCTGGCAATGGCCTGTTGTAGATTTGACCAGTGGAGATCGTTAAGCCTTTAATGACAAGTTAATCTGACAGCGTACCTCATTACGAAAAGTTCGGTAAGAAAACAGAATGTAAACACATTCAACCGTAAATACAGGGCAACGGGAAGTTATAACTGAGAATATCCCTTAGGTATATTTGATCGAACATTTTCCATAGCAACGGCGATTATTAATAATCGGAAATTTATTGAAATTTACCGGGAAATTTCCAGTTATGTCACTGTCATCAAAGCATTTAGAGACAACAAAGCTGTGAACAAACAACAAAGTCAGTAGGCCGATAATGATTGTTGCTATGGGCAACCAAAAGCGACCTCTAAACAAACTTAAATGTTAATTAACTGTAGTTTTGACAAAAAATCCTAAAATGTTAGTACTTAGATATTAGTTTTATTATTATTTTTAACAAAAATGTTTTCTTTACTGTGTTTTTTTCATTCGTGATATTCTCTATCAAAGTATAACGCGTCCATAAAAAAATTCCTATGGAAATATTTGCAAAACGTGTTCCTCAGCGACTTTTTTTAACAAAAGCATTCCTGCATGCCTTCAAGAAATTAGCCCCAGAACATTTTTCCAAATATTTTCAGAAAATTTTCAATCATTTGGTATATTTCGACTGAAAATTGCATAATGTTTTATAACGGTCATAATAGTTTAATAGTCTTTGTTCTACATATCATAAAAATTTAAAATGCATACAATCTGAAAACAACATATTATAGAATAATTCGTATACATAAATCAATGGCGTTATAAATTAAATATTTATGCTATTTTGAGAATTAATACTCGTATACTATTTTTAGCCTTAATTAAATATATAGGTAATTGTGACAATTTATTTCTTTTTATAAATGTATGTGTTTGCATGTTAGTTAATAAAAATAATTTTTTGCATCTATCTGACTCGTACGTTTTGTTTTTACTATAACGACAATAATTTTTGTGCGTATTTAAGTGCATATGTTTGCTATTTTACGTGCATATTTTCCAACTTTTAAGTGCATATTTATCCTAAGCGTGGTTATAAATAACTTAACTACTAAACTTCTTTATATTGTAACAATAAAATCGAAATGTTTGTAAATAAATGGTTTGGCGTAACGAAAGCAGAGTATTTGGTGAAAAGTGAAAATTTTAAACAATTATACTGGTGTTGGTGTGATATAATTTTACTTCTAAGGAAGCTATCGAGATAAAATTATCCGCAGTAAAAGATTTTAATATAAACCAAAAGTAAATCAATGTAAAATGTAACAGAACAAACCTTTACATTCGAACTGCTAAAGAACGTCTTTTACCTATTTCTCGGAAGTACTTATGCACTCAGAAGCGGCGTGAGACGAACGTCATGTATGAATCTCTCAACGCTTAGTTTATAGAAATATACTTGTTTGCTGTGTCACTGAGTTTTTAATTGTGTATCTACAGTTCTCAGTTTGTTATACCGTACCGAGTACATACACAAAAATTTAATTTTCAATAAAATAGAAAAATAATTCATGGTAAGCTAATAATCTAGCTATCTAAGCAGAATAGTAGCTAAGTAACTTTCTACCTGCAGTTTACAGAAAGGTATAATCCTCTTATAATCCTCTTATTCTCTTATTAGTAATACGCTTGTTGTTTAACAACGGGTGGTTGCCGGGACATAGCCCTAGAGGTGTTGCCTATATTTGTAGGGAATTTTAACAAAATTAATAGAACATTTTTTAATCGCTAACTGAATTAATTCGTCACTGCAGGGAACGCAAAAATAGATCGATGCATGTAGGTCAATAAAATACTTTTATTTAACGGGGCAAAAGGACAAAAACTTATAAAGATGAATTCCGTTGGCAGTATCAATTAAAATTCATGTGTTATGTGTAACGCGATATCATCCACATTTATGAAAAAAAAAAAGCTTTTCGAGATTTAGCCCGTTGGAGAAAAGGTTGCTCTAAATGGTCCTTAAATTAGTTTTTTAATCATACTGCTGTGAAGCGAGATATCCCAGTTAGCGTTTCACTAGTCCACGGTGCAAGACGGCTTAACTAAATACAACCCTTAATCCAACACTCGAATTGCCCACAACATATTTGCCTACCTGGGTTGACACTTACTAGAACTGGAACTGCGCTCACGGGCGATTGGGATGGGGGGCAATCATAAAGTGATTTATTTTTTTATCTTTACCTGCCGAGATTGTATCACATGTATTTACATACCGAATGACCGGTTTCAAAACCGATCATGGCAAGTGTTTAATTTTTAGTAAACCAATGATGTGTAACGTAATTACTTAATTACCGCGTTTATTGCCAAATCAGTAAGTTATGTTTACCGTTCTAGAACGGCAAGTAAAAATTCGAGGTTTGCAGGTTAGGTTTTGAGTCAGTTTTGACACAGACTGACGCAAAACCCAACCTGCTAACCTCAAATTTGACATAGACTTACAGTGCCACCAATATATCATCTTGTGGTATAATGTCACATTTTACTGACGTTTGAAGAAAAATACGTTTCTATCGTGCAAACAACCTCATAGGCATCACGGATTAAGGAATTACCAATATCAGACAATAATTGGAGTCGTCCCTTCGGTCCTCTCCAAACAATTGTCTTCGATCGGTAAAATGTCCTTATCTTTCTTAAAACTTAATATGCTATTTTTAAAATTAAATGTTTCTAGTAACTTTATGATACTGATATTACGTGCTTTGGCTATGTTCGGTTTTGAAGCCGGTCACCCGGTTATATACATTATTTTCGCTGTTGGTTATTCTAGCGCCAATTTCAAAACAATTTGATCATTAGAAAGCGAAAATAAGTTAAACATTATAAGATGTCCCGTTGGCATAATATTACTAAAAGGTACTAAATTATCGAGCTACTGTCATTTGCAGTTCCCATTAGAAGAATTATTAACACGGAATAAATTTTACCAGGTATGCAATATTAAAAAGAAATATAGCGACATGTAAAAACAAATATATTTTTTATCATATACAGTGTGTTGAACATTGTACCGCCAGACGAAAGCGCATAAAGCACCAGCCTCTACACCGCAAGGTAAAATGATGTTATCGATAATACATATATACGTGTATACATACATACAGTGTGTTTCACTTCTCACCTTCACACCCCTGTATCCTCCTTATTTATTTTCTGATCGACTTGTAATGTTAGTCATCATACCACCATCTAAAATAATTATTTTTATAATTTTTAATTATTTTACCGCGCACTAGTAGCCTACTGCGATCAAAAATTGAAGCGAAAAATTGAAAAAGCATAGTAAGCCTAGTTTTGTGAAAAAAATGTTATTAAAGAAAGTTAATCAGAGTGAAAAAAATAGTGCAAATGTAAATTATTTAACTTTTTATTTACAATTACAGGAATATAAATTGACAGCTCATGTATTTAAATTTAGTCAGACAACCATTGAAATTTAATTCGTCTTCATTAAAATATTATTCACTATCAAAGATAATCAAATAACATCTGAAACCCATGAAAAAATATTCAAGAAAGAGTATAGCATAAGAACATTTTAAATATCTACTTTAATGTGTATTGAAAGTTAATTGACGGTCAGTAAATGAGATTTCAAAGATCACATTAATGAGTTTGTCATGACCTCATGACTAAAGACAGAAACGGAAATTCTTAATTTTCTTAACATTGCATATGTGTATATACAAGGTGATTCACGAATAGTGTCTGATTTAGTGCCTTTATTCTTCCAACCAAAATTACTCCCTCATGGAATACTTCGCTGTTTTTCAATTTGAATACAACTTTGTGACCATGATTTCAGAAAAATGAAACAAAAGTGTCAATCAAATGTGTCAATCAAACTGTGTTGCAGAAAAAACGGTGCTAAATCAGACACTATTCGTGAATCACCCTGTACAATATGGTTTAGGTGTGAGGTCTAGTGTACAGATTTGTGTTGACTTTTATTTTAAATATAATTTCTATAATTCTGTTTATGTATGGGTATATTCTTTTTTAAATTAGTGTTAGATAAAAATAAATGTAATCTTTGAATTTTACAATTATAATAACCAAAAAAGTTAACGTTTTTTTTTCAAAACTGTCAAACATTTTTATTTGAATTCTGTTTTCGATGGGCGAAGTGATCCATTTTTGTTAGTAGGAAATGCTTTTACGCTCTAGATCACTCATAATATTTTGCGGCTGGGCTTAAAAATCCTAGTTACGCCACTGATTTGTATGATCATTTCGCAAGCTTTTCGTGGAGTTTTGATATTCTAAATTTATTCATAGACACGTTCTATGCTATTGCAATGGATTTACTCTTATTTACAACTGTATTCTCACTAAAGCGGAACAGCGCCAAAGCACTGCACTAACACTTTACCACAGTTTGTGGTAAACAAGCTTAAACAACCCTTTTAAAGGCTAAACTACCTATCGCAACTTGTATCTATTAATTCAGTGAAAGAGCGCCCACAAACGTTTAAAATCGGCTTTGCTTTTTCCTGTTATGTGCATTTACCAAAAATGAAAAATTGTTACCTGAATGGCGGTCTTCCATCTAACTACCTGTAGGCACCATGCACAATTCAGTAGGAGATTAAACAACCCTTTTAATGACTAAACTACCTGTCGCTAGTCAGTGCGCAGTTCGAGTGCCATCCCACGAAGGTCGGCCCGTAACAGTGGTTACTCCAGAAAATGTTGCATTCGTTGAAGCAGAGGAAACAAAGGCAATTTCAGCAGGGACCAATCTTTCTAGAACAACTGTCCTTCGAATTCTCCATGACTATTTTCACATGTGTAAGATTAGTGCAAGGTGGGTACCAACACTTTTCCCTCCTATTCATAAGCAGCAAGGAGTTGATTGTTGCGTCGAATTTTTGGAGCTCTGTCGTGATAACAAGAACGAAGTAATTGATTCCATTGTTACCGTTGACGAAACTATGGTTTTTTATTATGATTCTTTTTCAAAAAGGGAATCTATCGAGTGGCGTTGACGAGGAGAACCACCTATGAGGAAAGCAAAAGTCTCTCTATCAAGGAAAACAGTCATGGCCACAATATTTTGGAACTGCAAAGAAATTTTGCTGACAGATTTACTACTTAGAACGAAATACTACCGGCACGTTTCGCTATGAAAGAAACGCGAAGAGGAATTCACTGTAAAGGCGTGCGTCTATTCAAGGCCGCCTAGACCTACCAGGCCTGTTCATTGCCGCCATTGCCGGAGCCCCCGCAAAATAGTGGTTGTACGCTAGTTAGGCGCTCCCGTTAGAATACAGCACTTTTTGTAACATTTTGCCATACATTTACCATCAAGATATAAATATCATTTAAATGGTTGTGGCAGACATTTCTAGATATATTACTCCACGATTTTAGTTGAGTTTGAGTTATTAAATATTCTATTTAGCACACAGTGCTTACAATGCTTATACGTCGTTTTACAATTTTAACAAAATAATTTAAGAGTGAATAGTAAGCAATTATTTAGCTTTTATTTTGTTCATAGTTTATAATAATTAAAGTAGACAACAAACAGCTTAAATTAAATAACTAAATCATATGATTACTTTCTAAGTGAATAGTAATCAATTATTTATTTCTTATTGTATACATGGTTTATAGTAATTAGAGTAGACAACAGACATCTTAAATTAAATAACTAAATCATATGATTACTTTCTAAGTAAATAGTAAGCAATTATTTATTTTTTATTTTGTACATAGTTTATAATAATTAGAGTTGACAACATACAGCCTAAATTAAATAACTAAATCATATGATTGCTTTCTAAGTGCATAGTAAACAATTATTTATTTCTTATTATGTACATAGTTTATAGTAATTAGAGTTGACAACAAACAGCTTAAATTAAATAACTAAATAATTTGATTACTTTCTAAGTGAATAGTAAGCAATTATTTAGCTTTTATTATGTACATAGTTTATAATAATTAGAGTAGACAACAAACAGCTTAAATTAAATAATTAAACCATATGATTACTTTCTAAGTGAATAGTAATCAATTATTTATTTCTTATTGTGTACATAGTTTATAGTAATTAGAGTTGACAACAAACAGTTTAAATTAAATAACTAAATAATATATTACCTTCTAAGTACTTAAATAAATAATATTATTACGGTTTTACCTTTCGGGCTATTTAAAAATTATACGACGCTTCTTGTATTAAAGATTTATTTACAACTATTGGATTAATTATTATTATTGACAAACCCACGAGAATTATAGAGCCGATTACAAATTACTTAAACTACAGGTGCTATTTCTATGGATACATTTATTTAATATTTACACTGGTTAAACTTTAACTATTTATTTATTTCACTCTTAACACTAACGATTTATTTCTATTTATATGGTTATATTTATATGGTTATTTATGTCAATAGTTATATGTACACACGGGCTTTTATTTATGTGGGAGCTCTACACGGCTCTACGCAAATTCCGATTGAACTCAGGACTGCGGGAGAACTGCTCGCTATTCCCGCTCGCGAGTATTTATATTGCCAGATAGTTCCTTCTGGAAAACGTCTAGAGTTCGCTCGACCTTTCTGGCAACTCTGACGTATCACGCGCAAGGTCGTTTCTAGAATGTTCTGTCGCACGGGACGCTGAGTCATATTTCTGGGGCGACGGCCTAGCCCCACGATCGTTACAATATATTAAATAACTACTAGAAACGAATATAAACTGATAAACCCACGTATGTAAAAACTTAGGTAGTATTAGAAATACCCGACTTGGCGATTCCTAAATATGCAATAAAGTTAATCTCTGAAACTTCTTTGTGAGAGGTAAATCAATAATTCATATTTTTATTTGGGTATTTCGCCACTCTGCAAATAAAAATGATTAAATAACGTAAATAACGAACGTTTTGAGAGACAATCTGCCTTCGTTATCAACGATTAACAATTAAAAAGGAACAAGAAACTTAGCTTTTTTCACGGAGATTGAAAAACCACCAACCTCCAATGAATTGCTTGATACTGACGTTTGTTGATTATCTAAACCTACTTGATCTGATCTTTAAGAATCGATAGCCAACTATTGTCTAAAAATATTGAGAAAGACGACACGCATTTTTCTTCGGTAAGTAAAATATATGTCTCCTTAATTTTACGTTTAGTTGACATCGATCCTTTAGACAAGATATTTGTGTTTTGCCAGTTTATTTTGTGATTGTTATCCCAAGCATGTTCTGACAAATTTAATTGATAGGTTTTCATCATATTTTTATGTTCTTTATCTCTAACTGCTAAAGATCTGGATGTTTCACTGATATATTTCCCGCATTCACAGGGAATACTATATATTAGGGTTGATCGAAAAACGGCGAATTTCTTTTTTCTTTGAATGTTTGTTCTATATACTCAAACGTGGCTACCTATTATGGCTACACACCCTGCAAAAAATGAGGGTTTTAAGAAAATATCTTCCGGTGTCCCCAGGGGTTCAAAGTTAAGAAATTTTAGCAACGTGTTCCATAAAAATGTCGTATCTCTTATCAATCATTTTGCAGCTCTTTGCTTGACTTTAATAAAAGACAACCGAGAACTCACCACGTAGAGGTGGCTGCAAGTCGAGTTCCACCCTCCCACCCTCTACCTTTTAATATTTCATAAGTTAGGTATTTTCTAAAAGTCTGATTTGCATTCAAATTGTGGTAGTGGCTGTCGGGAAGCAATACGACATCTTATAAAACCATCTCTTGCTTCTGGTCCACAAACAGCTGACGATGCTTCTGTCACTAGTTTTACACAGCGTTCTACAGCTTGTGAATGGCATGGAGATTTAAGAATACGAATTTCGTCTGGTATATTTTATCATTTGTTCTAACTGCTCAGATGAAAATTCTTTATTGGCGGTTCTGTAACTCCTTTATCTTGCCAATTTACTTAATCAATGTAATCAATTTTTTCAAAATGTATCGGAGGTATCTGGAATTTCCGTATTCCGGTCACGACAGGATTATTTCTTGATTTCAAAATACGTCTTAAGCCCAGTTCCCTGATATGCAAGCGTGTGTCACCAAGCATACATAACAATATGTTTTCGGGATGTGCGAAGTATCCATTAGTTTGTATGACTTTGTGTATTAATTTCTTCAAAGGCAATTGGTAAGTGTCTGGTGCGCTCATATTAAATAAATTAAGCGAACCATATTTCCTATCTGGTTTTGTCTTAATTTCAAACCATAATGGAACATAAACCGTTTGGATAAAAGTTGTTAAAATGTTTAAATTTTCTGAAGCATTTGCAAAACGCTGTTTGCTGTAGTCAGCCATCTGGAATGTTCCATTTTGCCAGGCTGCCTTCTTGAAAGACTTTCTGATACGGTTCCTTCCGATATTGCTAAACTAATTTCATATAGGTACTTTTGATCGCTACTTAGAATACTTAAGTCAACTTGTGGTAGTCTGGCCACAGTAGGACCACTTGTTTTCCATCCAAGTGTTCATAAGATGTCGAAATGGCAGTTCGTTAGCGTGAAGCAGGCATATAAACCACTGCAAAGGTCTGCCAATTCCGATCTCTAGTGAACGTATGATACCATTATGAATGCCAGTATTGACAGCAGTTGCATCACTTCCTATGGTAACCAAATTTGATAAGTCCATGTTTTGTTGTAGAAAAATCATTATAGTTTGTCAGATATCTTTTGCGTTGCAACAAACAATAACTCTCTGTATTCCGTAATACGTAAAAGTGGCGGAAAGGACTGCAAACCGCTACTGAAGCATTGAAACTAATGAAAGTGGTGGGGGCACCGCTAAATATTAATCAATTGCATTTAAATTTTACCAGGGTTAATAACTTACCAGCGGGCCACTTTTGCGCATATAGGAGTTTGGGATATTTAAAATTGATATTTTCGATCCACCCTACTATACCGGGTGAATATTCCGAAACCGAACATAGGCAATCAACATGGGAAAAAGGTTTTTCACAGATTACTGCTCCCCATTTTAACTTAGAGGGTTTATAATGACACCAATCGAAAGAAGATTTTTTTTTCTCATCTAGTGATATGAGAATTAGTTAATTTTCAGTTGTATTTCTCATTATTTTATCAAAAATTCGCAATAAATTCAATTCGGAAAATCATGTTGAGCCATGACTCGCAAGACAATAAACAGATTCAAACGTCATTCAAGTGGCAGATTCATTATGCCGTTGGCAACTATAATTTTAAGATTTCCAATTTTCTTTAATATCATAGAGTCATGGCAAGATATGATTTTTGAAAATCATATTTATCCCGAATTTTCGATAAAATAATAAAGTAATACAACTAAAAATTAACTAGTTCGCATATCATTAGATGAGAAAAAAATCTTCATTCGATTGGTGTCATTATAAACCCTCTAAGTTAAAATGGGGAGCAGCAATCTGCGAAAAACCTTTTTCCCATGTTAATTGCCTATGTTCGGTTTTGGAATATTCACCGGGTATATACAATTATTTGAATGTTGTTCTTCGTTGAACGGTTTAGTTTTTGTAAGAACTGACCGCAAGGTATTCATCGTTTTGAATAGGTACCGTCCTAACATTGAATCTATTCCCAATTCGTCTAATTTTGTCAGATATGCCTGGAATACGAGTATAAGGTATAGTAGAGTAATTTTGAGTGTCATTTCTTTGTATGTGTGTGCCATTGTTTCGTGTATTGAAAATGTTCCGAACAAGAGTCTCTGGATAGCCATTATCTTGTAAAACATTTATAATAAATTATTTCTCATTTTTGAAAAATCTATCATTAGAGCAAACGACTTTGGCTCTGTCGTAAATACTTTTTACAACGCCTGTCTTTATGTTTTTGTGATGGTTGAAGTTAAAATGTAAGTACCTATTATTAGTCTTGCTTTTTTTATGATATCCTGATGTTTCAAAAGTATTTATTGTGCGTGTGATTAGTGTATCAAGAAAAGGTAACTGATTGTTTTGCTCTGTTTCTAATGTGAATTTGATGGAGGTTTCTCTACTGTTAATATGTTCAAGAAATGTGTCCACCTCATCCGTATCATGAGGCCAAATTGCAAAAACATCATCGACATACCTCCACCAAACTACTGGTTTATTGGTGTATGTGTAGACATGTTGTTGTTGAAAGTCTTTCATAAAAATGTTACTAACAATAGGAGATAAAGGAGAACCCATTGCCATCCCGAAATATTGTTGGTAAAATACATTGTTTAGTTGAAAGTATGTCGTTTTAATTCATAGTGTTAAAAGTTCCATTACGGTATCAATGTTTAATGTTGTTCGTGTATGTAATGTGTTATCGTTTTGTAGCCTATGTTTAATAATGTTGAGTGTTTTGTCTACTGCAACATTAGTGAAGAGAGTAACTACATCGAAACTACCCATACAGTGTTGTGATTTTATGTTTGTTTCTTTAAGTTTTTCAAGGAAATGTGGCGTGTTCTTTATATATATGTCTGTATTTTTTGATATAGGAGTCAGTATTTTAAGTAAATATTTAGCTAAAGTGTGACAAGGAGAACCTATAGAACTTATCTATTGGCCTAAGTTCAACGAAGAACAACATTCAACGAATTGTATACCGGGTGCTGACTTGCGCGACACACCATAGGAATTTGCATAGTAAATTCTTCATGTTCAATTATTTGCTCAACTAATTATTTTAGAGCTAAAGTGTAAATACATTTTTTGTAGAGAAAAAAAAAGACTGCATCCATTCATACTGTTGCTATCAATTTTTCATTTTCCGGAACCGAAGGAATGCAAAAAATCAAACTAGCATTTATACAAAAATCAGTGATGCCATGGAATTATATCGGTAAAGGAAATTGTCCATGCCAGCCCCCAATATGATCGAATGTAGCTACAAGTGCGTAATTAAAGGTAATATAAATTACGTGTGTCAGCCCTTAATTTGCTGTAGCGATAAAATCGCCCGTCGACGAATGTGGCGACAACCGCGTAATTAGGGATAAAGGGAATTACGGATGTCAACCCTCAGTCTGCGATGAGATCGCCCGCTGATCGAAAGTAGCTACAAACACGTAATTCGAAATAAAGTAAGGTTCCAGTTACAGTTACCAACCTGCTGACTACCGTAAGATAAGGCACGTCCCCGCGATATCAGCACTTAAAGATTATAAATACATCTGTTTTAGCTAAGTATCTGGTCTTTTTGTACGCTCGATGCTTGCAATAAAGTCCATGTGCAATTTCTGTAGTAGTTTTACTTTTTTAAAACGAATTTTCGTTGGCCCGGACCAAATTTGGCGCAGTCGGTAGTATATCCGAAATCGCTGCATCGAGCATCGATTTTCGTTTTAACGATTGACCGGATAAAAGTTCGGTGTTGAACAATATTCGAGTGTATATCGGAAGTGTTGTTCAGCTCCAGCAAAGTCAGTGCAACGAAGACGGAATTCGCACAGAAAGCAACCTGGTGGAAGACAGCATCGCCAACGCCAGCCTAGTTAAGAAAATCTGGTGGAGGACCACATCGCCGAAATCAGCTGTAGGATTAAGAAAACAACCTGGTGAAGGACAGCATCGCCAACGCCAGCCATAGAGTTAAGAAACCAGCTTTACAAGGATTGCAGAATGAAAACTACACTAATGTAAGTGCTCGTTCCTATTTTTTCCAATTTCCTATTTAACACAATCAGTTAGATTGATAATAAACTCAGAGGAAAATATTTGAAGTATAAGTAACTGTTTAAAATTTATGTCAGACGTAGAAATAGACGATTTGACGAATTTACTAAGCAATTTTAATTTAGTAGAACCAGAAAGCACAATGAATACAAATAACATTGCTAATACTGGTGCAGTAGGTGTAGATTACCAATTACTTCGATTACATTTAGATTCAATAGTTAATTATGATGGAAACCCTCACACATTGAGTATATTTATAGACAATTGCGAAAACCTGATTACTGCTTTTGCCAAGGAAACCAATGTCGCACTTAACAATTTCTTATTAAGAGCCATCCTGGGAAAACTTACAGGACGCGCTTTAATGTTAATAGGATCGCGAACAGAATTAGAATCCTGGAATGAAATAAAAAATGCCCTTACTCTTAGTTTTGGTGATCAGCGAAATATTGATTGCTTGATTCAAGATTTACTAGCATTAAGGCCCCATAAAAATGAATTACCCTATAATTTTGGAATGCGATGTCAAGACGCGCGAAGTTTATTAATTTCAAAATTAAATAGTTTAAACATGGCCGCTACAGAAAAACCTATTCACCTTGAAAGTTATAACGATTTGGTTTTAAAAACATTTATTAGAGGACTAACAGGACAATTGCAAACTAACGTTAGGTTAAGAAACCCAGACAGTCTTGAAAAAGCGATGAGTTTAGTAATAGAAGAGGAAAATTTTCTATACGCCACACAAAAATCAAATTCTGTGAACACTCAAAATTTATATAGACTATCTCAAAAACTTACACCGGTTAAACCTCACGGATATCAAAATTACATGCGACCATTGCCTCCAAATAATTTTACAAATTATTCCTGGCCAAGATTTAAATCAAATATACAACCCATTCAAAGTTTACCGCAACGTCCAGTATTTTCACAAAACAATTTACCTCAAAAATCGACAACATTTGGTACTCAGCCCAATTGGCGCCCAAATAATAATTTTCCCACACAACGTCAACCTTATTTTCAGCAACGTCAAAATCAATTCAATTTTAGTCGTAATCCTGTACAATCTTCTATTCGTTCAAAAAATCAAAGTAATAATTTTAAACCAGAACCGATGGACACATCTTCTGGAAATTCAAGTTTAAGACCAAAGCCAACATTTACATCAACGGAACTTTATCAACAAGCTATTAACGAAAATCAAAATGTCGAATACACTTCAGACAGTCAAAATTATGTCGACGAATCACAATACTATGAAAACCCCGGAACCTTTAATATTGAGTATACTGGTGATTATTCCGAATATTATGTAGATGAACCAAATCAATACGAAAATCAATTTTCAGACGATAACAATACCTCTCAGGAAACTGATAACCCAAATTTTCAGTTAGAAGCCCTACAAACCAACCCAACCTGATACAATTAAATTTAGTTAAAGCAAATTTACCGTATGTTTATATTCCCAGTCATAACGCAAATTTTCTGATAGACACTGGTAGTACAAGGAGTTTAATTAACCCAGAACTAGCATACAAATTTTATTCAAATTATATCTATGAAGAACCATTTAACATTCAAACTGCTCATGATATTAGTTATCACGATGAAGTAATGGAAATTCCAGTTTTCGATATTTTTAACGTAGACGAAACTCATAAATTTTATCTTTTTAAATTCAGTTCAAAATATGACGGACTTATAGGCATTGATTTACTTGAACAATTAAAAGCAAATATTAATGTTAGGACTAGAGAATTGACAACCCCTAGTACAAAAATTTCAATCGTATATGAAACCGAAATTAAGTCAGCTAAAAACGAAGCGAGTGAGCTAGCAGAATTTTCAATTAATATACCCCCACGAGTTAATCAAAGAGTCAAAATTCCTGTCAAGCAAAAAGTCGGTATAGGTATTTTAAGTCACACAAAATTCGGAAATGGAATAGAAATGTAGCAAGCTTTAGTAACGGTATCAAATAATTTTGCTCATACCACTATCATTAATTCTAACGAAAATCCAGTAAATTTAAAAATTTCGGAACCTTTGGACATTGAACCCCAAAATTTACTAGAAGTTAATTTTGTAGAGAAAATGGAAATCGATCGATCTCCAAATGAAAACTTTGATAATGCTTTAAAACGAAATCTAAAAAACTTGAGACTAGATCACTGCAACCGAGAAGAAAAAGACGCGATTAGGAAACTTTGTTTTGATTATAGAGATATATTTCATAGCGAAGAAATACCTTTAAGTTTTACTAACAAAGTTAAACACAAAATTAAGTTGAAAGACGACACTCCAATATTTACAAAATCTTATCGTTATCCAGAAATTCACAAAAACGAAGTAAAAACTCAAATTCAAAAAATGTTAGATCAAGGAATAATTGAGGACAGTGTTTCACCTTGGTCCAGTCCAATTTGGATTGTTCCAAAAAAGTTAGATGCTTCGGGTAGGAAAAAATGGAGACTTGTCATTGATTACAGGAAGTTAAACGAAAAGACCATAGACGACAGATACCCCCTTCCAAATATTACGGACATTCTCGATAAATTAGGCAGAGCTAATTATTTTACTACTCTTGATTTGGCCAGTGATTATTACCAAATTGAAGTAGATCCGGATGATATTCAAAAAACAGCATTTACTACTGATGGTGGACATTACCAGTTTAAAAGAATGGCTATGGGTTTGAAAAACGCACTCTCCAGTTTTCAACGTGTCATGGACAATGTATTAAGAGGATTGCAAGATACATGTTGTCTTGTTTATTTAGATGACATTATTATTTTCAGTACATCTCTTCAAGAACACTTAGAACGACTTAAATCGGTGTTTGATAGACTAAGAAAAAGTAATCTCAAAGTTCAACTTGATAAATCTGAATTTTTACAAAAATCAGTTCAGTATTTAGGACATATCATAACCCCTGAAGGAGTAAAACCAAACCCTGACAAAATTTCAGCTATAAAAAATTTCCCTATTCCTAAAACACAGAAAGAAATAAAAAGCTTTCTTGGACTTTTAGGATACTACAGACGCTTTATTAAGGACTTTGCCAAAATTACGAAACCAATGACGAAATGTTTAAAGAAAAACAGTAAAATTATTCACGACAAAGAATTCGTCGATTGCTTTAGGACTTGTACCAAAATTTTAATTAATGACCCTATTTTGCAATACCCAGATTTTTCTAAACCTTTCATTCTGACCACAGATGCAAGTAATTTTGCAATTGGAGCAGTTCTTTCTCAAGGACAAATTCCGAACGACAAACCAATAGCGTATGTTTCCCGAACGCTAAATGAATCCGAAACAAAATATTCAACCATCGAAAAAGAACTTCTTGCCATAATATGGGCTTGTAAGCATTTTAGGCCATATTTGTACGGACGAAAGTTCACGATTTATACAGACCACAGACCATTGCAGTGGTTGTTTAGTTTGAAGGAACCAAATTCGAAATTAGTAAGATGGCGACTTAAATTAGAAGAGTACGATTATGAAATTTACTATAAAAAAGGTACACTTAATAAAATTGCAGATTGTCTTTCACGAATTAGTATTAACGCTTTAGAAAACGAATCCCTAGTTAATAATCTCGGCGAAGTAAATAAAGATATTTCAGACTTTCTCGATGACTATATGCAAAATTTAACACCTGATAAATTAAATAGAGATGTTTCCGAATTGCTACAAGATTATACTCAAGATATGATAGATGACGAACTCCAAACTTCGACTAATATACATGAAAACCCAAAAATCAAAATAATCTCGGATATACAAATACAACCCCCTGACGGAATCAACAATAATTCTGATACGTTTACACAGCATTCAAATTTTAATGAAACTACAAATGATGGAATCAAAATTTATGACGAAATAATTAATAATAAAACAAACCAAATTTTAGTATTCCCAAACGTATATCATAAATTAGAAATCAAACGCGAAACGTATGACAGTCAAAAAATAACCATCAAAATTCCAGAAGTTAGTAATGAAAATTTAATTTTTCAATTTTTAAAGGAAAATACTGACCCAAAAAAGGGTTACTGTTTATATTTTCATAAAGACTCATTATATAGAGATTTTTGTAGAGTTTATTTGAAACAGTTCTCAGAACGCGGACCAAAATTAATTAGATGTCTTAAACGAGTCAACACTGTTACAGATCAAGAAGAACAAATTTTATTAGTTAAGAACCATCATGAAGGAAAAGCGAACCACAGAGGTATTAATGAAACGTTAGAATACTTAAAACGAAATTATTATTGGAAAAACATGAAACTCGCCATTTCAAATTATATTAACTCTTGCGACATTTGTCAACGTGCAAAATATGCTAGAAAGAAACCCTATGTACCCTTAATGTTAACAGAAACAGCAACTAAACCATTTCAAATTGTTCATATGGATGTTTTTACATTTGATAACCGAATTTACTTAACTTTAGTCGACTCATTCTCAAAATTTGCACAAGCTCTATTTATCCAAGGAAAAACAGCTATTCATATTAGTAATGCTTTAATAAAATATTTTGCATCTTTTGGAGTACCTCAAACCTTAGTTGTCGATAAAGGTACAGAGTTTAATAATGAAACTGTTAAGGAAATATTGAAATTACATAAAATTAACGTTCATTTTACAACCGTAGCCCATCATGAATCGAACTCCATTGTTGAAAGATTTCATTCTACGATTATTGAACACTTAAGAATCCACGCAAATGAAAATGATAACCTAATGGACTATGCAATTATTGGCTATAATAATTCAGTACACAGTGCAACAAATTATACACCTTTCGAATTAACATTCGGACATACAAATTCTGGAAATCCAAATAAAATGTTTATACCCACTTCATTCTATACGGAATACGCCGAAAATCACAAACAAAGATTGGAACATGTATACCAAAAAGTTAGGGAACAGTTACAAGCAAATAAGGAAAAGGTAGTTTCCAAATTAAATTCACAGGCAGACTCAAATAATGAATTTTCTTTAGGGAAAACTGTATATAAGCAGAACCCCGATTGTAGGAATAAAAAGAATCGCAAATTTTTAGGGCCATACCAAATCACAAAAATGTTAGAAAGAAATAGAGTAGAAATTACTAATAAACTTAATAAAAAAAAGAAGTAGTTCATACAAAGGAACTTAGAAAACCTTCTATCGTTACAGATTTGCCATCTGTATCGTCGCAGCGAAATTAGATCTTCCAAAATTCCACAACCTCAATAGTAATCCTGGACTTCTTCCATTAAAATTGGGAAACGCTCAGAACAAAGTTAATTATTGGTCTTTTATACAGGTATATGATATTTCTAAAATAATAGAGGAATTTAATGTACTTCAAAAGTCTTTTTCTCAAACTAAAAGCACAATTAAAAATGCTACTCAGAAGCTTAGCTATGAAAGAGAATATTATAATTCATATAGTCTTGTAAATTTATTAGAAAGTAAAATTAAAAGTCAAATTTATCAGCTTAACCCACTTGCTATGCAAAAATCTAAACGCAGCCTTATCGATGGATTGGGATCAATAATAAAGTCAATAACAGGAAATTTAGATCATACCGATGCAGAAAGATACAATAAAGCCATAACTACACTTTCCGATAATCAAAAACAAATGAAAACGTTAATTAAGGAGCAAATTACTTTACTCCAAAAATCAATTTTAAAATTTAAAAATAGTACTGAAGGGCTTGCTCATAATCAAATGATGCTACAATCTCGAATCTTACAGTTAGAGCAGGTCATCAAAACTACACATTTGCCAGCGATCGATACGCACAGTTATTTTCTTTTACATTCTTTATTCTCGCAACTTGCAATTAGCTTCCAAATTATTTACGATATGTTAGAGAGAATTGAAGTAGCAATCAGTTTTTCAAAATTGAATACATTCCACAACTCTTTAGTTGAACCTGAAGATTTACTTTCGGAGCTGTCAGGTATTAACACGAAGATTGAAAAACATAAACTTCCTTTCGAACCAGTTGTGAAGAATATTTTGTTATATGAAAAAATTATAGAAATTAAAAGTTACAGTAAAGGAAATCAAATCGTCTTTATTTTAGAAATTCCAATTGTTAAAGCTGAAAGCTATGATTATTATCATCTATATTCCTTGCCAGTCCCATCTGCTAAAATATTTAAAACTATAATACCTATTTCGAAATTCCTCCTATATAACGAGCAAAGCTATGCATATTTCGACAACGAATATCAAGAGGTAGGACCCGAAGAATTCATATGTCATGAACTTCGTACCACGGAAATCAAAACGGAAGCTCCGTGCGAGGTCCAATTACTCAAATATTCAGAAAACCTAATCAAATGTCTTCAGGTACCCGTCAACATATCCAGAGTGAAAATTCAACCATTAGAAAAGGCCAAGTGGATCATCATCACACCCAGAAGTATAGTGGCTAAACAAATTTGTAAAAAATCTAAAATCAATGTGGTTCTAAAAGGCAGTTATGTGTTAGAACTAAATAGTGCATGTGATGTTCAAATAGAGGACACGCTTCTGAAAACCTATGAGAACTTTAAGTTAGAATTTTATAATATTGAATTGCCAAATTTACACTCTGTCGAAACTAATATAGCAACTGATACTTTAAATTTTAAACCTTTACAGTTAGAAACTATCAATTTAGATGGAATTAATAAAATTTATAACTCATTGGATGAGCAGAAAAATCAATTAAATAGTATTGACGATGTTTCGATTCATTATAACAAAATTAGTGTTTATACTATTGTATTGTATATTTTAATAGTAATGATGGCCGTATATATGGTGTACAAATATTTTTGTGTAAATAAGTTTAACAGGTCCCAAAGCGAAACAACATCGTTGTCAACGAAGCTACGAAGCAACTTCAGGAGGTCCCGAATATCCGCTTTTCGTCGAACTCTGGTTTAGACCATAGTTCTTGCTGAAACAACGGAGGAGTTACAGTTACCAACCTGCTGACTACCGTAAGATAAGGCACGTCCCCGCGATATCAGCACTTAAAGATTATAAATACATCTGTTTTAGCTAGGTATCTGGTCTTTTTGTACGCTCGCTGCTTGCAATAAAGTCCATGTGCGATTTCTGTAGTAGTTTTACTTTTTAAAAACGAATTTTCGTTGGCCCGGACCAAATTTTGCCCAAACGGTTATTTAATTAATTATGATACAATTCCTGATATTTTGGACGATGACAGTTGACAACATACATTTCATAAAAAAAATAACATACAGTGAAGTCCATCTATAATGCAACATGGTCATATTGCAAGCTAAATGGTCCGCCCACTTTATTATTGGAATATAGGCGACCCATTATACATTGGGCGCATTCAGGCGACACAACAGCAGTTTAATTATTTTTATTATTTTGATCAAATTATGGAATAAAGATTATTTGATGAGGTTAGTAAATTAAATTAAAAAGTAATTAGTGTAGTAGGAAAATAGATAATAATTTTGGTAATATCTAACAATAATTACAGTTGTACAACTGTTGTGTCGTTTGAACTCGCTTATTCATTACCAGCTAGTTAGTTAAAAAATAAAAACGTGTTCATAGTTAAAAAGAATTATTTAATAACGAAAATGAATTATATAAAAATGAAGAAATAGAAACAGCAGCAAGCAATTACGAGTATTATAATAACTGCTCGAAGGCCCCACTTTGCATTTCCAAACAGAAGGCTAAACGATTGTTAAATTATGTGATGAAATTATTAACGAAATTAACAGGTATGTTTTGACATTAATTATTTAATCTCTCTTTTAATGTATCGATATTTTCAGCTGGCTCTGCTGTATAAATTTTATTCTTCAAATAACCCCCATAGAAAATCATTTGGAGAGAAATCGGGAGACCTCGGAGGCCAATTGATAATGCCCCGTTTTCCAATCCACAAAGGAAATGTGGAATTACGATGATTAACTACCTCCCTGGTACAATGAGGGCGGGCTCCATTAATTAATATTAGTTGCACTTATGCAAGTAGTTAGCACTATGAGTACAACCTATAAATATATATATATATATATATGGATAATATTTAAGAAAAACTGAATTAAGAAGACACCTACCTAACGTTTCATGAAGTATGCGAATCACCAATGTCTTAGAAAGTCCTGTCTAAATAATTTATTGTTTAATTTAAAAAATAAAATAATATATGTAAATAAATGGAAGTGGTATAAATAATTGCACTTTTAGTTCAGAAGCAATAGTACAAAATTCAATAAATCTGCGTGATGTAATTTCGAATAATTTGGAAAAATGTTCTATCGTATAAAAAAAACTGATTGCGGAACAATACAAGAAGTTTATTTAATTTATTGCGTTTTGTATGATTTTGTTATAATAATCGATATTAGTAATAAAATAATTACTTTATTCACAATCCCTTTAGTAGAGAAATTTTTATTTTCTGCAACGGCTGCACCACGTTTAATTGGTTAAGTTCATGTGTTACTGTTCTACGTTGATGTGTTTTTTTCATGTAGTGCCACGCAGCCTGTACTTCCAAATTTTCTAACTGTTCTTGATATTGTAGACACATTAGGGACTGCTGTGTTAGGATATTTTACACTAAAATGATCCCTAAAATTACCTAATGATAATCTTCGTCTGTATAATTAATGTTTAATAAATCGTTAGTTTTAAATCTGAATTCTTTATTAAAATTAAAAAAAAACACCTTGCATAATTTGACAGCTGACAATACACAATACACAATACACAATACATAAATGGCATTTTTAAATTGGTGTATAATGGGTTGCCTATATTCCAATGATTAAGCGGGCGGACCATTTAACTTGCAATATGGTCATTTTGCATTATGGACTTCACTTCGAAGAGATAATTTAGGATAGGTACGATCATTCTTAATATTGCAGAGGTCGTACTAGTTTCACTTTCAAACTACACGTAAGGAAATGTAATATGTAGTGGAATGCATATGACGATGCTTAGTAGTCGAGTATGCATTACAACATGTTATACGAGTCACTACTTTTCGTAAACTAATTTAAAAAAAATGCTATGTTTCATTTAAATATACAAGACGTTATTACTAAAGATTGCTTTTCAATACAATACGTTACATGTATAGCAAATTAAATGTATTTAATAATGTGTTAATTCTGAATATACTGGAATCTTTTTTATGCTTTGTGTAGTGTAACGGATTCATAGAAACCTTGAATTTTTTTTTATTGCAGTGGCCCTGTTTGTCTATGTCCGACATAGACAAGTTAGAGAAGTTTGCGAAAGGCACGTTTTAAGCGACAAACTAAAACGCAGAGACAAAATATCAACGTGGTTTGGGTATGCAGCTGCTTTTGGCGTTACTATTGTTGGAAACTTCCAGGAAACGAACATATTGTTGGTGCATATGTTCGGAGCCTTCCTAGCGTTTGGTTTAGGCACTATTTGGGAATGCTTGCAGGTTAGTCGTTATATTTTTGTTATAAATAGTTTCCTACTGTCAAAGAATATAGATATCTATATTCTTTGCTACTGTTTAAGACACGAGTGTATCGTAATTTTTTAAGGTAATTTTGTTTTCAGACATGGGTGTCTCTTAAGCTATATCCCACAATTGGAACGAAAAATGTTAACACTCTACGAGTGATACTGTCAGTAATATGTGCCGTTTGCTTTCTTATTAGTTTCATCTTCGCTGGATTAGCATTGTTGAAGTTTGAAGGTATCTATTCAATTGTATTGGTTCTATGCGTATAGAAGAAAATATGTATAATCAATGTTCTATAGACACCAAGGATGTTTGAGTGACATTTCCTTTTATTTCTTTCTTAAATTAATATAGTCTATCAAAAATAAATCATAAAAGGAAGAAACATGTTTTTAATAATGTAAATGGTGCAGTAGCCAATAGAAACACTGACCGTTCAATGTAATATAATACTATTGCATGGATTCACGATTTTTATTCATGCTAGTTTATGTTTGGGCAATAATCACATATATTAGTTATTTAACTAATTAATCGAAGAGCAAATCAATTTTTTAAACTATATTAGTAGAGGTAAATTAATTCTCAGTAGCTTTTGAATTTATTTTAATTTATGATCTTTTATGTATTTTTATGATAGGTGTTTTAAAACCATTGTAAAGTACTCTGAAAGTCCTTGAGCATATATCGATACTCTTAAAAATAAGGTATTGGGTATTCCATTATTTCTTCTCATTTTTTTTGAGTAAACACCACTGATAACATTTTACCTTGTTTTCGTCAGGTATTATTGTGCGTGTATTGATGAAGTGGATTAATTGCACATCAAATGTCGTGGGTGCTTAGTGCGTCAGCTGAAATCAATTTTAGTAGTCTGTGCTTATAATGAAGTGTGAAGTCGAGTGGATATTTAACTCCTTCAAACCTCGATAAGGCAATCTCTGCTTGTTTCTGATTGCTTTTCGACCTGGATTTTTAACGCGCTACTAGGTAACCTCTACCCAAATTATCTATGGTGCAGGGAGAAAATGAAATAATTTGCTTGTGTTATGAAGCGATCAAGTTTTCTTAATTATGGGTGTAAGTCTGAGGTAGTGTAATAGCAGCAATAGCCTTGTTATATATCTAGCTCCACTTGAGGTGCCAACTTTATAATATAGCAAGCTCTTACGGTGTTATTATAATTAATATCAAATTAAATATACCTTTTTATTAACTATTAAAAAGAAACACTATCAGGTATAGCTCAATTATGTACTTAACTTACTTCTTAATACAATAAATAGGATTTGACGTATCTCATAAATCAATTTGATATTTAGAATTATGTCATGTGATTATAGTTTTTTAAAGCATCGACTAGTCAGTTTACAAGCAATGGGATTCCTGACTCTCAGCTGAATGGGTAAATTTTTAACTAACAACTTTCTCTTGTAGTTAAATACTGAATTACTTTTAAAATATAATAATTATTTGACTTTGTGATTCAAATACACCTTTCAGGCACTTCACAAAATTAAATATATACTTTCAGTTTGTTAGTAGCACATCGAAGTTTGATCTGACATTACAAACATAAATAGATATTGTCAAAATTAGGTTAATCAAATGTTAAATATCCAAACTTGATTTAAATAAATATTCTAAAAAATAACCTAATACCAAAATGTAAATTTCAAATTATAATGTTCGAAAAACGTCGAGTACTCGAATCACTATTAAATTTAGAAAATTAATTCTTCTAAATTAATTTCTAAATATATTTACAATTATTTTAATGATTTGCCGAACCAAACTTGCTTATAACTTCTTAATATTTCATAAGAAATGGGCACTAACTTTTTGATTGTCTATCTTGTACCTGAATGTGTTATCTCAGCTCCTAACTGGATAAATTCTAGTCAGCAAACACCGCCCTGGCCTGTTCCCGACCAAAACAAAGCTCGTTGTAGCTCTTTGAAACCTCTATTATGTGGATAGACAGTTCAACAGCATACCACAACACACACTTTCACTTTTTTACTATCTTCGTAGTAAAATACCAAGTTAAATGGAACCAAATAATCTTTTTATATTTGAATAATATTTGTGACTTATAGTCAAATTTCATCGTAGAGAATATTATATTGCTACTACATATCAAATCATCAATTATTATTCTTCACAATTAATCATCACATCACATGATATACATTGGATATCTGGATATTATTTAAATTAAATGTATCATTTATACGGTATGCTGCATTACAGTAGGTGCGTATGCGTAGTAGTTTAGTTATTTTTACCAAAACATTATTATTTTCTTCGTAGATCTCAGAAAAATTGTAAAAGAAAAAGAGACTGAAGGCATTTCGTTGGGTTGTGATTATCATCGATCGAAAATGATTTATTTTTTAATTTACAGTAAGAGTCGATCGCTTCCACGGCCATTGTCATTATGTAACGAACAACCGTGTCATTATTGAGATTTAAGAACTCAACGTTTTGCTTATTTTCATAAGAGGCTTAATCTGGAGGTAAGCAAAAGAGCACGGTAACTTTACGTGTAAACCTCGCCAGCGAAGAAGGGATTATATCGATCGGAAGGAGGAAGGCGAAATTTATAGTCGAGTCGACGCAGTTGACTGAAGACCTGTGAGCGAGGTATAGAAATTAGCTCTTTGAAGAATGAAGATTGGTAGATAATATCAGTTTAATCGAAAAAGATTTTATAGCCGGTATCGCGTCGGTGTTCGGCGATGGCAGATGGTTTTTACTGAATGTCATATTTCATCAACGTATACAGTATTACAGGAGCAAGAAATTCTATAAACACTTTTCGATGACATGGTGTTTAATCTTTAGCTGAAGGAAGAACCTGCGAGATCTTACTCGGGGGGTTGAATACTGTTTTGATATTTTATTTTCGAATAAACTTCCTTATACGATCGATGGCTTGGTGGATTGAAATGACACCTTATTATGTAGAACCCATTGTTATTTTGTATCTGTTATATTGTAAAAATCTGGTCAAATGTTGACCTGGCTTTCCTGGATCCGTCTTGCTACTCTTCTATTATTTATATGTTTAACCTGTTTCTTATTATTATTACTAGTATTTTATGTATTACGTCCGTTTTTTTGGTTCTTCATTACTTTGTCTGTGGGAGTTCAATTTGTACCTCTTGGCAATTTATCATATCTTCTACTACTTGCTGCCATTGTTGCTCCCATTAACTTCCTTGTCTAGGTTTATTAATGTACCTTCCTTGCTTTTGCAGTTGAAGATATTCCTGGACTGTGTAGTTTTATTTATTTTGGCATAGAAGGCGTTAACTGACAAATACATTTTTTAAGAAAACTGTTATTGACGTTAATACACGCGAAGTTGTATTTGTCTGACTTTTTACATTTAATAGCTATTTATAAAACCATTTAGGAAATGCCTTATTTTGTGTAACGCGTGGGATTTTGCGGGACGAGCGTAGCCAGATCCCACAAAGTCACACAAGTTACACAAAATCGCATTTCTTAATGTATTCTATACAAGATTTTTTCTAATGTTGAGAAAAAATGGTTCTTTATATGTTAAACTAATAAAATTATAAACTCATGTCAAATAAATGTCAATGTATTGAAGATACGCTTTTTCGCGTGTCATTTGATGTAATTTTCACTAGTCGTGAAATATTTTCATTTCATAACCAGTTACGAAAAATGTGACGTTTCGAAACTTCAATCAGTTTTGAAAAGTGACACTTTATACGTCAAAATTAGAAAACTTTACAGAAGTTGCAATTTACCAACCTTCTTTAATGCATTGAAAATTCATTTTGTTAATTTTCAAGTCTGGCATAAAATTTGCAAAATCTGAAAAATTTACAAGGGATAGAAATAAAAAAGTTTTAAAATTGTTCACATCTGTATTATTATTCTTTATTATAGCCACGCGTAATGTCAGTGCGAAGTTCTACTGCATAGCAGATCACTAATAAGTAGTACGCACTAGTACGCAGAGTCTTGAACCTTTTCAGTATCTTGTACCCTTTAATGTTAATTTGCAATTAGATAAAGCTGTTGAATTCGATATTACATTCAAAATGTTTTATATAACTTTAGAAGATGTATTGCTTATATGAGTATTTCTTATTATTACATTTATTAGCTGTTTTAAAGGAATTCTGAGAATTGCAGGCCATCCGATCGGCGGCTCCACATTATTGTTCATAGTTTATTTTGTTTACTCATGAAACGTGCTTTAATAGCAAATATAAGAACTGGAGCAAAGGTTTTATTAGGAGGAACGGGGCAATGTGAAAAAAGGATTAAATGTGAATACCCCTTGAGTTGTTTAGTCGATATGCATCTTTAGTTTTGTGTTAATTGTTCAAAAAATATTTTTTTTTATTTGGCTAGCTTTTACATTGTCTAAACTAATGTAGGCACATATTTTAGATGCCCCGGGCTAATTTATTTATTTCCTGGATTCAGATCGGTTCACATGCATAAATTTACAAGAACTGGCGACTTACCAGGAATTCCGTAACGCCCCTGCAGTCTGGGTTGTAAATAAGAAACATGATACTAGGGGGTGCAAGGCGAACAGCGAGTCCTTTCATATAGCAGGTGGTCACACACGCCTGACGCGAACACAAGCTCAGCCAATTCTACAATCAGTCATGCAAGCAAAACGACAAACATTCAGCTTTTAGCAGTAATGTGCTCATTACATAATACTTACAGGGGGTTTTATGGCCCCCCCGCGTCGTCCCACGTCGCATCTCGACGAAGACATCATCAGGGATATTCTTCGGTGCACTTTCGATGATATGTACCTGTAATAATCCTGAAAACACGGATGCTTACCGCAAATAGCATGCCTTAACCGAACGTTAACGGCATCAATGGGTACAACCCATGTCAGTGTACCCGCAGTTACAGTGGCCGCATGGACTGTAAAAGGCACAGGTACAAGGCATCTTTGGGAGATGGGCTTCCCAAGCCACCCAATCGCGCTAATTGGGTCACTGATAAGCACAATGCTTATCAGGTCAAGGGTCGTGGGCTATCACGCCGGATAGCCATTAACCCAGGTATGAGGGCACCCTCTGCGACAATTAACAGCAATCCAATTAACAAAGCGATCTACAATCAGCATCAGTACGAATCACTATCGAATTTTATTTATTATTTATTTATTTTTATTTATTATATTCAGATAAGGGCTGAAGACAAACGTCCTATAATGCCCAAAGAAACAAATTACTACAATTGGCAGCAATGGTATAAAAAATAAAAATTAAAAAAAAAAAAAAATACAGTACAATTTAAACAAGCATAATTGACATAATATATTATAGATTGTCGTACTTGTTTTTGAAAGTATTAATTGATGGCGCACACACTACATCGGCTGGCAAGTTGTTCCAAGGGTCGAAGATCCTGTTAGGTAGGAAATGTTGTCTTGTCCTGGTTTTGAAATTTTCCTTTCGTAATTTAAACTCATGACCGCGTAGTCGATCGTCTACGTTCAAAATATACAAATGAGAAAGGTCAATTGAGAACAGATTGCGAAGAATTTTGTACGTAACTATTAGATCACCTCGCAGTCTTCGGTCGGAAAATGAAGGAAGATTTGCCATAGATAGTCTCTCTTCGTAGGATGGTCTTGCCCTTCCAAAAGGGATGCGAGTAGCGTACCTCTGTACTCTCTCGAGATGGTTTTGATCCGCAATCCAATCAGGACACCAGACCGCACCCGCGTATTCAAGATGAGGTCTCACAAAAGTTTTGTACAGTTTAATAAAAACCGGATACGACACGCAAGTAAAACACTTCTTTAGTAGAAAAAGGCTTTTGTTAGCACGCTTACATGCCTCTATAACATGACTGGACCACGTAAGGTTCTTGTTTATTTGAACACCAAGGTCAATGTACGAATCGACATTTTTAAGCTCGATGTTATTGATGCTATAAGAGAGGCACGGATTATTTTTGCCGATATGAAGCACCGCACACTTGTCACTGTTCACAGGCAGTAGCCATTCGTGACACCACCTTATAATAGAAGTCAGGTCATTCTGGAGCTGGAGGTGATGCGTAAAAGGATTTGCGTATATTTTTGTGTCATCGGCGAAAAATGACTTGTTTGAAGAGATGTGCAGTGGTAAGTCTGATATATATACCAAAAATAACAGTGGACCCAAAACGGATCCTTGTGGGACGCCACTAAGGACATTTTTAGGAGTGGAAAACGAGTCGCCTACTCGGACGGTGAAAGTTCTGTCGGTCAGAAAATCTTGAATCCAGAGTAAAAGATTGCCACGTATTCCAACATGATTCAGTTTATGCACTAGCCGTCTTCTGGGTACCTTGTCAAAGGCTTTGGCAAAGTCTAAGTAAATTACATCTGTCGGTTGCTTATTATCCAGACCCAAAGACCAATCATTAACGCATTGTAGAAGATTGGTGACTGTAGATCGGCCACATAGAAAGCCATGTTGTTCGTTGGGAATAACATTCTCCATTAGGAGAAAGGCAGACATCTTATCAACGATTATAGATTCCATAACCTTGCACACAATTGGGACCAGGCTTATAGGTCTATAGTTATTTGGGTTCAGTTTGTCACCCTTTTTAAATATAGCTGTTACTGAAGCTGATTTCCATACTGAAGGCAGGCAATGATTGTCGAACGAGGACTGGAGGATTAAAGAAAGTGGAGTGCATACTGCAGCGGAAAATTTTTTAAGAAAATAGGTAGACAATCCATCAAGCCCTGGTGCAGAATTAAGTTTTAATTTTTGCAACTGATTTTCAACAATTTCGGATGAAAAGTCAATGACATCAAGGGTAGAGCTCACCCAGTTTGAAAGGACTGCGGGGATGTTTCCATTTGGCTCACGAGTAAATACTTGTGAAAAGATTTCAGCCAAAATGTCTGCTGTCTCTTTATTGTTAGAACACATTTGGCCATTATCCTTTTTTAAAAGTGGCACTGACACCTTAGATTTCATACATGTTCTTACGTACTTATAAAATTGTTTAGAGTTATTACTATTAGCAATTCTTTCTTCGTAGGTGCGTTTGGCAGCTTTAATGGCAGAACTAACTTGGTTCGAAAAACGACGATGTGTGATGTAATCATTTATATTTTTGGTGCGTTTAAATTTTTTCCATAGACTGGATTTGTATTTGATTAAAGACATAATCTCATTATCAATCCAGGGTTTTAAATGGTTTTTGAAAACGATTTTCGTTTTACTGTTTGAGTCAATTGACTTGCGAACGACATCGTAAAATTTTTCCCACATCGAGTTAGGATCTGCTAAGTCCAACAGATCTTCCCAATTATAGGATAATAGTTCATTCCCAACTCTGTTAAAGTTGGTTACAGTATAGCTAAGATGGTTAGGGTTCATTCTATGGCTATGTGATGCAAACTGTATGTGGAAAAGTATAACCACGTGGTCTGATATGCCAACAGGAGCACAAATTTCAGGCTGTGTTAACAGTTGTTCATCGTTTGTTAAAACGAGATCTAAAGTGGCTGGTTGGTCATTTGCTCTGAATCGGGTAAATTCTTGAACCAACTGGTCTAGATTAGAATTTATCATGCAGTTCATGAAGCAAGTAGTGGAATTAAAATTGTCAGGAACGTGAGAAATTGGCCACGAAATGTCCGGAAAGTTGAAATCGCCGGTTATCACTAGATAATCGTAAGATATGGATAAGTTTGATAATTTCTCAATAAGAAGTAAATCTTGCGCTACAGGGGTGCGTGGGGGGCGATAAATGCAGCAAAGAACGATGGAAAAATCATGTCTGGAGAGTTTTTGAGTTGTGATATCAATATCGGTAACAGTTAAGTCAATAGGGGTGATTTTATAATTTTTTGTTATATTGTTTGAAATATATACACATGACCCGCCCCCTACACGGTTTATACGATCGGTACGATAAATATTGAAACCAGGAATGTCAACAACAGAATCTGGTATGGCCGGGTTTAACCAAGTCTCGGTAACAAATGCAATGTCAGGGTTGTATTGGTTAATTCTACAGATAAAATCGTTTAGCTTAGCTGGTAACGAGCCTAGGTTAGTGTAAAGAATGGACCAGTCAGTAAATGTTTCGTTAGAATCGAGGTTGTTGTTGAAATGTCTTCAAATCAATTATTTGCGGAGAGCCATGAATGTATTTTATGGTGAGGTTCGTACCATTGCCCGCTTGTTTTTTCTCGTCCAGTAGTTTTCTTAGGTTGTTTAAGTATTTGAGTTGATTAGGAGTTTTGTCATCTACGATTGATATCTGTTTAGTAGAATTTGCCGCTAGTAACTTACGCTTATTGCGTAGCACTGTTTTAGCGTCATGTTCTGTAGGTAAGACAACCTTGATACAGCGCGGATACTTGTTCTGCTGGTCTTTACCGAAGCGATGGAAAGATACTGGAGTGACGCTTAACCCTACTGTAGTTAATACTTCGGCAATTTTTTCTGAATCGTACTTTGCCTTTCTTACGTCGTTATCCTCGATTTCTGGAACTCCACGTATGACAATGTTCCTCGATCTTTTTATACGTTCGACTGCCTCGTTGGTAACGTTTTCGACATAATCAGTAGATTTCGAATCACCGATTCCGAGAAGTTTATCATTTAATTCCGCAATTTTTACGTCAAAAGTGTCAATCTTGGACTGTAATTCGGTTTTAAATGCTTCGAAGAGAGCCCTGAAGTCGCCCAGTTTATCAATATTAGTGCTACATTGATTGCAAACGATCTTTACTCCACGAAGTTTAGTTCTAGTAACGCGATCATTTTCGCTAAGACCTGTGCAGGTAACGTGCAGTTCGCCTTTGCAACCGTCGCATTGAAGACGCGGTTCATTCGCGACAGGTCGTTTACAATTTGCGCATGAGGACATGCTGAGAGCACTTGGGAAGGTTCGATTTACTTACAAGGTTGCACACGCTGATAATAATGTTGGGTTATTTATAACTGTTGTTCACTAATATTGGCCGAATTTTGTAACTAATTATAACTTCACCTATCACAAGCACTGTAGCGTATATTGTCAGAAAAAGTCAAATACTTGTGCACTTTAACACGTGAAATTTACTTCGAAGATTCTGCTATATTTACTATAAACATAAACATTGACTGCCAACTGAATTTATGTTCGTCTTCGCTGTACAATAGCTACATTTGCTAAGCTACGCAGGCACTAGTATTCTATTTAGATATTACAGACCTCATCGCTTTATTCACTCGATTATAATCTACAATTCATTTCACTTCAAAACATAATCGCTGTGGAACCACACACTCACGAATAATTAGGCTCGCGTCCACACATGTGCGATCTCGCCTACAGACTGCCTGCCAAAAACACATAAGCACCCTCGCATTCTAAAAATGCAACCCTCGGTCACTTCGGGTTCACAAAATTCCAATATGGGAATTCTCGGCTAATTCCCGTGAAAGCCCGTCTATAATTTAAAAACTACCTGCAGAACGCCGCTCGATTCTTAAAAACAGCCCCCGGTCTGTAAATTGGTTTGGGACTCGTTCCAATTTCGTGCTAAATTTAGAAAGTATCATATTTCAGTGGATGGTTTAGTCGAATGCCCATAATTATACGAATACAAATAAAATAACAGCATATTTGCAAACAGCCCCAAGAGCACAAAAGTAAATATTACAACACTAAGTAACTTTTCATTTTTCGTACATACAGGTTGTCCGAAATCCGTTTCGAACATAGAAAATTAATGAGTGCGACAAGGAAGACATACACAAAATGAGTAGCAGGACAAAGATAGAATGTAATCATGGCTAGGTAAATTTTTCAACTAAAATTAAGTCAATGAAATAAACAGCCATTTCTGTCAAATATTTTATCTGTAATTAAGAGTATGTATAAAGTGAGGTTTAAATATACTATTGTTTATTATTCACATAATTATTTTAATTATTTAAACGTTACTTTATACTCTTAATGACAGATAAAACATTTACAGAAGTGTTAGTTTGTTTCATTGACTTAATTTTACTTTAAAAGTTTACCTAGTCATGATTTCATTCTATCTTTGTCCTGCTACTCATTTGTTTATGTCCTCCTTGTCGCACTCATTAATTTCTTATGTTCAAAACGGATTTCGGACAATCTGTATACATAAGTATATGTATTTATATTTTTAAAGACCCCATCAATTTTTTCTATTACAATCCCGCATTACAATGCCGCGTGGCGCAGTTGGGTAAGGGCAAGGCTTGCATTAAGCAAGTCCTCGGTTCGAATCCCTCGGAGGTCGGAATTTTTTCGTAGCCTTGGCAATTGGAATCGGGCTCGGTGAGACCATTCACAGTTGGGCACCAAATTAACTGTGCTCTTCTCAGAACCACAGACCTAAGAGATAGACTAACAAGGTCAACACATCACCAAGACACACACCTCATACAATGGTTGCTGCGCAAGCACCATAAGCGCGTCCAACTCTGCATCCCGAATACGAGTCAAGTCAGCGAATTTCACAACAATATTGATTTTGAGGTTTTTGTGATAATTATAACGTTTTCGCCATTTTGCAATCCCCAAATCACCTGGGCCGCTAAATTCCCACATCCCGAATATCGATACGGAGATAGTCTTCAAACGCCGCTTTGCACACAACTATTGATTTTAAATTTTTTCTGATAATTATAACGTTTTCCCCATTTTGTAGCCCCTAAATCCAACTGGGCCGCAAAACTCCCACATAACAAAAATTGATTCGTAGAAAGTCTCCAAACAGCTAATTTCACACAAATATTGATTTTAAAGTTTTTCTGATAATTATAACGTTCCCCATTTAGCATCCCCCAAATCCAACTGAGCCGCAAAACTCCCACATCTCGAAAATCTATCTGTAGAAAGTTTCCAAACAGCGCATTTCACACAAATATTAATTTGAAGTTTTTCTGATAATAATTATAACATTTTCCCCATTTTGCATCCCCCAAATCCAACTGAGCCGCAAAACTCCCACATCCCGAACATTGATCCGGAGGAAGTCTTCAAACAGCGAATTTCACACAAATATTGACTTTAAGGTTTTTCTGACAATTATAACGTTTTCCGAAATTTGCAACCCCCAAATCCACCTGGGCGACAAAACACCCATATCCCGAATATCGATTCGTAGAAAGTCTCCAAACAGCGAATTTCACACAAATATTGATTTTAAGGTTTTTCTGATAATTATAACGTTTTCCCCATTTTGCAACTCCCAAATCTACCTGGGCCGCAAACTTTCCCAATCCCGAATTCTCTTAAAAAATACAATCGACCCGTATAAAGTCTCCAAACAGTGAATTTCACTCAAATATTGATTTTAATGTTTTTTTGATAATTGTAACATTTTCCCCATTTTCCAACCCCCAAATCCACCTGGACCTCAAAATTCCCACATCCCGAATTCTCTTAAAAAATACAATCGACCCGTGCAAAGTCTCCAAACAGTGAATTTCACACAAATATTTATTCTAAGGTTTTTTCTGATAATTATAACGGTTTTCCCATTTTGCAACCCCTAAATCCACCTGAGCCGCAAAATTCTTAAAAACCCACAGATTCATCCACATACTGCTAAAAACAAAATTCGATATTTTTTTCTTTCTCCTTGTTTATGCGAACATTTAATTTGCTGCAAATGCACCTCAGCTTTCTACCCCTGTAACTTCGCCCCTGTGCATCGCAGACCCCAAAAACCAGCCAGTACGATGAGCGATGGTTCATCCTCTTTCCAACTAGCTCCAAATCACATTTGGATCTTTCAAAAAGTATGCCATGTAACAGCACCGAACGCTTTCGTGTGCAAAAAATCATTTTAACCCCCGTATTTTCGTCCCCTCGAATGGTACATTTTCACAACCTCTCCATAAAGTTCGCCCTTGACGAGGTCTTCAAAATGACACCAACAAAATTCACCTGCTTTACGTACAACTTACAAAAATTAGAAAAAACTGCGTATTTTCCAAGCGTCACACAAATCGCTAAAAGAGCACCGTACTAGCGTCACATCTCCAATTCGTTAAACATTTCCAATGTTAAAAGTTATTAATTTAGTTTCATTATGGTGTTTGTAATTTTTTAATGCACAATACTTAAATAAAAGCTGTTATAAGGTACTTCTAGTAAAAGGGTTTGCTACTGCAAGAAATATACAGGGTGTAGAAATGCTTTACGCACCATAGGGATTTCAATGGTAATTTCTTCATATGAAAATATTTGTTTCCCTAATTATTTTAGCGCAAACTTGTATGGAAGTTTTTTGTAGAGAAAAAAATTCTGTATCCATTTATGGCAGAATTTGTCATTTTACATTTCGGAAAACCGAAAATTTAAAGAAATACAATTTCCATTTTTAGACAAATCAGTGGTGCCTTGAAATTACTGAAGCATCTCAAAGCATCAACAAATTAGTTTGCTGTTTATTTGTTGGCATCTGTCAAATGTAACGGCAACCATGGCACTTATTGCACCTGATCTGTTTCCAGCATACCACCACTTCACAATTTGCACTGATTTTTGAAAAAATTATAAGTCTAGTTTCTTTCATTATTTGGTTTTCTGATGTGAAATGACAAAAATGTTGGCATAAATGAATGCAAAATTGTTTGCTATACAAAAAACCTATGTACAAGTTTGCTCTAAAATAATTAGGGAAGCAAATATTGTCAGTAATAATGTATTAAGGGCAAACTAGCAGTCCAGTGAGACAAATGTCTCATTTAACGCGCCTTCAAACCTCGATCGGTTAGGCAACCACCCAGACCTGGAAGGTGTCAAAGTGGTTGCCTAACCGATCGAGGATTTAAGGCGCAGAGGGTCGCAGCTACGTTTGGCGGCCGAACCAGTTTTTATTTAATACGCGTTCTATTTGAAAAACGGTCTTTTTGTGATTTCTCGAAAACCGGAAGTGTCACGTGACTGAAATTCGGTTCCTGACCTGACATGACCATTCCAAACATATAACTTTCATAACTTTTTTCTCTATCTCGTACGGTTTGGCTGCTGAAACAGCGTCCCGGACAAAACAGCGTCCCGGACAAAACAGCGTCCCAGACAGACACGTCTATTAGATAAAGGATGCTTTTGCCGGTAAAAATGTTTTACGAAAGTATTTTGTTTTGGCAATGTTACAAGACAAACTAACTTGATCAAATTCCCGAGCCGAAGGCGAGGGAATTTGTCGAAGTTAGTTTGTCGAGGGGCATTGCCAAAAAAACAACAAATCTTAAGTAAAACATTTTCCGAGCAAAATCATGAGCCCGAAATACATTTTGTGGACTATTTCCCAAATATCGGTTCATTTTGACATTTATACTGATGCGCAATGACAGTTTAAATGACGTTTCTTAAATACCACCTTGATTAAAGCAACATATTTGGTGGTTGCCGTGGATGCAAGTGGCAAAAGAAACTGACAAAATCCCAAGGGAAAATTTCGATTTTTTGCCACTACAAAAACACACGATTGGTTGAATTTTGAAAAAGCATGGCTTTTCAGTGGATAATAAGAGATGTGGGAAATAGTCATATGAAAAAATTACCATTGAAAACCCAATGGTGCGTAAAACATTTCTACACCCGTATAAGGATATGACTGATGTATATGGCAATTTTGCACCTCAATATCACGTTATTAATAATTGGTCTCGGAATTTCAAAGTTGGGAGAGAGTCCAGCAAACAATCACTAGATGAAGAACCCCCTCGCCGAAAACAATCGTTACTAAATAAAATATTGATTTCATCATCATATGGTATTCAATGATCGAAGGGTTACTGTGAGATTTATAATGGAAACATCTGACTTTTCTGTGGGTAGCGTAAAAAATTCACGTAGAATTGAGCTTAAAAAATCTCTGCATGTTAGGTACCAACGGCATATCAGAAGCTCATTAGACATGTCACCTCTGAGACTGATTTGGCGATAATTAACGGAAACCCATATTCTTTTTTACAAAAATTTGAGACAGTATACTATTTATTGGCTGTTTCCAAAATTAAAAGAACGTCTACGAGGAACCCATTTTCTAATGACGAATAAGTGATGACGGCAGTGAAGAAGTGGTTGACGAAACAGAACATATTTTTTTTCTACAGAAATCGAAGCACTTTGGTATAGGTATGTTAAAAAATAAAAATGTTTAAAACATTCCAATTGTTTACTTTTATGTAGGGACAATAATTAGTGTTCCGGCCTCCGGTCTCGTAGGTTTCTATATCTTTTTTTTTAGTACCCAATATTCTTTTTTCTTTTCTCTACATATTTGTTTCATATCTTTCGTTCGTTGTTAGTAGATTGTTTTATTTTGTGCGTTGTTTTGTTTGTATACTTTTATTGTGGCTTTGTTACTATGTACCAGTTTATCTCTACATTTTTAATCAAACCATTCGTTACTTTTAATTCCCTTAGACATTTTCAGCCTATTCTCTGCTACCTCGTTCAGAGCTGTTTATACATGCATTAATTCTAGGCCTACATTATTTTGTCTACTTTACTAGGTTTGCTGAAATTCATTATCAACAGGATATGATTCAAGTTGAAGTCGGTACCTTGGTAACTTCTAACATTCTTCACTTATCTTGAATGTTTCTCCTCTATTAATGCGTGATCTATTTGATTAAGGGTCCTGCCGTCTGGCGAAATCCAGATAATTTTGTAAATGTCCGTCCGATCAAAATGTTGTTAGCTGTAATATTATTAAATCTTCAAATATCACAACACTGCGAGAGTATACTCGAAGGGCCGCCAGCTAGACTTAGTGAAGACAAAAAGCGGTTCCTTATAAGATGTTATTACCGAATATTATGAACGCCAACAAGTCTTTCCTTACAACAAATATACTCAGATAGGTCCAGAACTTATAAACTCAAATAATCGCAGCAGTACCGAAATCAAATAATTTATTTATTTATTTAATTTGGGGTCACAACAAGCACAAGGCTCAATTACAGTAACCCTAAGTAACAAATAAAAATTACAAACTCTCTGACGAAGGCAGCACTATTGATAGTAGGAAAAATACAATTATAACATAAAAATCTGGAACACAAAACGAGCACAAAAACAGTATACACTTAACTAGAATTTAACTTAACGATTGTAAAGGTTAGCTGTGAACGTCTGCAGAGAATCAAAATGAATGTCTAACGTGTTAAAATTAGTCAAATAAAAATTCTAAAGCAAGAATAATGTTGTTACAGGAGAGTTATTAGCAGGCTGTATCGGGGAATCTTAGAACCTCCCAGAAAAAGCTAGAAATTCTGTATACAACCAGCTAATTCTACACCGCTACTAAAATAAAAATTGGATTAACACTCACCCTGAAATACAGGCTTTTATGGACAGAATGGCTAACAACTTGTAATACATAATCCATCCAATAGACGTGGACTTTATGTGTTCGAAATTCGTGTTCCAAGCTCAAAATCCACATAAGCGAAGTTTCCACGAAGACTATCTCCAAATACCAGAAGCTATAATGAGCTAACTTGGAGCACGAAAATTACATATATAGATTGGTTGATCAAAATGTGACCATAGGTACCAAAATGTGCTAGAATATAGTTTATGGTCTTTTTTGCGTTAGACAGAAATAGACTAATATGTGATTAACATCTAGCATCCTCAGAATCAAGGTGTTTTGTTTTTAGGAAACACTGAATCCTAGGATACTAATATTTAAATCATGTATGTCTATTCCTGTCTAACGCATACATAACCCATAAACTATACTCTAGCTGCTCTAGCACATTTGTTCACATTTTCCGCCACCGATCTACATGTGTTACCGGGGAAACCACCTAGAGAAGAGAACGCTACACGAGCCGCAGCAAGTCGCTTTGTATCTCAAAAATTCCGAAATAAAAGATGCCCGCACCACGAGTTAAGCTATAAAATGCGCGAGCGTTGTCAGAAAAACCCAGCGAAAAGTGCTGGTATTGCAGATAGCAATATCTGAGCATATTGCATCCATGCGATTAACGAGCACAACTAAAAATTCGTTCACTGGACTTAATTTATGCAACAAAATAACTTCTAACGCTAAGTACGCGTTTTACATGTAACAATGTGTATTCAAAATAATTCTTATATTTTATTTTATGGCAAATTCGATTGCAATTGTTCCATTTTTATTTTATGTCTTGTGGTCACTTTTTCCCCCAGTAGCTTTTTTATACTTGTTCTCTATTCCAACTTGTGTACTGCAGCCTTCTAAAGGGTGTTTTTTTGAGGGATACAACTGTAAATTGAAATAAAACACAGAAATATGTTTTTAATATCCATGAAATTGGCTTTATCTGAAAGATAATTTTATGGCATTTATGTTTGAATATGATTTCAGGCATGTGACCGCCGCGGCTGGCGTGTACATGACGTAATCTGGAGGTCCAATTTTCACACACTCTTTTCGCAGTAAATCAGGCTGTATTTCATTTCAGCAATAACGCGTCGAATTTGGCTTTCAAGTGCTCAATTTATTGTTTCCGGTTTATCGGCATAGACATGCGACTTTACATATCCTCAAAGAAAATAATCTAACGGCGTCAAATCGCACGAAAGAGGTGGCCAGTTAACAGATCCACAAAATGGATCCACGAAATGGATCTGTTAACTGGCTACCTCTTTCGTGTGATTTGAAGCCGTTAGATTATTTTCTTTGAGGATATGTAAAGTCGCATGTCTAAGTCGATAAACCGGAAACAATTGAGCACTTGGAAGCCAACATTCGACGCGTTATTGCCGAAATACAGCCTGATTTACTGCGAAAAGTGTGTGAAAATTGGACCTTCAGATTACGTCATGTACACACCAGCCGCGGCGGTCACATGCCCGAAATCATATTCAAACATAAATGCCATAAAATTATCTTTCAGATAAAGCCAATTTCATGGATATTAAAAACATCTTTCTGTGTTTTATTTCAATTTAAAGTTGTATCCCTCTAAAACAAACACCCTTTATATTAGTATTCTATCATATTTGGGTAATGTGTTTAAGATATTTCTTACCTGTTGGTAAAAATCCTTTTCTATTCCCTTGTTCTTCTCCTCTGACGATGGAGGACGCAGAAATCATGTTCCGAGTAACCTGTTATTTCATGCACTTTTAAATAGTATGTATTCTTTTACTTCTGTGATATTCTTCTCTTGTATTTTTGCCTCTTGTAGGGCGAGAATACATATTCTATACTTTATCATCGTCGCTATGTTTGCTAGTCCTCCTTCGCAAATACTTCTAACGTTCCAAGTACCAAGTGTTATAGCTTTTTCTAGTACTTATAGTGTGACATATTTTCATTCTTGTCATTGTCGCTTTGGATTTGATTAAAATTATTAGCAGTGAAATAAAGAATGCCCCGATGGACAAGCGAACACTTTATTGCAGTTACACAATAATCAAAAACAGATTGACACATCAATACAATAAAATATATAACAAAACACGACCGAAGTGACACGCAAGCAGCGACTGTTCATTACTAGCGGCTTCACGAAACGGTGACGTCAGATGCGCCGGATCGAACGACATTACGACAAAGCGAGTTGCTTGACTGAACTTGAATAGCTAAAACCCCTAAATGGGGTGTCAATTGGCATGTTTCGTTTACTCTAAAAGTTACACGAACCCAGCGCGATGTTATTTTAACTCTGTTAAAAGGACTGCACGGCTAGATTACAGTCGAGCCAGAGGGGTGGGTCGGTACCTTTGGGTAACTGATTTTATACAAAATCTTACTTGTCTAAAGTGCCACAAGTTCTTAACGAAATCCACATTAACCCCTTCAAAACTTAACACACGAGAGGAAAAGATCACAATACTCGTTGGAAGATGCTGAGTAACCAGCCCTTGGAAACGGATATTTATCTTGATTTATTCTCATTCATCTGCTGTCGGTCACTGTTACATTAAAAGTACTACCACATAGTTACAAACTATCTAATTATACTTGTATCCAGCAAATGTCAAAATAATAAATATTATTAAACGACAAGTAAGAACGATTCCTGGCAGATGCTAATAATTTTACACAAAACTCAAATGAAAAAAGTTCTTAGATTAAACTTGGCGAAACACTCATATATGGGAACATTTCCGGACACAATATAAATCACGAAATTACAAGTAATTTATCTGGGCCGATTTCAAACCGTTGTAGATAATAGCAGAATGCCACCCTTGTGGGGACGGTGAGGTGTACATATTGAGGGGCGAAAAATAGACTTTGCTCTTGAAGATGATATTCACGAAAGCCAAAGTCCAAAATCAAACTAGTTATCTCGGTACGCCGGTGCAGAGAAAAAAAACTGTGGGTAAATCTATTTAAAGAATTTTTTTTTTTTTTTTTTTTTTATTTAGCGTCCCATGTTTATTTACATTTTGTACAAGTACATTAAGTAAATGGTGTGGTGGTATGGATTGACATGTAGAAGAATGCTCATTAGCAAGCTTCAGTAACAATTTAGCTTTTAAGCTTCTTGTGACTTAGGGGTTAAAAACTTACAATCTAAGACTTATAAACTAACTTAAACTACACTATCTAAATTACATTCAAAATCTGGTTATTAAATCGTTTGGCACATGTCTTTTTAACCGCCTATTGTTGTTAGGCTGATTCATTAGGTTTACTGCTAATTCATTGGGATGGACCGTGAGCCGATCTCTATATTGCAAGCTATATCGGAGTATTTCTTCCTTCACTGTTGGAATTTGGAGATCCCTTCTGATAACAGTGTTGGGTACGAACCATTGCGCATCCGTTATCATACGCAGCACTTTAGACTGGAATCGCTCCAATATGTCGATATTTGAATTGGAAGCTGTGCCCCACAGCTGGATCCCATAAGACCAGACTGGTTTTAATATTACTTTATATACAAGCAGTTTGTTATCCAGACTAAGTTTAGATTTCCGTCCCAGCATCCAGTACATCTTGGACAGAATCATGCCTAATTGCTTTCGCTTGGTAAAAATGTGCTTACGCCAAGTAAGTCTTCTGTCGAGGTGCATGCCAAGGTACTTCACTTCTTCTAGTTGTGGTAATCGATTGTTGTTTAAATGCACTGGGGGGCAATCTTCCCTACGCGTGGTGAAGGTTATGTGGACTGATTTGGATTCGTTTGCTTTTATTCTCCATTTCTTTAGCCATTTTTCAATAGAGGTGAGATTTGTCTGCAGTTTCAGTGAGGCAGCGGTGGGATCGCTATCCGAGGCTAGGATTGCGGTGTCGTCCGCAAAAGTTGCTGTTAAGACCCCTGGTGTAGTTGGCAGATCTGCAGTGTATATCAAGTACAATAGCGGGCCGAGTACACTGCCTTGAGGTACTCCTGCTTTTATTGGAGAAAGTTCAGTATATTCAGATTCAACTTTTACCAGGAAGTATCTCTCATGGAGGTAGGATTTTAGAATTAGGAAATAATTTAATGGAAGGAGGATACGTAGCTTGTACAGAAGACCAGTGAACCACACCTTATCGAAAGCCTGAGTGATGTCGAGGAAAGCGGCAGAGCAATATTGTTTGGCTTCGAAAGTTGAATGGATTTTTTCCACCACTCTATGGATTTGTTCCACTGTAGAGTGCATTTGTCTAAATCCAAACTGGTGATTTGGTATTGTCTCATCATTTTCAAGAATTAGAAGTAGTCTCTTAAGAATGAGTTTTTCAAACACCTTGGAAATTATAGGTAAGAGACTTATTGGTCTGTAAGATTTTAATTCTGCAGAAGGTTTTCCTGGTTTTAAGATAAGGATGATCTGAGCCACCTTCCACTGCGCCGGGAAATATCCAGTGCGTAGTACTGCGTTAAATAGTTGAGTAATGTACCTTATTCCAATGTTAGGCAGTTCTTTTAGAGTTTTCGCGGTGATCAAGTCATAACCCGGTGCTTTCTTAGAATTTAGGGAATTTATGACTTCTTGAATTTCCGCGGTTTTAAAGCGCTCAATTGGTGGTTCAAGCTGATAAGGTTCTTCTAGAGTTTGGAGGAGTTCATTTTCTTCTTCTGGTTCATTGTCTGTAAAATGCGGCTGAAACACTTCCGTTAAATGTTCTGCAAAAGCTCGAGCTTTGTCTGGGTTGCTTCTTGCCCAGGTGCCTTGTGAAGTTCTGATTGGTGGGGTAGCTTTTTTGCATTGTTTTATCTTCTTTGTTGCCTTCCAGAGGGAGTAGTCTGTAGTTTCTGTGGGGGTGAGGTCTTTGAGAAATGTTTCAATACATGCATTTTTATTTTTATTAAGAAGTTCTGTTAGCTCCCTAGTTGCAGCATTGAGTAAGCGTTTATTTTCCGGGTTTCTAAGTCTTTGCCATTGCCTTCGCAGTTTTCGTTTTTCTTCAATTTTGTTCTTAATTGTTATGGGGCAATCATACATTGCAGATGATGTATTAGTTTCAGGGGTAGCACTCCAGCCAGCCTGTTGAATGGTGTCATTGAGATGTTTGACAGCCGCTTCAATGTCTTGCGCAGATTTAAGTGGAACTTGTAGGGTTAGGTTCTCGTTAATTAGACGTCTATAGTCGTCCCAGTTCGTATGTTTGCTGCTTAGACTTGGCTCTTTCGTTTTTTTTGTCGCAGATGCACTTAGTGTGACTAAGACTGGGGAGTGGTCAGTTGACAGATCAAAACATGATTTTGCTATAGCAGAGTCTTGAGGGATACCTTTTGTGATGCAGTAGTCAACGAGATCGGGCTGTTTGTTTCTGTCGGTTGGCCAGTACGTGGGTTCTCCGGTCGTTAGAAATTTCAAGTTGTTCTTTTCTAGTGTTTTATACAATTGCCGGCCTTTGGGTGAGATGAGCCTGGATCCCCATATAGTATGCTTAGCGTTGTAATCGCCACCCGCTATAAACCGTCGCCCTAGGGTACTGAAGAAGTCTTCGTATTGCTCTTGTTTTACTGAGTGTTTGGGTGGAAAGTAGACAGCTGTTATCGTTAGGGGGCCTGTTGGAACCTCTATAGACACGCTAGCGGCCTGTAGGAAATCTTGGCTGAATTTGGTCGTTTGATGGTGTTTAATTGAGTTTTTTATTATTATGGCTGCTCCTCCTCGAGCTGTTCCAGCTGGATGATTCGTGGAATAGACTGTGTAGTTAGGGATTCTTATATAGCTTTTTTCAGTGAAATGAGTTTCGGATATCATCATGATATCAATGTTGTGGTTGTTGATAAATGTTTTCAATTCTTCAGTGTGTTGTGACAGGCCGTTAGCATTCCACAAAGCTAGTTGTACGAACTTATCCATTATTTAAGTTTAGAAAGAACTGTTGTTAAAAGATTTAGCATGGTTCCTATCTGTTCAAACAGTCCTTTCATCATATTCTTTAATTCTTGCATATCGTTGGATGGCTGAGGTGTTTGGTTTGAGTTTAGTGTTTGCGCAGTATTATAAGGGAGTTGGTTTTGGCTACTAGTTATTTGAGAGTAAGTCACTCCAGGTTGGATTTGTTGAAATCGATTAATCCGTTCGGGTGGAATATATTGTTTGGGTCGGAGAGCAGGGAATTGTTTTTTTTGGAGTTCTTTGTATATGGTGCACCCTTTGTAATTGGCGGGATGGTTTCCCCCGCAGAGGACACATTTGACATCGCGTGATTTTTCCTTTCGTTTACACTCGGCAGTTAAGTGATCTCCTGCACATTTTATACATCTTGGCCTTTGGTGACAAAAATTTTTTGTGTGCCCATATCTTTGGCACCGTGCACACTGGGCAATTTCCCTTTTGTACCTAGGCGGTTCGAATTTTATCTTGCACTGTTGTATGTACTCTACATTGAAGATCTCCTTATTATTAGAAGCGGGTTTCAACTCAACGAAGAACATAGGGAGCGGTGTTTTGTTTCTATAATGCTTGATGTTCCAAATATTTGTGACCTTGTGACCTAGTTTTTCGATTTCGGCTTTTATATCCTCGCCGCTAATGGAGTAGTGCATATTTTTAAGTACTACCTTGTAGCTTCTCTCTTCTTTTAGTTTGTAGGTATGAAATGTTGTTTCTTTTTCGGTTAAGGCTTTTATGATAATTTTATAGTGTTCAGCTGATTTTGGTTGAACTTTGACTTGGTTATCGTTGAGGGCCTTTATATCATATTGCTCTTTACTAACTAGTTCCAGAAGCTGTACGAGTGGCGTAATGTTTTCTACGCCAGCTACAAAGATTGGAGGAGGCTTAGGTTTTTTTTCAGAATTTGAATCTGAGCTTGGATCTTCAATTCTTTCAGTCTCGAGGGATGAAAAACGATTAGAGGTTAAGGGAGCATTAAGCCAGTAATCGTTTTCTTTCGAATGTTTGGTTTTTAGTCCAGCGTTATCTTGTGAGTTTCTACCTCTTTTGTGTGATACTATAGTCCAGTTAGAATCATTCTGCATTAAGGGAGGGAAGGCTATATTTTGGTGGTTGTGTTGATTTTGCAAATAGGGTTGGGTATAATAATTTTGGGATGAATTACCTGGAAATTGTTGAATCTGCGAATTGCACATTTGTGATTGGTCTGGCGTCAACATTGGAGTTGGTGGTACCATTTGGGATGAAAGCTGGGGTTGCATTACCCCGGAGGGTAATGGGAAGGCCATATCGGCCTTCGCACTTGGGCTTTAAAACGTATTATTATGAAGATAAATTCTCTATTATTAGAATAAATTTAATTTAATTTTGCAGCGATTAGATTCAGGTTCACTCGCGTATATCGGAGGTCACCGATATCTCAGCCCGCAAGTCGAAGTCTTTCCACGTTGAAATTCTAACGGGAACTGATTTAAAGAATAGTAATTGAAGATTACCGGACGAAAGCGCACCTGTTCACGAAATGTAATTTTGTTACGCATAATATTGAAATAAAAAGCTCCACTATTAATGCAACATTATTCGATATTAAAAGATTAACTTCTGATAAAAGAATCCTATTAAATGAGCAACTAACGAATTTTTCCCGGCATTGTACAAACAACCGAATTAAATCGACACTTTGGGCTTAATTTTAAGCTTTGCTAATGCCACAACGTAGAAGTTTTGAGCTTGCAGCCCCGGTGTCAACAGGTTGGCGGCAGCGGTCCACACTCAAATGCCGACCGCAAGGCGAAATTTGCAATGCACAAAATGCATTCTCCTCGGCCGGGATGTAAAATGGCAGAAAAAGATAATTTTCCACAGAGCTATGTAGATGTTGATTGCAAGAAACTCTCACAGCTTATGCGGAGTACAACGACAAAGAAAATTCCAACAACGATGCCATTTCTACGTACTGCGCGCATTTTTTCTCAGCGGTCTGCTCAATGCCATCTAGTCGTGAGCGCAATCACGCTAACAATTGCATCTACAGGAGAGAACAGGGGCGGGCTCGCGCAAAATGCCCGAGAACAGAAGCATTTATTACGGAAGTTTAATTTTTGAAGATGAGAGAAAATGTTTTGCGGAAGTGAAGAAATGCCGCTTCGTAATATTTCTCAAATATAAGGTTGTTTAACCCAACTGATGGTATGGTACTGATGGTATTAACCCTAAATTAATTTGTGACGCTTTACCAGTGATAGGAGAGATGCTGTTGCAGATTATTAATGAATCGTTTGCAACTGGGATTTTTCCTGAAATTTGGAAAACGGCGATTGTTAGTCCAATACCCAAAGTAAACGGAACAAAAAATAGTTCAGAATTCAGACCAATCAATATGTTACCTGCGTTCGAAAAAATCATAGAACATATAGCTAAGGAACAACTGGAAAATTATTTAGAGGAAAATAAAATCCTAATTAGTGAACAATCAGGTTTCCGAAAAGATCACTCTTGTGAAACTTCATTAAATTTAGTTTTAGTGAACTGGAAAGAGGATATAGAACATGGGAAAAAAATAGTGGCAGCGTTCATAGACCTGAAAAGAGCATTTGAAACAATCGACAGAGATCTGCTCTTAGCAAAAATGGAAAAATACGGAATAAAAGGATTCGAATTAAGATGGTTCAAGAATTATCTATGTGGCCGGCAGCAAATTACTAGATACGAAGGTGAAGATTCTCGAGCAGTTGAAGTGTGTTTAGGGGTTCCTCAAGGCTCAATTTTAGGCCCTCTTTTGTTTATCCTCTACATCAATGATATAAACTCAGCAGTGCAAGGTTGTCAATATAACTTATTCGCCGATGACACTCTGGTAACTAGTGCCGATATAAATGTGAACGATGCAGTAAATAAATTAAATAGTGACCTGAAAAATATATCTAAATGGCTAAAATTGAACAAGCTTAAGTTAAATACATCTAAAACAAAAGCAATGGTTATCAGTAGCGGACGATTATTAACCGATACGATAACTAGTGTAATTGTTGACGATGTAGTAATTGAATATGTCCCTAAAATAAAATATCTTGGAATTGTAATAGATAATAGGCTATCTTTTAAGGAACATGTGGATTTTGTTGTAGGTAAAACGGCTAAAAAAATAGGTTTCTTTGGGCGAATCAGTTCCAAATTAAACTTGTGGTCGAGGATACTTGTTTACAAAACAATTATTGCACCACATTTTGAATATTGTGCTAGCGTGTTATTTATAGCCAACGAAGGTGAATTGCAGCGTCTACAAAAACTGCAAAATAGAGCAATGCGTATTATTCTATTTTGTAATAAACGAACCAGCATCAATTTAGTGTTGGAAACGCTGCAATGGCTTAGTATTAAACAGCGAATTTATTTTAATACTTTAATTCTGATCTTTAAAATTGTTAATAACAAATTACCTGCATATTTAAATAAATTTATTGTATACAATAGAGATATACATAGTTATGAGACAAGAAGTGTAAATAATTTTAGATTACCTACAACAACGAAAGCGTGTTCACAAAAAAATCTATATTACAAAGGTTTAAAATTATATAATGAAATGCCTTATGAAGCGAAACAGGCAACAAATGTATCGCAATTTAAAAGGTTATGTTCTAACTATGTCAAATCTGTTTGTAAATGAATTATGTGTCTTTTTTTGTAAACATCTATCTTGATGAATAAATTTACTTACAAAAAAACTGTTAATCCATAAATTCAAGGGTGTTTTAGGCAAAAATCGATTATTTTAATGTAACGAATGAAGTTCGAGTCTGATCTGAGCGACTTTCAGCAAGTTGTTAAAGAAAGTATTGGGAAAGTTTCTATAAAATCCACTTTATTACTAGTTTTCTTTTCTCAGCCTCAAAATGCGATCCAATATCAATGGATGTTTTCTAGTACAGATATAGGTGGTACTAAATGTGGTCGGGCAACGTCAAAGCATTCCTTAGCAAAAAATGAGAATGATTTGAAAAACTCAAATTCAAAATTTGATATGTGTGTTCATTTGTTGCTCTTCCAAGAACTGCGAATGACGAATGTATAAAAGCGGTAAGATCAACATCGAAGAGATGGATATACAAGGAATGCTGATAATACGCTTGAGTTCCAGTGTAATAGTACACTTTTCTATGTCCTAGACATAACTGATTTTCTGTTGGTAGGTTATTTGCTCACACAAACTCTTGCTCTAACATGTCTATTAACTCTGCTGTCCGTAACTGACATCGCAACCTTCAGTGCTGTGAATGCACGCTCTATAATACTGTATCGATTATAATGGACATATTAACCCTTCTTTGTTGTTCGTAAACTATTTGCGCTAGGAATTTTATTTTAAGTTTATTATTTTCTGTTATTGCTCTGCGCCGACTATAAAATTACATCACAGCCCTTATCTATTGTTAGTCAGTTGTATGTTGAAAGCTTACTGTTTAAGTCAGTTCCATACTTGATAATGGAGTAAAATTAGATAAGAAGTCAATTCTATTAAATTCTTTTCCGTCTTTAATTAAATCAAATAAATCTTCTCGAATCTTCTTTATTATATTTTTATACTAGCTTGTAAATTATTTAATGTTTAAAGTTATATGTTCTTCTTTTAGGAAAAGACATAACTAAGTGGGACAAAGATGATGGAGGATATGAGTTCCACATTACTAGTACAATTACAGAATGGATTGTAGTGTTTTGTACCATGGGGTACATTTTAACATTTGCTTCAGAGTTACGGACAGTGTCGTTTAGTGAACCTGCTATGACAATGGAGAAGAAAGAGAGCGCTGAAAACATAGCATCGCAGTCTGCAAATTCATCTACAGTAGAAAGTGCTGCTAGATATTGATAGTCTGTTTGACTTGTATTGTAATTTATAATAAATTTTGGATATATTTATAATTTCTAGGGTTTATTGCAGATAGGGGTTAAAACAAAAAGGTAAACTAATTAAGATAATTTAACTATAACATAGTAATCCCTCGAAGAACATTTTGCGAAGAAGAATCAATCCAACATTTTGGGCTGTCTGCGTTGATCATAAACGGTTTTTAGAAAACCAATATAGTTAAGCAAACATTTTTCTGTATTAGATCTCATTTGATTTCAGGTAACGTTATTAGCTATCACAAATATCCGAGTTCAAATGTACAAATAATATTACGATAGGGGAAAATCGGAATGATATAAAAACTACCCACTAAATTTTTGTCTTGAGGTTATAAAAAAATTTATTGTATTTTTATCATCGTTTTTAGACATATGTTCTATACCATTGGTAAACAATTTACAACATCCAATAACATAAAGTAATTGTGGCTGATGTAGCAAAGTAGAAAGATCAGTTCTTCATGACATTGGATATTAAATCATTCAGGAATCTCATCTCTTAGAAAATTATCAACCACTATCAAGAAAACAATTACAGTTATTGTAAGTAATTATATGCGAAGCAAGTATGGTTAACATACAATACAGCTCCGACTACAACGAATAATTAACGCTGCTAATTAATCCTTACCAAAGTCTGGTACTGATCTGAATCCCAAGTATTAGTGTCTCTTTGTTGTAAATGTTGATAATAGAAGATAGCCGGTCTCCATCCCTAAACACCAAGTAATTATGAGTTGGAAAGCGATCTTCTGGTGAAGGCTAGGGGATAATGCCGATTTCCAGCCTTAGATATCAAGTAATTTTGGCCTGGAAAGCGTTCTACTGACGAAAGGTAGCGGGTTATGCCAATCTCCAGCCTTAAAAATCAAGTAATTATGGCTTGGAAAGCGATCTCCTGCTGAAGAGTAGAGAGCTATGCGAATTTCTAAAACCAAGTGCCTGTGGCTTGGAAAGGGATTTTCTGAGGAAGGGTTATACCGATTTCCACTCTTATAAACCAAGTACTATGGCTTGCTAGTAAAGGGTAGATGGTTACGCCGATTTATAACCTCAAAGGCTAAGTAATTATGGCCTGGAAAGCGTTCTTCTGGTAAAAAGTAGCGGGTTATGTCAATCCCCAGCCTCAAAGATCAATTAATGATGACTTGGAAAGCAATCTCCTGCTGAATAATAGAGAGCTAAACGAATCTCCAGTCTCAATGACCAAGTGGCTTAGAAAGGAATCTTCTGGTGAAGGGTTATACCGATTTCCAGCCTTATAAACTAAGTATTATGGCTTGGAAAGCAATTTCCCTTGAAGGGATTAGATGGCCATGTCGATTTATAACCTCAAATGCTAAGTAATTATGGCCTGGAAAGCGTTCTCCTGGTGAAAGGTAGCGGATTATGCCCGTCTTCAGTCTCAAAAATCAAGTACTTGTGGCTTGAAAAAAGTTCTTCTGGTAAAGGGTTATACCGATCTCCAGCCTTAGAAACCGAGTATTATGGCTTAAAAATTATATCCTTGTAAAAGGTAGGTGGCGATTTATAACCTTAAAGGCTAAGTAATTATGGCCTGGAAAGCGTTCTCCTGGTGAAAGGTAGCGGATTATGCCCGTCTTCAGTCTCAAAAATCAAGTACTTGTGGCTTGAAAAAAGTTCTTCTGGCAAAGGGTTATACCGATTTCCAGCCTTAGAAACCGAGTATTATGGCTTGGAAATTATATCCTTGTAAAAGGTAGGTGGCGATTTATAACCTCAAAGGCTAAGTAATTATGGCCTGGAAAGCGTTCTCCTGGTGAAAGGTAGAGGGTTATGCCAATTTACAGCTTTGGAGACCAAGTAATTATGGCCTGGAAAGGGATCTCCTGGTGAAGGGTAGAAGATTATGCCGATTTCAGCCTTAGAGAGCAAGTAATTATGGCTTGGAAGGCATACTCATGTACCCATTGAACAAGTACACTCGTGAAGATTAATACTGAGTTATTATTTAAAACCTATTCCTTTTATACCGATGGGGCCACAATTATATATAACAGCAATGAGATAACATGAACAAGAAAATAACACGTATTGCTTGAGTAAGAAAGAGATAAACATAGAAGCAAATATTTGGGTAGGCTTGCCCCACATTTTAATTATGACATATGTCAACTAATCATGCCTACTAAAATAATTTTGTTGTATGGTCATCTCTTTCTTACTCAAGCATTATATTTTGTTGTTCATGTTATCTCATTGCTGTTATATATAATTGTAGCCCCATCCGTAAATATTTAGCTTAAAGGAAATATTGACAAGCACTTGCTAGCCTAGTAATATTTGATGACCCAAATAATAAAGACAAACACAAAATTACTATTCATCAAAACTTTGCAGTTGGTTCCCGTGGTTATAGATGGATTTTGCTGAATAGTGTCGTGTAACGTTATCTGTCGTGCAGACCAAAATTGTTGCTTCTCGATTACATCACATTCTTGAGCTGATAAGCCAACGAATTGCTTCAGAATTTTTAGACGAAATTTAACTAATTTTTAACATGGTTGAATATCTACATTAATAAAAAATATGAGAGTGTTCCACCTATATTGGCGAATTAGTCACAGAAATATTATTCAATATGTATCATTAACGAAAATGCCCTATAGCAACGTCGTAATTTTTTGTATTCCAAACAACTAGCTCAAACGGAAATCAGATGAGAAGTTGTGGGCATAAAGAGTACGAAATTAATTCATCTACTAATATGAGCGATAATGATTTAACAGATACAGATGCTGGTTCAATAACTTATTGTAATTGGCTCCGCAGAGCAACACTGAGTACAGGAGCTAAAACGAAAGACATACTATAAGGAGATGATAAATACCCAAAGGAAGAAACAACATTGGCTAGTGGCAATACGTTTATTCATAATGACGAGAATAAAGCATAGCAAAGGATTAATGACACAAACAAACATAAATAACGGTGAATACTGATGACTCGAAGTTGTAACTTCACTAACACTAATAATAATGAAATAATAAAATAAATAATGGTGAGGCACTAACACCCCATGAAGGAGCTTGGCCTAATACTGCATAAAAAAAGTTCAATCAATGTTCCAGCAAAACTACAAGTTAAGCTGACTCGCGAATATGGTCGTCGAAAAGGCTCTCTCGAACGAAAAAGTTCCATGAAAGGAATTAATAATATTACCCGTCGCTTTTAACACACAGTTCACTTTTATGGCTTGGTTACTACGAGCCCAAACACATATGTATTCGTAATGAGGTACTCTTTTATTTACTATATGGGCGTAAAACATAAACCATTACATATACGGCTAATATAGTATCAGAAATTGAGTAGTACGTTTTAATAACGTAAATATTTATTAAAAAAATGAGATAATTGTAGGTACTCATAGAACATATATAAATTCGTACAGTAATTTTATAAAACAAAATAGTCTTAAAATTGTAGTTTAATAGTATATTATGATACCAGTTTTATAAGAAGCATTTTGTAGCACGCACGGGTTTAGGGTACGACGAGCGAAGCGTGAAATAATTTTTTGGCTCCGATTAATTGTTTCGGCATTTATCCAATTATTTCAGGCCTAACCTGTATATTTTTATTTGAATTATAATCCTTTGCATTTCTAATTCTTAAACTTTTCCAAAGCAGCGCATTTTGTACCTGCATCGAGTTCCTTTCGTTCGAGTGATGCTCTTTTGACCCGCGTTATCTGTTATCGGAGGCCGTTGTAATGCCTTTCCTTTGGAAACGAATTTTTCGCCCGAGGCACTTATTTTTCTCACCTCGGCCGCCGTGTTTGGTGTGGCTGAGGGTGGTTTTTATAAGTCAAATTATGTGCGCTCAACCAATTTTTCTGAGCATTGTGTTTTTAAGGGCTGATTATAATCAGGTACGATGGCGGTTTTCTGTTTTGGTATTCCCATATTAATTGCATTCTCTTAACTCTTGGATTGACGGTTTTATCCGACAATTTGATTTAGAAAGCAAGGCCGCCGTCCTGTTATAATTCTCAACACCGGCTAATCCTAACTACTGCAATTGGGAACATGGTTCTGCTCCAATTACGGGCGCATCTTAGGTGCTCCTAACTACGTGGTGTAGCAACCCCTGACCAACATTTTTTTCCTGTCAGCAATTAATGGGTGCTAGAAAGTGGAGTTTAGTGTTAAAAGCTAAATTTGAACCGGCCATTTCAAGATTGCGTTGTATTAAATTATTTTCAATACCTGGAACTTTTATTCTAAAACTATTTGTAGATAAAATGTATATTTACGCTTACCGTTATTATTAACCAGTAAAGCTCAAATTCATACATGCTCTTGTTTTTTCATATTTTAACTTTTACGCATATATTTAATTATGATTAATGTTTAAAGCTGCAATTTTAATGTGTATTGACCCTTCGTAAGAGGAGCATTCACGCTTTTTGTGATTTCAATAGCCTAAACAGAAAGGATTTATCAAATGACTGAGGGTTGATCTGCGATTTTTTACTACCATCGATTATTTTAATTAATCAATCGCAGGTCAGCTTCCTTATCGTTTCAAGCGAGGAGTGCCCTAAAGGAGTAAGTGCAACAAAATTTCTTATAAACGAGGTATCATACAGTATTTTATGCAGCTATTGACAGTTCGATATGTTCACGGAACGAAATACATATGGTTGCCAACGTTCAAAAAATTAATTACTCTGTTTTTAGTACTTTTATTATAGCATTGCTTTTTGTCTATTACTAGGCTGACAAGGAAATTTTTAATAGAAAAAGAGTATGCTGGCAACTTTGTTGAAACCAAAAATTTTAAATAACAAACGAAGAGTGGCCACTCAAAAGATCAAAATTTTTGTGGTTTAGGTTACCAAGGAAAAAACACAGACACTATTTCTGTGGCAAGAACAACTGCAACACCGTTAATTTTGGTGATCTGTAAATAAAATAAATCTGAACATCTGTCATATATATAAAAAAAAATACAATTATTTAGATTTTTGAAAATCTATCCTAAACGTATTACTATATGTTAATTAAAGACTAACTCCACTTTTAGATGCATTTTCTTGTATTCTCTTTTCTGTCAACACCTCGTTCACAAAAATCTAAACTAAATTAACAATATTAAATAAAACTTAAATTATACCTACAATTCTAATTAAAACTCAATTTAATTATTAAGTCTGATATTTTTTCGAGTTTTCAGGCTTTTGTAATAATTGTTTATCTTTTTTTTATAATTTCCCAAAATTGGTTTCAGGTGTCAAACTGAATTGAAAATTTACTGAGAAATTACTAAATAATAATTATTATATATTGCAGCTCTACACGTTCTAGATGGCCAATACACAACGTTCATCATTCGTGAAATAGTCATATACAGGGTGATGAAAAAAAAGGGTAAAATATTTTACCCACTTATACATCTGATCAATACAAACAAACAAGTCTTGATAAACATGGGTCCGGAAACGCTTCATTTCCGAGATACAGGGTGTTTAAAGTCTTAAAAAAAATCCCGGCCGCTCGTGGAATAAATAATTTAAATCTAAGTACGCCAAAACATGATCCTTAATAGCATCAATAAACCTTAAAAGTTTCACTAAAATCGGCTGATGGGTTTGTGAGCAGCGTTTCCGTTTATTAAGACTTTTTTGCTTGTATTGATGAGATGTATAAGTGGGTAAAATATTTTACCCTTTTTTTCAACACTCTGGACAACTAGACAGTGATTCCCAACCTAGGGGGCGATTTGGGTTATCAGGGGGGCAATAAATAAGTGGGGGGCGATTTGGAGGCGATGAGTATTCAAAGGGGGAAAAATGAAAATAGTACTGTAGAGTAGAAGTTGCCAGATAGCACGAGTCACTGGCTATTTTCAGCCGGCGAGTTCACTGCACTCACCCCTCTCCACAGTCCCCACCTGTTGTTGCTCAGCGCGGCCGACTGGTGACTCAATCCCGTCCCCCTCCTGCCATTACAACACACTTGTTATTGACCTACATTCGTCTTCAGTCTTTACTAGCCTTTGTGTGACTCACTATCAGTTTTTGTGCGTGTTTTTTCTGTTTTTGTGCGTTTGTTTTGAAGTGTAGAAGTTCATGCACAATTGATTCAAAAAAGAAGTGTCGTCAATACTCAGCTGAGTATTTAAAATTCGGTTTTATCGCGTCACCGCAAAAGGTGCAGTTTCCACATTGTCTTTTGTGTGATAAAACATTTACTAGTAATGAAGCCACGAAGCCTTCGCGAATGAAAGATCATTTATCAAGAGTACACAGTGATAAAGCGAGTAAAAAACTTAGTTATTTTCAACACCTCAAGGCTAAAGCTAATAAACGGCCTAATGTGAGTGAATTATTTAAAAAACGAACAACCGATCTTGACAAAGGCCTTCTTGCTTCTTACGAGGTGTCTTTATTGATCGCTAAATGTGGTAAACCTCACACAATTGGCGAAACTCTTGTTTTACCGGCTACCAAAATCATGAAATCATGCTAGGCGAGGACCCTAGTAATAAGATAAGTCAATCGGTTCCTTTGAGCAACAATACTGTTTCCAGGCGAATTGACGAAATGGCCACGGACGTTGAACCCAAACTCACCAATCTGTTGAAAAAAAGTAAATTTGCATTGCAGATTGATGAATCAACTGTGATTGATAACAAAGCAATTTTATTAGCTTATGTTAGGTTTATCAATGAACAAAAGGAAATTACCGAAGAAATGTTGTTTGCTAGAACTTTGATCACTGATACGAAGGGATCGTCGATTTTTAAAGTGGTGCAAGATTATTTTGCGCAACAGACGGTGCTCCTGCCATGTCAGGTCGTCATGCTGGGTTTCTAGCCCATCTTAAGAAAGAAGCGCCAGAGGTCATCACTATTCACTGTGTCATTCATGGTCAACACTTAGCTGCGAAAAAATTAAGTGGTGTCCTGCATGAAACCCTACAACTGTGTATTGCTGGTGTCAACAAGATAAAACATAATTCCCCCAATGACAACTTTGCCATGAAAATGATGAGGAATTCGAACGTTTGCTTCTACATATGGCCGTGAGGTGGCTTTCCAAAGGAAACTGTTTGCGCCATTTCTTCGAATTATTTAACACGGTTACTGAGTTTCTCGACACGTCTGATCCTGTTTTAAGTGAGAATTTGAAGCAACGCAAGTTGGAACTTGCGTACCTTACAGATATTTCTCAAAAAATTAACGAAGTTAATATAAGGCTTCAAGGAAACAAGATGAACCTTATCAAGGCCAAATGAATTATTTCATCATTCATCGCCAAGTTTGATATTCACAAGGTAAATATTGGCCATAAAGAGCTGATTTCGTTTTCGACAATTAAAAAGTGTTCAGTGTCAGATAACGAGACTCCTGAACTCCCAGAAGACAACATCCTAACTTTTACTGATCACCTTGGCCAGTTAAAAACTGACATGGAATCAATATTTCAAGATTTGGCCAAGTTACAAATTCCGGATTGGATTCTAGATACATTCTCGTTTGCGGTTTGAAGCTGTGGATAAGCTTGATACCTCTTTGCAGACGGAGTTTCTAGATCTGAAGTATGACTATGAGGCGAAAATCATTTTCAAGCAGAGCGGTTACGAGTTAGCCTGGATGAAGCTTATGGACACTTATCCACAACTGTGGAGAAAAACTGAACCACTTCTCATCTCGTTCCCGTCAACATATTTAGTTGAAAAATGATTTAGTTCTGTTGTCCAGCTCCTTACAAAACAAAGAAATAAGTTGGACATTTGCCTCAAAGGAGACTTGCGCCTGAACTTGACGAACATAAAGCCGGATATTCAAGCTTCAACTGAAATACACCAAATACAACAATAACAAAGTTTTCAAACTGTCATTTATTTTTTCAAATTGGAACTGTCGGTATTCTTAATTTTTCCAGATTCCATTTTAAAAATGAAAACATGTACTCCAGTTTATTAAATGTACGTCAATGATCTTAGTAAATTATTTCACTTCTTTGTTCTTAAAAAAACTGTTTTCACTTCTTTGTTCTTAAAAAAACTGTCAAAAATGTACATTTTAATTTTGTTACGGTCTTGAACTGACTTTACGACACTGCACCGGCTCATACATAAGCGAAACGGCCGGCGCGTGCCGTAATGGACGAAATCGGGACGAAAGTTCTCCTAGGCCGCTACCCAGCCGCAACAAGATAGGCCGGCTAGACTTTCAGTGGAGTTGGGCGGGTTCTTAACGAGATTATCTAAGGGTAACGGCCAGAGGGTCGGTAAATAACGGTAAAATAAAGAGGGCGCCACCAAGCCTGTCTTAACCCGAATAACCGAGCCTGGGCGTTTAGACGGGGGCGAAGTATTCAAGACACTCCGTCGATAGGGGTACTCGTGAATTATAAACTCACACAACGATTTCATGATGGCAAAAATACTTAGATCATGGAGTGGAGCTCTTTCAGCCACGGCAATGTCACCACCAAGCTTACCTGCACGCTCTGATCTCACTGGTCCCACCGTACATTTATCTTCTCAATGATGGGCGCACGCTGAAACAGAACATGCACAAATCGACCAAGAATAAAGCGTCTCTTAATTAGATAAGCGTCTATTATTCCATTCTTACATTGGGGCAGCAAAGCGTGCCGCAAACTTTGCGTTAATTCTTATAAATAAGCATCAGCTGATGGGCGCACTACTGTTACTAAACAACACCCATAACTGTACAAAATCAAGAGCAGTTTGACATATGAGTCCCACAAAGGGAACGTTTGTTCATAAAAATCGAGTTACGCAACAGTAAAGGCGACGCGAACAGTGTAGCTGTCGGCAGAATCCGGCGCCGCAAAGAGATGCGGCGAATTAGTTAGAAACCCAATTCGCAAGGCAAAAAGGGGGCCGCGTTACTGAGATATATTTTTCCGAAAAGGGGGCTTACATAGCCTAACGCCCGCAGGCGAATTTAAAATATGACACAGCTGGTGCTACGCCGCCCAAGCGATCGATAACTTCGTGTAACACTCAACGAGCCGAACACGACGCCGTTGCTAACATACGAAAGGTCTCGCACAAAACTTGGCGAATATGGCACCGCCCTGATAAGAAGTGATCTGGCTCACATGATAATTTGGGCAAACACAGCAAAGCCCAAGTGGGGAAAGTGATTAGATAAAAAAAAAAAAAAACGAGCGACGCCATTTTGCGACAACAATTTAAGATGCGAAGGGTACATTTTTAACGGTGCACATGATTTCACATCAAGTTCGCGCACATGCAATTTTACTGCGACCAAACTGGCGATGCCGCCTTACAGCACGTATGCCAAGAGTTCAGCAATTATTCACATGGTTAAGCGCAAAGCTCGCGCACAAGAAGTTAGTATAATTCAATGGTTACAAATACCTTAGTTTTATTGGTGACGGCCCAAGAGATCGGCATGCGGTCCAGCTGGCGAGAAACAGGTTGCCTGTGGCAATTAATTCGCCGCTAATACGGCCGACGTGTGAATGGTCTGGATGCGCCCAAAATGGCGACAAAGGCTGGCGCTTCAACAAACGCCGCTACGACGGCAAAACTAGCCCAAGTGATGTCCTACCTCAACGGAATCCTCGCACTACGAGCTAAAGGGAACACTCCCTTACGTGACGACGTAGAACCGGGCATGGAATTCCATCACACCTACGCCTTGGCGTAATAAGATCGCCGCTAAACGACACACACCTCCCTTGTTCAATGGCCTGAGTTGAACTGCCACTCTCGCTTAAGGCGAAACAGTTTATCAAACACTTGCTGAAGCAGCACGAGACGGGAAAAGGCTGACGCCCCCGCCAAGGGCGGGAGCGCCGCACGAACACACACACTATCCGACCTCTTAGATCGACGGCTCTCCGCTGAATGCCCCCGCAAGAAGCGTTAGGACGCCAGGAGTGGCGTGAGCCAAAACGGCGTTACCACGTGACTCTCGACAGCCAATGGCGATGCGCCCAATAAAACAAATAAGTTCCGGTGACAAAGAGAGTGCGAAGCGTGATTTCTAGAAGGTTCGGAAATCTTGCGAGCGTTAACACCCGACTGTCAAAGTACCAACAAAGGGGTGCCCCAGATGACGAGAAATACTGCGCTTGAGGCCAACTATGTGCAAAATCATTATTATGGAATTAGGCGATGAAGCCAAATAAGTAACTAAAAGGGTTTAACATACGGGCACGCCGCCCTAAAGCCTAGGTGGCTAATTAAAATACAAAATGACCTGACAATTTGTTTCTATTTTATTTAAAAGTGACCGGAAAAAACTGCTTTGGTTGTTTTTATATACGGTACTATTAATTACACTTGTTACTGAAACTGTCGTACTTATTTATTAAATCTGGTGGAACGCGTAGTGCTTACCACCACGGTGGAACGTTGACTTCAAATTAAAATTAGGCATACAATGAAAATGAAAAGGGGGCGATAGGTGTTAGTCAACTTCCAGAAGGAGGAGATGGGCCAAAAAAGGTTGGGAACCACTGAACTAGACGATCGAAACTAATCGATTATACGAGACGTAGGTAGGTATTTCTTGAAAGACAATACGTTGAGGGGGTTTTGTTTTAATAGTATATTATGTTATTAGGAGTAAAAGTGATATTTTTTCTGGCGAGAGTGGACGTGTTAGACTGACGAGCGTAAGTGAGTCGGACAGGTACGGGCAAGGCACGCAGTCACTTTTACTCCAAATAGCATATGGTATTTTATCTTCAAACGGCCCCAACTAATATAAATAAATATATATTTTAAAAAATTACGATTATTGAGAATTGAAGTGCTTTTACTCCACCGGCGTAAAAGTAACCACTTTTTCTCCATGCCAATCTAGTAAGTTACAGTTGCTTTGACATATCCATTGCAGGTAATTTAATTTTACTGTTTGTTTACTGGTTGTCATGACATTAGGGAAGTAAGGTAAAACCTACTCCCCAAGGGAAGTAAGTGAAAATAAACTCCGATTATTCTCTTTATTTAAGGTAAGTAGATGACATCATAATGGCGACTGACCCGTTAAACAAACAACTATTTCTTCAACTTTTTAATAACGTACACCCTAGACTTAAATTCACACTTAAAAACGAAAATAAAAATGCTTCAGTAAACTTTTTAGATTGAACGTTATTCCGACAAACTAATGGATTTATCCTACCAAGTTGGTTCCGTAAAAACATTAAAACTAACAGATATTTAAACTTCAATTCCAACACTACAGATAAAAAAGTGTCATAAGCAGTTTAGTTGACAGAGCTATAAAATTATCCTCCAAACAATTCCACAAAAAAAATTAGAAATCATTACACATATATTAACTGTGAATGGCATGAACATATTAAAAGCTGTATCAATAGTATTAATAACAAAAAAAAATAACCATTTAATGGTACAGTAACCTAATTGTTTTGTCAATGATTTCAATATAACTGATACATCAACTCAAAATAAATACATATCTATAAATTATATTCCGAAACTATCCTATGACAACTTTGTTAAATAGTATTAGGTCAAACGCAAATCACTGAAATTTAATATCAACATAACCTCAAATTAATCCATATGCCTTTGCTTATAAAGACTTTTATAAATAAACTGATATACACATAATCGAATTCCATATGTCATAATCAGGTAAGAAAGATAATCTCTTTATTTATTGAACATATAATTACATCAAACCTTCTGGATCCTTTGGCAACAGCAGCCGCCAACTCAGACAACTATATTACCTGGTCGCGCTCAGAACAGTATGTCGTTGGATCCAACAAAATAAGATACACCAATGTCTCCCTGTGGCTACTACAACTTTCCGTCTGCTTCTGATGACCTCTTCTGAAGTCACCAAAGATGTGATGCAGCCCCGAAATGGTCCTTCGTACGGCAGCAACAATGCCTTCTCTGGTAGCGATAGGATACTCCAAATCAACTCTTACAGCCAGTCTTATAAAGGCCACTAATCTGAGGTTAACTTTAATTCGCTATTAAAATAAACAAAAGCGCATCAAAATTTGTTTACTAATGAATAAAATGTCATAAGCACTAACGTTTTGATGCGCTTTTGTTTATTTTAACAGCGAATTAAAGTTAACCTCAGATTAGTGGCCTTTATAAGACCGACAGTTATTGAAGTCTCCAATTAGCCTTTTCCGAGTACGTCACAGTGACGTCATAGCTCCGCCCAACGACATCGACAGCTGATTGAGGATAACTTTTGTATGGTTTGTTGGGAGGCTTGTGGTGATTTTTCGAGTTTTAAGGCAAAAATCGATAATTCTTTAGACGTTATAAGTGTAGTTTAGTTTCCTTCAATTTTCAACTAAAATAGTATAGTATGATCAAAAATTATTTTCATCTAGTATGGCCATGGAATGGAATAGTTCATAATTTATGAATTCAACTATAATTCACTTAAGAATGAAATGTCAAGTTTGAAATTTAAGTATAAACATAGTTGCATTCATGAATTAGGAAGCATTCCATAGCCATAATAGATGAAAATAATTTTTGATCATACTATATATTATGATACGAGTTTTATAAGAAGCATTTTGTAGCACACACGGGTTTAGGGTACGACGAGCGAAGCGAGTAGTTTCCTAAAGGAGTAAGTGCGACAAAATGCCGTATAAACCAGGTATCATACAGTATTTTATCTACTTTGCCACAAGAGACAAAAAGATAAAAATTGCATCGCTTTTTGTCTATTACGATACGCAAACGAGCATCGTAATAGCCTCAGTACGAACCCAAAGTAAATAATAGCTATTTATGCAACAAGTGCTAAAAGTCGACGTTTATCCACGAGACATGAAAATTATGAAACGAAGCCGAAGTGTCAAAGGCTGAATTTCATAACATGTCTCGTGCATAATAGTATATTATGTTATTAGGAGCAAAAGTTATACTTTATGTGGCGAGGCTGGACGGGTTATCTTCCGAGCTTGCGAGGCAGATAAGTACAGCCGAGCCACATAAAGATACTTTTGCTCCGAATAACATATAGTATTTTTTCTTCAAAGGTTTTTATAACAAATTATTTACAATTTTGTGAACAAAATTCGAAGAAAATTACTTGATAAAGTTGTGAGCGGCAGATAATAACTTTATCTGCCGCTGACGAGCGGCAGATAAAGTCGTCAGCGGCAGATAATATTATCTGCCGCTTGGCAATAAAGTGACAGTTTAGCATCATCAATCCAGCAGTATAATGCCATATTTTACTGCCGTTTGAAGAAAAACAACTTTTAGCACGCGTTGCATACAGTATTTTATCTACGACTTTAATTTTACCGTTATTAATCCATAAATATCGATTTAACAAATGTTTGCATCTACGACACTTCTAATTTACGGCATAATAAATAGTAGACCATGCGCGGGCGAATGTTTGCGAAGCCAGTGCTGTCAAGGTCAGTTACGAAATTTAATTATTAATACTCCACATCTGAGTGTATTCATTACATAACGCTTTAATTATTTCAAAAACACTTTACCTGTAACGCAAGAAGCAACTAGAATAACTTTACAACTTCACCTCCAGTTCGAAATTGTAGTTTTATAACCTCACTTCACTTTTAGCACTAGAGCTAAAAGTAAACAGCTGATTTCTTTAACCACGGTAAACTATAAAACGTCACTTTTAGTGAAACAAGCTAGCGCTAAAAGGCCTACTTTTAGTAGTGGTCGTAGATAAAATATTGTATGCAACGTGTGCTAAAAGTCGTTTATGCACGAGACATGTTATGAAACTCAGCCTTCGGCTTCGTTTCATAATTTTCATGTCCCGTGCATAAGCGTCGACTTTTAGCACTTGCTGTATAAATAGCTAATTTCATATGTACAAACTTGATTTCTAAATTATCATATTAATAACTGTCATATTTCGACAGTTCAAACGAAGCACCTTTTCCGATCACAATTTTAGTCCACATACACATGTTCTACCTCCGTAAGAATAATAATCTTTCCAGTTTGCGTTTGATTATGTGCCCTCTGCACATATCTGCATGCGATTTTGAGAAGATATCTTACCAATAAAATGTATTGCAATTCGATACTAAATTTAACTTTTCTTAATACCTTTGCATATATTTAAAACACCATATCATTAGATTTACCTTAAATGACCATTCATTGACATATTAAATTAATTGAATGTAAAGTCATCTTGCATTAAACTAATACTAATCTGTAATAATATTTTTTTAGAACACGACTACATCTCAAACACATCTTGTTTCATTTATTGGTTGTGCATGTTCACTTCAAAACCTATATTATGATTATTATAAGATATAAAGCCTTGTTTTTATTCAACAAGTCGTTTATATCGGGCAATATTAAATATTAAGAAATAAATTTTAACCAATGCTGTTTTCTGTAGTTTATAGCTATTAACATATCTAGGAATGTTATGAGTATCATAACTGCCGCAGATGTTTTGAATTCCGAGCTCGTAGAGCGAGGATTTTAAAACTTCTAAGGCACTTATGATTCATAACATCCGTGATTTGTTCAATAGTTTATCGGTTGCTATATGGTTATGGTTGCCATGTAGGGTAATATTCTTTAACCCTACAGATAAGTTATGATCTAGTTACCAGCCTACTTTTGTATATGTAAACAAAGGCTTAATATCCTGAAACCGATAAAATTAATTATTTGACGTTTCAACTGGTATCACTAAACAGGACTGCCGCGGCTACAATAGCATAGCAATATTTATTATTAACAATAACAATTAATTTATTATCTACGTCATTGGAATGCCGTAGCTCGAAGTACTGGTATATGTACTCTCCTTTTCAAATAAAATACCTTTATACTCTAACAATTTGAATTCCTGGGTGAATGTTGCTATGTATATAAAAATAAAACCAGTTAGAATCCATTCTGTGAAGCTGCCAGCTAGACGATATTGAAAGCCACCATCTGCTTCAGTCCACCAAACTATGGACTCCCCTGCAAAGTAATAACTGTAATTATTTCACCTGTTCAAAGAGATATTAGATGTATATTGAAAAAAGAGAATTTGAATTTTCCGGTAGTCACTACACTTTGTGAAAGTGTGCTGTTGTGAACAAGTATCACAGGATAGAAATTTGACATCTAATTACACAGTTGACCGAGGTTGATGAGAAGAAATTGTAGCAACCTAATATAATAATCTTCAAAATAGCTATCGAATTAGAATACTCTTTCAGAAATAATTACAGCTACTCAAAATGAATTTGACAAAAACGCCGGATTTGCACATACCTGTAAATTGTTCCATTGATATGTAAGCACAGATAAGATTGCTCAGGAACAACGGCAACAACCAAATCGTCAGAAAAACTCTAAGATATAATAAATTTCTCCCAATTTCGTATACTGCAAACGAGTTTTCGTCATTTCTGTAAGCAAAGGAAATTCTTGTCTGAAATTGGGGACTGGTTAATTCAAGTTTTTTATTCGCCATTGCATCATACCTGCATGTAGAAATAAAGACTTCCAACTCCGTAAGCCAATATAGCACCAATCAGATGCATCGTAGGTGAGGCAGTTTCTTGGAAGTTAGCGACAATACTCATACCCAGGCAAGCCAGGCCTCCAAACCAAACTGCGACGATATTCCATCTTTTGCTTAAGGAAATGTCTTCAGAATTAATGGCGGTATCTACTTGGCGATACCGAATATACATAGTAACTGCCACTGAAATACATTGATTAAAAATCGAAAGCGTATTATTATGTTAGGGGTAACATAAATAAAATTTATGTATTTATAATAAAACAAAGGTATAGGCACTCTTACTTACTCAAAATGGCACCTATGTTAAGAAGTTGTCCAAATATGCAACTTTCTGGTGGCAATGCCCCAGTATCGCTGATATACGGAAAAACAGGGTAAACATGTCCATCTAATACTGACACTAAGTACCTGCAAATGTAAAAATAATCGTTAATCGATAATGATTATACAGGTATATATATTTAAACAGGCTAATATATTTTTTTTAAATCAGGAACCCACACTGCTTCCATAATGTTAGAACAAAATTAATACTTTTAAACTGTAATTCGCCATGTAATAAGTTAGAGATATAACAAAGCAAACTTTTCGAGAAAAATCTATTACAGGTACAAGCTCTTTTTTAACCGAAGTATTAATTTCGGCCTCGATTATTTTGTACTAATTAGTAATTTTTACCGCAACTGTTCGATCGCGACCAACCCAAAATTATAAAAAGGTTCCATGAACCTGTATAACTTTTGTGGCTTTGGCGTTAAAGGAAAGTCAAGGAATGACATAAGCTATCACGATGATTTCTGCTCCAGTTTATGTGAAGTATTAATACAAAAAACTTAAAAGCCTTTGGACCTGATCTGTCGTGTTTCTTTGTATCAATTTTTATTCTCATAACTAGGAAAAGACGTTGAGCGTTAACATAACTACGTTATAGGTATAGATCCGATCTACCTTGTGAATTCTCTTTAGCCGAAGTCATCGCATATGTATGCATGAACGTTTATATAACACAGTATGAAAGTAGCCTTACCACACTAAAATCGATTTGTCGATCTATTGACCTGAGCGGGGGTCCCAAAGAACGCATGGCAAAAACAGCTTTATTCTAACAATGTGCCGAAGTACCGATAAACAGCTTGCACCTTGTCATCTTGTTTATTTTTATTTTTGGCTACACGTTTTCTGCCTTTTTTTTCTATTTCCATCACTGGTTGCCAGTACCCCAAGTATTGTATTTCCGATTTCTTCAATAATGTTGTCCTTTTCGTTCTATTTGTTCTGTATTTTGATAAAGACATTTTTCTAAATTACCTGATAAACATCTTACCGAAATGGTGGAGCAGTCTATGAGCCATCCTCTGTTTGTCTTATAAATATGGCATTGGCTATATGTGATAATAATATTTATTTCTACTTATGCTATATCCATTTGAGATTTTGCTTATTTTATTTCCTCATTTATCAAAATGTTAAAAAGGGTTGGACTTAATGGATTTTCTTGTCTTGTACATTATTCTTCATCAACATCCCCTCATAATACACTCCTGGATATAGGCTTCCCCTCGCTTTTCCACTGTTCTCTATTCTGTGCAAACTGATGCCATCCTCTTCCTGCTATCTGTTTCAAGTGATAGTACCAGCGTCTTGGTGATCTTCCCACACTCCGTTTGTGTAAACGTGGCTTTGACATCTACAATTATCTTGGGGTGCAACGTGCCCGGCCCATTTCCATTTCTGTCTTGCAATGTATTCGATCAAGTCTTCTACCTTTGTTTTTATTCTTATATTTTAGTTACGAATGTGGTCTTTCAGGCTTGCTCCCAGCATCAGACGTTCTATAGCTCTTTATTATTCTGAATCTATTAGCCGATTTGATGGTTGGTGTCATAGTTTCCACTGCGTAAGTAATCGCAGGTAGTATACAAGTATTAAATACTTTTTGTTTAGATTTATCGGAATGGTTTTTCAATACATGACCTAGTTTTCCGACATCTATCCAGGTTATTTTGACGTGTCTACTTATTTATGCCGCCTAATTTTCCCATAGTTTATTGATGTTTTTGTAATGGGCCGATTAGTGTCACCCGATATATATTGCATAATTTTTGTATTTAACTATGTCTTGTTAGTAATAAAACTGAACCGTGTATTAACTAATTTAATACGCATTGTAAGTTTCTCACGTGCACGTCGTATTGTTATAAATACATTCGTAGTACTCGCTTAAACGTGTACATCAGCAAATAGCTACCCGCGCGTTCTGCAAATAACCAGGCCCGTCTTCAAGGAATTTGTGTTTGAGACTTAAACATTTTCACGCGGTTTGTGTTTGAACTGTAATCTCTAATTAAATATAAGGCTCACCTCTATACATGTATCAACGCGAGTAGAAACAGCTTTCGCCATTAAATATTTATAGTAAGAAGTTTAGATTGTTGATAGCGTAACTTGTATGCGGTGGCACTGTTTATTCTTGGAATTCTTTATGTAAATGTATTTCCTGGATTTGTGCCTTTCTTACAAATTATATATCTTTTTATGTAAACTGTTGAGTTTTTATTGCTGACAGTATTTGCATGCACAATTTTAGCATTCTAGGCGACAACGAGTAGGCCAGCCAGAGCAATATTTACTTTCCCTAAGCCATTATGAGATTTAAATAGAGTTTTATGTTTCTACTACTGTTTAAACTAGCAAACCCAGGGCAATATAAATTGATAATACCGTAGAGTGTAAGGTTAAGTAAATAAGCCGCATTATATCTTGAATAAAGATCACGATATCATAGGCAACGTGAAGACGGTTTAAATATTTGCCAACGATTCTTACTCACGTTTTTTACCAGTTGACTGTTTTAAAAATATCCTCTAGCACGAAGGTGAACAGTCTTGGGAAGATATTATCTCCCTGTCTCACTCCTCACTTTGCCAGTATCTTACGGGTTTTACATATTTTACCATCGTCGTTTGGTGTTTTGCCATCCTTCATTTGAGATAACGCTAGTTGCATTTCTTTCTTGGTGATTACGGATATTTCTTCGGAGCTTATGTTCATAACGTGTCTCGTGACTGCAGCTGGAGGCTCGAGATTTACTTGTGAATACAGCGTTTCGTAGAAATGTTGAACTACCTCCTCAATTTTCATTACGTCCCATTATAATTTTGTAGTGAGAAGTTTTTGAGCTTGTGATATATCTACATAGAGTTGTTTGATATTTTCGTCGCTTGAAGCACTTGTAGGGGCATAGATCTGAGTTAGTTGAATACTATATCTTTGCGATACCTGCAAGACGACATATATATGATTGTTGGCAATATCGATCTCATCCTAGTTACTAAGTATTTAACTCTCATATGTCATATGTATCATGACAGCGACTCTTCCTAGGTATGTATCTTTATCCGAATTATTTTGGTAGAACAGATGAACTGCTTTTGGTGTGGTACATTTTTCTTCTAGTCCTGCAGAGACCAAGAACGTCCCATTTGATATTTGTTAACGTTTCATTTAATTTCTCTAAGTCATGATTGGTTTTCATAGTTCGAATATTATATGTGACTGTTTAGAGTTTTGTTGTTCGACTTTTTTTTGGATACGAACAGTTGCGAATGTTTGCTTCCCTTAGAATCCGTAAGACTGACCTGTTTAAAGATGTGGAATTTGCTCTTAAGGGGTCTCCCCACGTGGGGCTCATCTCCGAAAAAAAGGAAGGACACAAGGTAAAACGTGTGAGAAAAACGTAATGATAGTCAAAACAAAAATTAAGAAAGCCAAAATGCCCGCATTAAATCAATACAAAAAACTGAAGCAAATTACAAAAAATTAAACACCAGTTTACTACTAGCACTGCTTTAAATGACCATTACTGTATAACTATACAACGTGTTCTTAAGGTGGCTAGGGAGAGCTCAGAGATTTCTATAGCGGGCGAGGTGAATTTTTCTTTTGCGCCTTGAAAACTAATGTTTAGGCAACTGTAGATACACCACTTTGTCTTGTATAGTAATGTCGAAAGCGGATTATTTTGCTAAGTACCTTTTCTGTTAATCTATTACCTGCGACGGGTCTTCTATTTATAACCCGAGTTGGCTCAATAAGTCCTTACGTTTGTTGCCGAATTTTAAATGAAATATTTTGGTGCAACTGATACGTTGTAATTAGTTGTAATGAAGATGTTGGGGAGTAATATAATTAACTATTTATAGCTAGCCTTCTTATGTTTTTCGTTCACATAATTTTTCTTAATAAATAATTACGTATTATGGAATGTTTTAATTAGTTAGTGAACAAACAAAATTATTGTTAGTCAGTAACTACCATTGCCAGGAGACCTTGAAGGCTCATTGTGATGAGGTGAATATATGTTAGAACCTACCGTTACAATTTTTGCTGGCCTTTCCCCGCTTTCACTTTACATAGACAATTTGCGGCTAAGGCGAGCTCATACATTACTAGAGTGAGCGAGACGAATTTTTGACGTGCGCCTTCAAAGAAGAAAATACCCAGGCAACTGTGTCTAAAGCGTATTATTTCACTAAGTACCTTATCTGAAAATTTATTGCAGCAAAACTTCTATGTATAATTGTTTCACTGAAATGTTTTGATGTGATTAATATCTTGTAATCGTCAACGATTTCAAAATTCTGAAAAATTGTAGCATGACACAGAAATGTTAAAACATCATTTGTCTGATAATAACAATTACTATAAATGACAAATTGTGAAGGTACCGTAATTATCCCCACTGCCCTTTGGTCATTAGATGTTACGACCTTCGTTGATTGTAATAATTAACACATTCCTGGCCTGTATAAATACCAAATTTTCCTAAAAAAATCCTTTTACGCAAACTTGCTTTCTGTATCGATTATCGGTAACAGTACTTGTTAGTGCCCCACAAGTGCTTTTATAGAGTTTTTTGTTTATTTAAACAATTCGTAAAATGCCAAAGCGAAAATATCGATTGGCTAGGCCAAGAAAACGTAAAAATATGATTATGAAACAACTTTGTGCAAAGTAGGTAGCTTATACTAGATACTAAATTTTGCTTTAGATAAATTTAATTTTGTTTTTGTTTTCACATTGAAATAATACCAAATTTTTATTGGGACTGTTAGTCAATGACATTTAGATTTTGTTTCGTCGTTTTAGATGTCGCGTTATGATGTATTCTATACTGTTGGCACAACTAAATTAGAACACAATAAATTTAATAGCTGATAACTTTTTGTTTAGATGTGAAGTTATGTATACACCGCGTTTTGATTTATTTAACAACATAGTGCATCCTTTTTGTGACATTTGGAAACTGTGTGGTTGTGGTTGGGATTTAGAAATATAATACTAGACAAAACTAAATAAACGGTTTTATTACATAGAGTAGGTGATACTTCTACCATACAATCTCAGAGTTAATCTAAAGATAGCATTGTATAGACAAATAAACTGTCAAATTGTTCTTAATGTATATATTAACAGTAACTTCTTATTACCTAGAGGTGTAGAAGTTGGTGCTTTGTAAGGTTTAGCGTATGGTATTAATTAAAAATACTCTTTCAAAAGTACTTGTACTTATATAACGTCGAAACATATAAAGATTGGTAGAGGCTAGTGCGAACATAGGGACATGCAAGACAATTGCTCTTTTACACTGTAATAAACCTTTTTTTAAATGTAGAATATTTCTGTATAGCAACAAAACTAAGTCATTTATGTAGTTCATTTATAAGATTGCCAGACTTTGTTCTTATTCGTGCCAAAAATATGAATTTTTTTAACTTGCTGGAAAAAATTCGACTTCTCCATATCAATTTTTAGAAGTATAGTTAGGAAATGACTTAGTTTCCAACACTCTTTTTAAAAATTCAAAAGCAGGAACAAATGAATGTAAACGTTTATTAATGTACGAGTAAGTAACTTACTCTGTGAAAAAATACTGTTTGCCACGTGCGAAAACTCGGTTATTCCACACTTGGTAGACAAATAACTATTTTTGTACCAATAAAACAAATAACTTTTTGGCGCTTTTGCCTTTTTTAGGAAAAACCACATTGTATACATTTTATCGCATAAGAATATAGACGTGATAAGTGAATATAAGTGCTGTAATAAATATAACGTATAATCAAAGAGCATGTGTATAATTCTCTCCAGGAGATAGATGCTGCTCGCTCATTTACAAACAGAGCCAGAAACATTAGTTGTAGGTTACCTAATTTCTGATGTTGATAGTGTGATGTTCTTTACTTGTAATTCTGAAGCTCCGATAAGTTCCTTACCAGCTGAATTTCCTTTTTCCGAAAGTAATGAAAATTTTTTCTATACCACATCTGAAAATGAACACGAACTTCCATTCAATGAAAGTGACAACGACGATAATGTTTCCGAAACAGAATCATTGTCCAATGGCAATGGTTTTTCAAAAAACAAACCAGATTATCATAGTGCAAGTTCAAATTCCGACGAAGAGAATAATGACAGCAGTGAACTTGAAGAACTCTATTGCGAAAAAGAAAACATTTCCATTTCAAATTACTGGTCGGCACCTTATAAACATTTCTTATTTTCTAAATCAATTCAAAGCTTTAAAGCTAAATCTAACCTAACTATAGAAAGAAAACAATGAAATGTATGCTTTGTAATGTTGTCGCTTTCCTTTACAATATTTCAACATTTTGGTTAGGAATCATTACTCACGTTTACGTACCTAAAAATGTTGAAAACATCGCGCTTTTGAAGGATTTTTAATCTATTATACTTTTTCAAAATATGCGGAAACCAATTATGTTCTGTCGATTTGTATAGTTTGATATTTGCTTTATCATTCGAGTGGTCTCTGAAATTGTCCAATTTTAATTAGTCTTATGTAGTTTCAAATTATAGAAATTAAAAACTGGCAATTACAAAAGCCACTGAAATAATAAAGCAAAAAAACAAACTATACTGGTGTCCATATAATTTCATTTCATTTATATGTAATCGTAAGTTACTTAGTTTATTTATTACATTTTTTGGTATCCTGTATCTTTTCTCGATTGCAAGTATGTACATATTATGATTGTCTTGTAAAAATAGTTATACTGATGATTCAATAAAGCATTTCTAAATAACTGCCTAGATTCTTTCATCAAGTGTGCCAAATTTTAGTGGTAATTTATTCATTTAGATATTGTAGTAGTACTGTAAACGATTTATTTAGCATGCTATACACTACATTTTTATTAATATTGGGATTGGGGTGCATGCCAACGCAATAAATGTAATATACATTTTTACAAGCCTATTAATACATTTAATTTTAACAAATGTTTATTTTTGCGAAAGTTAAACGTATGAATTAATAAATATTTACCTGTTTATAGCACGTACCACCTTGGTAAATACCTGCTATTGTTTAAAAACCCTGCAAGGTCTTACGACAAGTTAATCCTAAGAGCGTGTGGCGTACGCAGGTAAACCGATGCGAGCGAGCGGCGCGCCGGTTCATAGCAGAATGTAGGAAGCTTATTTTGGAGAATATGGTGCCCTAAACTATTGCGTTGTCTTGGATATTTAAAGAATGCATTCGTTTGAAATCGTTTTCTATACGTCATTTAACTGCTAATAAGTGTTCAATTGACAGGTCATATTTACATTTCCCATTATCTCAATAATTTCCTTTATATTTCATTAAGTAAAATTATACAAATACCGATTTATAAGATGTTTGAAATCTTTTTTCAAAAATCTAAAGTTGGCACAGTGACTCTATATCAACCAACGCTATAATAAAATAGCGAACGTCCCTTCAAATTCATTTTTGTAGGTGCTACCCCCGACATTAGGATTTTATTTTTACGAAAATTTTACCTAGCGCAGTGTGTTGCCTAAACCCTCTCCCTAGCACTCTTAAGCACCACCGTGCGTTAAGGACTATTTACTATCGAATGGTGTGGCAAACGCGGGCTGTGGCCAATCGGAGGGTAACATAATCAATAGATAGAAACAGTACTACGTTGAGGGACTCATATGGAAAAAAGAGGTACACAAAGTAGAACAAGGCTCCCAAGAACAGACAACTGAATCAGTAGAAGCATGAGATGAAATAACAGAGGAAGAAGCAAAGATAGCTGAACATTACAATATGGCCTAAGGACTGGGTAGCAATTAATTACTTTGCAATTAAATTACTAATTAAATTCCTTTTTGTTGATTTGTCTTAGACTTGAATTACTTTTCAAAATACGGTCATTCTAATTGGCAATTGCCTAGTTCGTTAAAAAGTACTTGACAATTACTTTTTGAAAGTAATTAATTACTACGTTTAATTACTTTTGAGTAATTAAATTACTTTGCAATTTCTGGGGCAATATAAATATAATTTATTATTTTCTATAAATAGTTATGTGCACCAGCAATTTGGTGCAGACTAGCAAGATGTAGCATTGCAGCTTGCTAATAATTATTGTGTAAGAAATAAAAAATATGTCTGCGGTAAGTACATATTGCCGAGTAAAGTACGGTAAAAATATAATTAAATTTTTTCCATAACAACTGACAACAAATAGATTCATTGTACAATTTTAGTTCATAATATTTATTTATTAATTTCAATTTTTTCGTTTAAAACGATTTACCAGCACGACTCTCTAAATATTACTAACTACAAATATACAACAATTTCTAGTGAAAGTAATTGAAAAAGTAATCTATGTTGTACAATTACAATTACCAAGTAATTGATAATTGAATTACTGGTAATTATTTTTTTTAAAAGTAATTTTCCCAGCTGTGTATCGGCCCAGAGGGGAAGTGTACAAAATTTACATTAAAGCAGCTAGCACCAACGAAAAATCTGTGAGAGATAATGGAAAGAAGAAATGTAAACAGTGTGCTGATAAACTCTGTGAAAAGCTTATATAACTGGGTCAGTCACTATGCTACGACACAAAGCCGAAACTTACAATCTTCTGAGACTAATTTCGTTTTTGTTTATAACAGTAATGTACGAAATTATAAGAACTGCAAAGATAAGATATACAGGGATACTTGAGTATATCTGAAAATAGAGGAAATAGATATGAACATCTTAGTATTTCCAGATGATATCGTAATATTAGCAAAAGCAGAAAAAAATGTAGACTAGTCTAGAAGCATGAAAAGTCTGTAGAAAAGAAAAACATGGTCATAAACACAGGAAAACTATATACAACGTGGAAATTAAGTAGCGCATAAATCCGGCACCGTCGTCAATGTTCGTCTTTAATGAAAAATCTCATATGGGTGTAGTGACTCAAATTGCAGTGCATTTGTTGAAGTAATTTTCAGATTTTTACATCATTTCTTTGAAATGTTATGACGTCATTGTATTTTTTTAAATGACAAGCTATATATTTTTTCATTTATTTCGGTAGCAAGTTTTAATCTGTTTCAACGGCATACAATTTTACATAGGCTACATTAAAGTATTAGAAAAACAAGAATATTCAATACTAAGTGCCAATGTTACCTATTTATGTGAAAACTACAATAGAAAAAAACAGGTACTCAACTGGTTATGGCATTCCAAGAGATTGGATGAAGGAAATTACCACATCAAACATGGGCAGTAAAAAGAATGTGAAAAAGAAAAAGGAGTAATCCAAGGGCAGTCTAAACTGTCACTAGCAGAAGACAAAAAACAGAGCACAAAAAAGTAGCGTGGAAAAATCTCTTACGAAACCTCAGTAAAAAACAAGAAGTAAATAAGTATCTATAGGCACCAACTTGAGTGAACTATGTTGTACGGAATTTACTAGATATTACACAAAATATCCTATTTTTACTTCCTTTTACTATAAAGGAAGTATTGGATTCACCCCAAAAATTCGAAATTGAGTTTTCAACAGATCCTCACGTTTCAGAGTCCCCTGATCCCAAAAAACATATTTTTTTTCATTGGTCTGTGTGTGTGTCTGTGTGTGTGTGTGTCTGTGAACAGAATATCTCAAAAACGAAAAGAGGTATGGCGTTGAAACTTCATATATAAGTTTTGTGTACTATGTAGATGAGACAGCAAGCTTTTGAAGAAAATCGCATAACCGGAAGTAGGTGTTTACTCTTGTGATTTTTCAGTTTTTTTCGATTTTTTCAAAAACGGCTCTAACGATTTTTTTTAAACTTTACATTTTTATTACATTTTGAATGTGTATTGATGTGAGATAGGTGATTTTCCAGTTGAATACTTCTAAAGTGGGTTTCTTTTGTTTTTTTTTCTATTTTTTTTATTAACTCCTATTTTAAATAAAACACCCAGTATATTATTACATTTTTGAATTCACCTTAAAATTCTAGAGAAAATTTGTCTCTTCAACTAACGCTCTATTTTCTACCGTTTTTGTAGTATTTGTAATTTTTGAAAATTTTTGACAAATGGCTAAAAATTAAAAATGAAATTTTTGACTAATTATAAGAACACTGTAAAAGGAAGTTGTGTGAGTGTATCACACCAGATTTTTTATATAACGAAATACTTGATTCCAAAAGTGTTTTCCTAATGCAGCGTTAAGGATCAATAATGTTAATAATATGAGCATTAAACATTTTCTCAAATCACCATTCCACCGGGTTGGCAGAGCGGTACTAAATACGCGAAAAGTTTTCGGTAGGAATAAAAATACATTTAACTAACTCGCCGTTGTCGATTCTTGTTGCATTATTGCATCAGTGTTTCGTAGATCTGACAAGACCTAGGGCCGGTTGCAGAAAGCAATGTTAAGTCTGGTGTTAGCTAACATCGCGTCAAAGTGAACAAAATCGCATCAAATTTTGTTTACTAATGTATTAGTTACCATAAGCATTTGAGATTTGATTCGTTTTTGTTCACTTTGACGTCGCGTTAGCTAACACCAGACTTAACATTGCTTTCTGCAACCGGCCCCTAATCGTGTATTTTTTGTTGGCAGCAACCTTGATAATGAGACACTTCTTAAAACTAACAGGAATGCAAATTAGAACCGGTATAACAACCTTGATGGTGCAACGTTCAAGGCAGGTATATGTCTATTTTTAAATTTTTAAAATGTATTTATTTCATTTATTGTTCAATAATGTACAGATTATGTAATTGCAATTGGAAAATAATTTGAAAAATAAATCCACCTATATCTACAAAATATTTCTACTTAGAATAAAATACAATATTCATTTGGTCACTTAAGCATTGCTTGCGAGTGACCACGGAAAAAGAATGATCGCAATAAAAGCAGAACCAGCAGAACTAATTATTAGGTAGTTACAGCATCAAACGGCCAAAGATAGGTAAGAGTAATAATCCAATCCTATTCTTCTTATTCAATTTTCAATTTAAATGGGTTCGGTGAACTACATGATCTGATTTTAACCGGAATATTTATTGTACAATTTAGGACATAGGTATAAAACGTGTTTTTGTGAAGGAGTTTTAGATACTTTAGAAATTAGAAGTGTTAGATTACAATTACTTCTTGTACCGTGCCCATGGAGAAAAGTTTGAAATTGTTGTTTATATTTGTATGAGAATAATGCTAATAACTTTATGTAAACCTGTTCAACCGATATTAGCTTCTGAGTATAATTGATCAGCGTGGTATGAGTAATCTTTACGAAATATTATTTTTAAAAACGGCTTCTGTAAAATTTCTAATGGATAAAGATTGCAATTAGCAACCCCGCCTCAGCACATAATGCCATACTAAATTAGTAATTGAACAATAGCAAAATAAACTCTTTTGATTGTATTTTGAAGAATATTTTTAAACAGTTTGAATTTGTATATAGTTTTCCTAATTCTAATCACTACTCCATCAATATGGGGTTTGTAATGTAAATTGGAGTCAATAATAATTCCTAGGTATTTTACTTGTTTTATTGAAGCTATGGTTTGAGTACATTTACAATTAAATTTATTTTGGTTCAAACACCTTACTGTGTGTACATTGTTTTTAGCTAGAAGTTGCTCCCTTAAGGTTGTTGGCGAGAAGCAAAGGAATTTAGTTTTAGATACATTTAGTGACAATAAATCATAGTCCTACTGATTTTTTACCACTACCATACCATGCTCCACTATCCGCAATAGTTCACCCCAGCTATCTGCCGCAAATCTACCGCTATGTCATTCGTGAAAGAAATAATTTTAGCCTCGATGTCAAGTTTAATGAGATCATTTATATAAATGAGAAAGGGTATAGGCCCTAATACAGTGCCCTGCAGGATTCCCATTTTAACTTCGAGTTTACTGCTGTTCACTCCATTAACTGCAACTATTTTACTTCTATTCGCTAAGTAAGATTTTATCAAATTATTCGTTAATCCCGTAATTCCAATATTGTCTAGTTTGTGGCAGAGGCCCTGATGTAACACTGTATCGAACGCTTTCGCGAGATCAAGAAACACTGTTAGGGATTTTTATTATTACTCAAATTTGTGTATACAGTTTTTGGATAATTCAAATATAGCATTGTTGGTACTAAGATTGCTACGGAATCCATATTGAATTTGAGCTAATATGTAAAATTTTTCAAGGAATTCAATAAACCTATTTTTAATGCGTTTTTCAATAATTTTACCCACACCACTAGTAAGTGAAATTGTATGGTAATTATAAACTTTGTCTTTGCCGCTAGCTTTAAAGCTAGAAATAATTAAGAACGTTTTAAAAATAGTGGAGAATTTTCCACTATTAAAACACAAGTTAATAATGTGCACCAGTGCACCATTAGTTTTATTATGTGTGTAAATGTTTTTTTTTATTAAAAAGTTAGAAATATCATTTAGATCAGAGAAGTGGGTTTTTAGTGTTTTGATTTGTTTCTCAATTTCACTTTCGGTAACCAGCGTTAAATAGATTGAATTTGGATAAAGTTTCTTAGGCTGGTGGATGTTATAAATTCCAGTGACAGTAGTGAAATTGTTTGTGAATAATTTTAATTATAATGAAATAATGCAGCGTTTTACTATGTTTGTGAACACTAAATTTCAAGATACTTCAACTGAGGTTATACTACTGATGGAAGAACATTACATTAACGTTCCTACCTGAACATTATGTTAGTTTAAGTGGAAGTACAACTGTAGTTGAACCTTTTCTATTTTTTTCTGTATCGGAGAAAATAAAGCCATTTATTAATAGTTGTATTATTATTATTATCAATCTTATTTATTTGTTTCGCCATATCAATTGCAACATTATAGAAATATTTGTTAAAGCGATTGGCTTTTTCTTTATCATCAGTTATTGGTGCGTTAACATCATCAGTTAAATCAGGGCTGTCCAACTTCAAGGGACCCAAGGGCCACTGTAAAAAATTTGATGGTTACGAGGGCCGCATCTTAAAATGTGTCTTATCCGACTTTGTGAGTGATTTGTAATAAATATAAAACGTGTATATTTTAATACTAATTTTTATTTATTCAAGAAGCTTAGGTTACATTACAAAAAGCATTGAAACATAAACGAGATATACAGGGTGTTTCCTGAGGTAACCGACAAAGTTACACCATATGTTCTAAAAGTGACTCTAAACAAAATAATCCTATTCAGTTTAGGTTAATTTCTTTCCGTTTAGAGATACCGACAAAAGAAAAAAATACATCAATTAATCTAAATTTACGTATAAAGATGTGACGTTTCACCCCCTTACTAAGAGCGTCAAAGATTTACCCCTCGGGTTAAGCTCAAATCGGAGAAATACGTTTACTCAAATATATATTCGATTAGGTAAAACACCAGATAATTACCAAAACAAATATAATGTTTTTAGCTAGTTACAATTATTAATTAAAAATAAATTTGAGTTGTACATTATTTAAAATTAACATGTTCTTCTGGAACGGTGTCTGGTTTCGTGGGTCGAGCTGCAACCCAATGCACCGGCGAGTGTTGCGGGTCCCTATTGGTAGTCCGCCGGTACGCACGCCGATTCTTCGGGAAATGGGCTGAGTGAGTCTTTTGTTACTGCAAACTTGACCTTCCAATCAGCAGTGATTTTAAGCTGTAATTTTCCGGTGTATTTAGCGATTTAGCGGTTACCTGGGGCGGGCGTTAGTGCCTTAATCCTGGTGCAGAGGTTGCTGGTACCGTCGGCATCGTTCTTGGAGCGAACGCGGTGTCAAATCCTGCATATGGAATTTATTCACCTTGAGCCGGAAAATGAAGTTGACATTCCCCCGGTAGGGAATTTGCGGGTTGCGACATCGAACGTCCAGGAATTCACCTTTTAATTACTAAAAAGGGGCCCAGCATGTGAGTTTATGGCGGCTGCAGTACTCTAGCCGCTCACAAGCAGGGTAGAGGCTGCGATTCCTACAGTTTAGCCCTGCAAGACAGCAAAGCATATTAAGACAGGGTTAAAGCCCCAGGGATTCGATTTTCCAAGAAAGTTCAACAATCAAGGTAAAATGGAATTCTTGCGGTCTTGCTCTTGCGGAAAATTTGAAAATAACTCTTGGGCTGACAGTACAACAGGTCATCTCCCTTGAAGCCTGGTCTGGTAAGGGTTGGAGGCCTACTCCATTAGACAGTTTAGCGTGTCAGACCGGAGAGCCTAGGTAGAAAAGGAGAGGACAAGATCAGGAATGGTGGACTCAAGGAGAATTCGATCCGCGGGCGGCAAAAATATCCTGGCAGGCCGCATGCGGCCCGCGGGCTACATGTTGGACAGCCCTGAGTTAAATAACCAATACACCCATCACTAAATTGAAGAATTGCATTTATCAATTGCCACGTTTTTAGATTGCCGTTCACTCGCCTCAATTTATGTCTATAATAATTTTCTTTCGTGATTTTAATTAGGTTGGTTCAATAACTCCGGTAGTTTCGATAATGTCTTAGAATCTGATTGTCGTCAGCATTACGTAGGACTTGTTCACTTAACTTATCTCTAGTTCGTAGTGAATTTAGTATACCATTTGTCATCCTTGGTTTTAATCTTTTAAATTTGAAATATGTGTTTTGAGTATATTCATAAATAATTGGACAGCATTATCAGGATCCTGTAGTTTGAGCCCTTCCATCTAACTTTCATTACTAACAAGGTTATTTAGCTTATCAAAATCAAGTTGTATTTGAAAATTCTTATTTATAATAGGATTTGAATGATTTTTGATACTACAGTCGAATTGCTTTATGATTAATGCAGTAGGATAGTGATCCGTCACTTGTAATTTAATAACAATTACGTATAGCAAATTAATTATTTTTTGATTACATTTAACAAAAAAATGAACTTTTCTGTAGAATTGGTAATTTTTTTAAATTATTGACAAATGCTTAAAAATTTAAAATAAAATTTATGGCTAATTATAAGACCACTGTAAAAGGAAGTTGTGTTTTGGCTCCTATTCCACCAGATTTTTATTATTAAGGAATTTAACGGTTTTATTACATTTTTAGATAAAATTGAAATTTGAAATTCATTATGGGAAATGGGGCGTCAGCTGTCAGCTGTTTTCCAGAGTCTTCTGACTCAGTAATTGGCGTAATTCCAAAAATAACGACTTACAACTTATCAAATTACAAACGCGAAGGGATCAAAGTAAAAAAAATCCGTACCGTACCTTTCAAGAAAGATTAGATGACTTATCCCTATCGGCTATAAAACATGACGCAGCAAGAAATAACGACATACATAAATCAATAAATGCATTTGCAGAAATACTAGAAAAAATGAGATTTATTAAGTTATTGAAAATACTTCAAAAACAGACGTATGGCAGTTTGTAGACCTGTAATTTTTCTATTGTTATATAATAATACAATAAAGTAAATGAATGTTGTATTTATGGACTGGTTTGTGTGCCATTGTTAGGGACTTTATTAATGCTGTTTATTTAAACGCCTCATTTAGAATAATAATAGCACATTAGCTATAAGTGAAATCGCCGCAATCTCTCTCATCAATATCCTTAATTATGTTTTCAGACTTATCAAGCGTATTACTTTCGATAATTCCTTAGAAATATTATCGAATTCCTTCAGATTAACGCGTTTGCACTCTGGACGGATAAACATAATGAGGGTAGTATGATATAAGTTCTTCTCTTTCATCAATATCCTTACTTATGTTTATCAATTTATAATACGTAGCACTTTTCAATAATTCATTCAAAATATGAGCTAGGTCTGCCAAAATAAGAAATTGGCACTGGCTTACACTCTGCACGGGCAAACATGATGGCGGATAGTATAATAGCCAAACTCACGTAAATCCCAAGACAGTAACAGATCGAGAGGAGGAGTAGACAGTTAGAAGCTAAGGGCTGAATATTTATCATTATTTGTGTTTGTGTTAATCAAGAGAATTAATAAATTAATCCTAAAACCGTTTTCGCCTCTCATTCGACTTGTGATAAAGTCAATTTCAAGAACTCAACACCATGTATAAGTATTTCGTTATTAAAATTTTGTTTTATTTCTCATAACTTTGTTTTCAAATGATACTTGTTGCATGTTTTAAATTTCTCTGTGCGGGGGAGAGGGGTTCATAAATTGAACTTACGATATGCCTTAATTTTATAGTTAAGCTGCTGTGTATGTATGCATTTCTACCGATCTACAGCAGAATAACTATTCTGTGCAAACTGACTTTGTAATAATTAATAATTCAAATATTATTAAATGTTCGTTACACAAGTAACAGGTTTATATGGTTTTTCTGAAAATGTAGCTCAATTCTCTACTATTATCGTAAGTTTCTACCAAACATTCACTTCGAGATAAACAAATACGTTTACCTTGGTCTGATGAATGTTACTGCGACGTCACTGATTAGATTATATACAACCTTCACGTGCGTAATCGCACTCTAGAAGTGTTATAGCGTTATAGGATTTAAGAATTTCTTTAGCTACAAAAACTCTAAAATTATTAGTGACTACTTACGCAATTAGAAACGTGAAGAAAAACCACACACACGTAATTCCTGGCCAATAATGAATTTTTAAATAGCACGCCATAATATGCTACTAATATATATAAATCTGTTGTATTCACCAGATTAGAGAAACACCGCCATTATGTTGATTCTCATATTTTGTAAATACGTTTAGATATAAACCGTCATTCTGTACTGCCTGTCGTAGGGTAACTGATAATGGCATTCTTGCTGAACTAAAGTTTACAACTGAGTATGACGGTGCAGAAATATTTTCAGTCACCTATTAATAATAGTAATAGTATAATCAAAGTTCAATGAACGCGCCTTATTGGTGTCAATTAATATGTCACAATTCGATCAAATAGTTATTTCTATTTTACGCTACTTTAGCAATAACTGATACTGCATATTTCATGTAATCAAAATACTGTAATCAGTTAATTACAAAGTTAAATTATAACCAGAAACGTCGCACCTACTAGATTACTACTTTATTTAAATATTGTTAAAAACATCAATTGGCAGTGTATCATTAGGGACGTCAGTAATATATGCTAGAAAGGAAGTGGAGTTAAAAATGCATTGACAGTAGGGATGGGCGCGTGACGTGAAAACAGTCGTGTCACGTCGTGTCACGGCGTGTCACGTCGTGTCACGGCGTGTCACGTCGTGAAAGTGACTAATATTTGAAAATCGTGACGTGAACGTGAGTGAAAATTTCCAAGGCGTGATTCACGTTTCACGTTAATTTCACGTTAAATATTTAGTAACGAATAAAAAACTATAGGATGCAGCAACTTTTAAATTCATTAAATTACAAATTGTGCCAAACAAGTTACATTATGTGTAGTGATGCAACCATAAAAAAACGGTTCGTTTTTTTTACAAAAAAAACCTGTTTTTTTTTGCAAAAAAAACCGAGCAGTCTGGTTTCTTTTAAAATAGGTTTTTTTCAGAATTAAAGTGTAGTGAATAACAAGTAATAATCTTTGCAAAAACAAAAAACATATTTCTAAATAAAAATAATACATTTCATAGGTAAAGTGCATTATAGAATTTATAATAACAAAAAAAAAACAAATATTTCTAAAGAAAAATAATGTATTACATTTCATAGCCAAAGTGGATGTAGAAATTATAATAATGCAGAAATTACTCGCTAACAGACATGGCTGACTCCTCAACTGATTCGGAGTCAGTTTACGTCACTGTCTTATGACTCTGATGAATCGCTAATATTTAACATAACTTGATTCGTCGATCAGCTCGACAGTTTCAGAGCTAGGTCCAGCTTAATACAACTTCCAACAGTGGAGGTGGGGCAGGGGTGCTCGCATAGACGCATGCATATGCTTTGCTGTTCTGTGAGTAATACGAGTAGGCAGTAGGTATAAAATTTTACTTTTGTTTATTAAACATTTGTCTAGTCTGTGCTGTAGTTTTCTTGAACTTTAAAGAGCATTTAAAATCAAAATAAGTTTAAATTTTGTCATTTGCTTACCTGCTGCCAACCATACCTACCAAAATGTGCCGCCAGTTACAAAAATTAATAAAAAACAAAAAAAAACAAAAACACCGTTTTTTGTAGTTTTTTTAAAGGTTTTTTATTGGATTTAAAAAAACGCGTTTTTTACATCACTAATTATCTGGCTTTATTTTTGGACCCTAATTATAAATCATTAAAGTGCATACCTTCACATAAAAGAGAAGATTATAATGCAAATAAAACTATAGATTATAATGATGAAATACATAGCAAACGACTCAAAACTGGTACATCAGCATCAGATTATTATCTTTCTACACTTAGAGATAGCTCTGACGATGACACATGTAATTAGGATGATGTCGAAACAGAACTAAATGAGTATGTTAAATTAAAATTCGGAAATGTAGATGACATTTTAGGATTTTGGAAAAACAGTGTAAATACGCCGCTGTTACAAAAACTTGAGAAATTTTAAACATACCGGCAAGTTCCGCTACAAGCGAAAGAGTATTTTCTACAGCTGGGCGAATTTTAGAAGAGCGCAGAATTCGACTTAAACCTGAAAATGTTAATTACGTTTTATTATTAAACCAATTTATTGTGTACTCGTGTAGATGAACTTATTATTCTAATAAAAGTAATGTGTTTTTTTGTATACTCGCCTTAACGCTGAAAATGTTGATCCTTGTACGTAAAAGTACTTTCGAACCTACGAATTAAATGTGTTGCATAGCAACATATACCTTCTGTACTCATACCAAAAAGGGAAACGTCAATTCCAATGACAGCTTTTAGTAGTAAAAGTAATGTCTTTGAAGACAGTTGCATGAAAAATATTTGCAAGAAATCAGTATTTATCCCTTGTCGAATTTATTGTAGTCAATTTTCGTTTTTTTTTCTTTTTATGTCTACTATTCTGATTGCAACATATCACGTAAATTATGTCAGGTGCAAAACATATTTTTAGTTCTCTTTAGGGTTTTTTCATTGGTTTTAAATTTGAACATTCTGTTCTATCTGAATTTAGATTTTGAAATAAAAGCTGCGTGTCACGTCGTGAGTGGCGTGTCACGCCGTGAACGTGAGTGAACGTGAGCGTAAACGTGGGTGAACGTGACTGTTTAAAGTAAGCGTGAAACGTGCGTGACGTGAGCGAAAATTCACTCACGCGCCCATCTCCAATTGACAGTTTTTAATAGTTATTTACGTAACTGATACTGAAAGCGAGATTTTACAAGACGCGAAGGTAATTTCCATGTTGAGCCGTAGGAGAATCCTAGAATCCTTCGAGTCCAGTAAAGACACTTTCAGTACGAGCTGCTTACAATATTTTTTTTAGATCTTGAGAAGAGTTTACAAGTTGAAATAATATTTATGCAAAATTGTTAAATATCGTAATATGTATAAAAGAAGTAATATGCCTCGGAATATCGACAGATTAAGAAAACAGAAAAGGTGAGAAAAATTGAAGCTCAATATTGGAATAGGGTAGAAATAAACAAGAAGCTCTTATAGAGTCAATTGAAAAAGGTATATACTGTTATGATACACTAAGGGTAGTTGCAAAATAAAAATATGATAAATTTGGAAGATTATTACAATCAAAATTTCAGGTGTTTAAATAAGATTGGGTGTCAATTTCAAAATGAATAATGAAAATTAATTGAGACAATGAGTAAGGTAATTTGATAAGTAAATAGCAATTGAGTATTCACTTTTGATGGTTGAGTTCAATTTTAATAAAGTTTCAAGCCAAGGTTACAATTGACAAATAATATATAATAATAAAGAAATGTAGCATGTAATAATAGGACATTAATATTTTGAAGAAGGCAAGAATAATTGTAACTAGGAGAGATATAAAAATTTGTTTAGTTAGTTAAATAAACAAATTTTGAAATAACTAATTTTGAGAATAAAAAGTTTGAAATTATGCCTTATTTTGTGTAATTGTTTGGTAAAATACAAAATAAAGGGGCTATTAACAAATCTACGTGGTGAAAATATGAAAATATAACCTGGAATTAATAAAACCATACAATCTGTGATGAGATTGTGCAATACAGTGAATTAGAAATAAATAACACAGAAGATTACATTATTTGAAGGGATTTGGATTTATTGATACATTCATCATAATAGACCAGTGCCAAAAAATGACATTCAGAGAACAAATTCAAGATATAATTAGAATTCATAGGTGACGTTGGTGATTGCATGGAAGACGGGTCAAACATTTAAAAGGAAGTTGTCGGAATTAGCTGCTTGATTTGGACGGTTATGTGGGTGTTGCTAGATACAGAGTAGTATCTGAGGAATAAAGAAGGTTAGATTGGGATCATCTATAATACTGAAACTTACCAGGAATCGATTGGAGTGACGGTTTGAAGGGTGATGGACCATCATAGTTGTGAATATTGGAGGATTCAGCGGTAGGCGTTGCAGACTGTGAACATCGGGAGCTGTTGGTATTTGGATATTTGCAGTGAAAGCTGGAGAAGTTTTAAGGTTTGTGTTAATAATTCATATAAAAACATTTTGAACAATAAACAATAAAAGAAAGAGTAAAAATAAACATAACACGGTACTTACTTTGGTAAATTGATTAATAGATGTGTCAATGTAAAGAATAATTGTCAATAATTGGTTTGATTAAATGTCAAGTTGACAGTTAATGTCATTCAGTAGTCAAGGATTTATATGGAATTTAAACTTCAACTAATAGATCAACTAGATTGGCGAACCACCCTGATAAGAGTACTCAATTGAAATAATTAGTTAAAAGTAAAATTTAACATAATTGATTTGAAAAAGAAATTAATTAAGGGCTAGCTCAAAGTGGAGCTACTGCATAATTATATAGTCGCCCGGTGCATTTTAATACATAGCAGTATTATCCGAAACTAAAAAGAAAGGAATTTGCTGTGAGAACATATGATATCTATAGTAATAAATAACAAGATGACATGGTACAAGCCTTATCGATACTTCGGCACACTGTTGGCATGGAGCGCTTTTTTTCATGCACTCTTTGAGGCGCACGCTCCTTGTTACAGGCGAAAACGGTATTAACGACAAAGAGAAACAATTTGTTACAACGTAAATACTCTTTAAAACAAAAGCATCAGTTTGTTACTTCATCAAAACTACACAATCGGGAAAATCACCCAGATTCGCTGCCTTAACCCCGTTACGATGGGCTGTAACAAAAGGTTGCCCCAGCTTAAAACGCTCAGCGAGAGGGGCGAGTTCTTTACGACCTTAGAATAGGGCTACGATCTGGTAAACGAGATAAGGGTGTTAAATATTAAAGCTCTTTTGGTGGTACACCCGTTCACTCCAAAAATGGAAACAACTAAACGGGGGTTAACGGGTGTTTGCAGCATCAATAAACTTGCCTTTAGTTAATTTTCCCTAAAACCCCCTGTATTTTTTATAAAGAAAACACAATAAAAATACGCATGCAGGAGTTGAAATACGAAATAATAATGCATAAAGTGCTTAATTAAATGAAATCTATTCAGTTAAAAACATGTGAAATAGTTGCACAAATATGAAATACAAAATGAAAGAGTTAGTAAACAGTTAAAATTACTTGATACAACCAAAATACAACTACAATAATAGCATCAACAATCGTGAATTTAACAAAAAAAATTACTACGGCGATATTCCTTGAAAGTTCATTAAAAGCAAAATATAAAATCTCTAATTAAGTGCGCATCATACGGTAACTTAAATTACGCACACACATCTTCTGAACAGTTTCGCACAAAAGGGTTTAAAATGCACTGTAAATAACTAGGAACAAATAACTGGTTTGCAGAATCCAGAGAAGTCAACATTCATGTTCCCTGAAGTGGCCAGCAACTGGTAAAATCAGAGAGACGATGGTTACCACGGCCAGGAGTTGAAACGGTAATAATCCCCTCAACAGGTGAATCAATACCGGAACGAAACTTCCAATAAAGGAACGGCGAAAAGAAACTTCAATTTGCGAGATCAACATGGCGTCTTGGTAAAGATAGAGCTAGTTCGTTTAAGAATCTGGTAAATGATTCGTTGGAGCGGTAATTGGAGGTCTCGCAACTCCGCGGTAAGGATTTTTCAACCACAACTAATTTATTTGCCTCCCTTCAACTCTGATACTCATCTTGACAGGGCAGCAAAAGATTCCCACGAAACGAGAACACTCACAACTTCAATACGCACCAAAAACCAACGAAAAGCACACAGTTACAGTTGTACAGAGGCACTTTCAGCACGAAGAATCCACTTGTTAGCTGTCTTAGGGCGTGATGGCGAATGCCGTGAAACTCGGACTGCAGCCGCGGGGAGAGAAGACTTGCTCTTTCTCTTACAGGATGACGTCAAGTTGTGCAGTATGGTTTCGTTCACACATGGGAATCACATGCAAGCAAGAGCTGGCTTGCGGGCGCCAAGGAGCAATTAAGAATACGATAAGCGGACTACGTCATTTCATCCGGTGCAGAAAACATATCTAGATTTGAAACACGCATATTTGAGTCTGAATTAATGATATAAAAGAAGCTGGGAAACGCTACTATTTAAAACGAACGCACTAAAGTTTTGGATACACCATTAAACTGTCAATTTAGGCTTAAGTTATGCTGGAAAATGCAGGTAAGCGCTAAATTCCGAAAATTGCCCTCACATCCCTAAGACACATTCAGTCTTTGTAATCTGTTAAAATGGTTCTTTCAATATGGTATGCTTGTTATTGTATTATGTTATATACATGATCGCGCCACATGTGTGACGACTTCGGGTAAAGAGAGTTTGCAATGAAGCTTGGAACTAATTATTGCAAAGCCGATAAATTTACTTGACTTCCGTACTGTAAGTGTCAAAATGTAAAAGACTATTTGATTGTAAGTACTTGTAAAATAACTGTCTTTTTAGAGTGTACAGTAATTATGTTAAAGAAGAAAAAGAAGGTTATCCTTCAAACATTTATTTAAGTCAAAATAGTCACTTAAAGGCAATCGTGTCCTTTCAATTGTAAGTTTTATGTATTTCCACTCTTCTGTATGTTACATTATAAATAAAAATTATAAATGCATTGGCAATGATTAATTTGAAATCTAAAATATTTGACAGTTAAGAACGTGGAAGTGCTGCTAATACGATAAATCAATAATTATTTAGTGAAATAGTAGAGGTGTTAAAATACCGCATATTTGACAATGGGGATGACAAGTAAATGAATATTAAATGAAGGTAATCGGTTTACATACAATTGAGTTGGCAATTTATCATTACCGTTAATGAAGAAGCCGGATAGAGCACAGAAAGAGTATAATGAGTATAATTTCATATTTCAAAATTGAAAATGGCTAGACATTTACATTCGAACCTTTCAATAACTTTAAAAAACTACATTCGGGAACAGAGTTTCGAATTCGTGGCCTTAATCTCAGCAACCGAATACTGTACTATTACACCGTACTCAGAGCCCAGCTACACGACCACTTAAACGCTGTTAATAATAACCCGAATACAAATCGACACACTATATGTGCATATAAAAAGAACAACGATCAATTACTCCTAAAAACTTTTCAGTTCTTTACATTAATATTTCACACAAACTAGCGCAGAAACTATCCTGATAGGTTAATATGTCGCTATCGAGATACAATGTTTATATCCATCTGGAGAGACCTTTATTACTGTAAAAAGCGTACCTAGCGTTAGAATTTATTTTGTTGCATAAATGTATAAAATTTTCTTTATTCAGAGCGCGTAAACGTAGCTTAATTGGTGCCTCGCAGATGCGCCGCTGTTTGCTATCTGCAATACCGCCAAGCTTCGCTAAGTTGTTGTTAGGAGGTTCGTATTTGTTTCAGCTTTCCGAGATACGAAACGACTTGTTGCGGCTTGAACAACGTTATTTTCTGTACATAGACTCAAGTTAGTAGCAACCATATACGTAGTTGCCGTTCACCAGAAAAGCCTGTTATATAGGGCGAGTGGCTACTGAATTTATGGTGTGATAGCGTTTGGTATTTAGCTAATTGCACCTTGCGTTTCTAGTTTTTGTAGTTTCTGCAAGTACCCTCAACCTGCTGCCAGCATAGCTGTAAGAGCCCCCTTGGAGGCTATGTAACCATCTGTTACAGAAGCTTGGTCATCCAAAAGTAAATTACGATCCAGCTCTATCATAGTTGTGGAATTATGCCTTCTTGGCATAGCGTTCTGACCTTCGTGTCGTGCTATTCAACTGACGCACCTGGTTGGATTCCCTTCAGGACTCAGCCGATTCAACATTGGGTTAATACTATTCATTCTCCGAGCTTCAGGTACATTAGCGTAGAGAAATTAAAGTGAGATCGCTTATAGCTTATTACTGTTGGCTCAATATTTAATTGGTTAGTAATGTGGATCTGTTCTCAGTCTGTAGTTTAAATTTAAAGTTTTTGACCTTGGACTGCATATTAAACTGTATCAATTACTAGTATAGATTGTTATTTGCTTAATTAATATTCTGACATATTGCGTACTGATTTGTGTGGAAAAGTTTATGTGCTAGCTATATTTTATGTACTTCAAAACCTCCACTTGCGAGCGAAGTTCCGACTGAAGCCCTTTACTAAATTTTCAATACTATTATGGTAGTTATTGCTCTTGTAGCACGATTATTTGATTATATTTAGAAATAAAATACTGCACATTATCAAAGCATTTTTGTCTTTATTTTATTAGACATTTGGAACAACGTTTGTTAGACTCTTTATAACGGTCGAAAAATTCTATAGTAAACGTATTAATATGTAACATTTTGATAAAAATTTTACAGAAGTTGCAATTTACAAACGTTCGATAGTGCATTGAAAATGAACTTAGCTAATTTGCAAATCTGGCATAAAATTTGCAAAATTTACGAGGGGTAGAAATAAAGAGAAGTGTTAAAGTGTTTCATATATTTATCATTATTCTTTATTATACGCCACGCGAAATGTTCGTGGGAGGTTCTACTGCATAGCAGATCTTTAATAAATAATACGTACTACAGTTTTGAATCTTTTCAGCATCTTCTACACTTTAATACTAATCTGCAATTATATAAAGAGTTGAATTCGACATTACATGAATTTTTCAATCCCCAAATCTACCTGGGCTGCGAAATTCGCATATCCCGAATTCTCTTTAAAAATACAATCGAGTAATAGAAAGTCTCCAAACATACTGGTAAAAACAAAAGTCAACAGTTTTCTCTTTCCCTCTGTTTATGCGATCATTCAATTTGCTACAAACGCGCCTCACCTTTACACCACTGTAACTTCGCCCCCATGCGTTGCAGACCCCAAAGCCAGTACGAAGTGCGTGGGTTCATTCACTTTCCAACTAGACCAAAATCACATTTGGATCTTTCAAAAAGTATGCGATGTAACAACACCGAACGCATTCGTGTCCAAAAAGTCGTTTTAACCCCCGTATTTTCCCCTTTAAATCTTACATTATCACAACTTTTCCAGAAAGTTGGCCCTTGAGAAGATCTTCAAAGTGACACAACAACATTCACTTGCAACACGTACAACTTGCAAAAATTCTAGAAATTTGCTTTCCAAGCGTCACACAAATCGCTACTGGAGCCCCCGTATTAGCGTCACACTTCTAATTTTTTTAACATTTTCAATGTTAAAACAGTTATTGGTAGCATTATTGCTAGATATTTAAAACATTGGAATTGTTACCAGTAAGATCGCGAGTGTTCAACTCTTGTTAGCAGTAAAATCACGAGTGCTCAACTTTTGCCGGAAAGATTTTTAAATTATGCGCATTGGTACGCGAACGAACTGACGAAAAGCACAAGCGCGTAGCATAAGTGTTCTTCTCCTAAAAGTTTGGTCGACTATAATTGCTTTCTAACAGTCAATGCGTTTACAAAAAATAAAAATCTTGCTATATAGACAAGAGTTTTGTACGGATGGTCTTTGATTGGAAAATTAAACGAATAAATTAGAGAGAAACATCAAGTTATACGTCAAATTTTACATTTGTCAAAATAACAAACAATGACGTAGCGACAAGAAAAGTACCGTATTTTTCTTTTCAATGTAAGAATTTCTTGTGATTGGTGCATATTTTTAAAATATGATTGGCCTACAATATATGAGGTTTAGTTGTATGTAAAATCACGAGGGACGACAATTTTATCAATACATTTTTCGAAAGCACTATTTTGCCTAGAAAGATTTCGAGTGTAAATTGGTCTCTTTATTTTCTGATAATAAAGAGAACAATTTAGACGAGTATTGATTCAAAAAGTGCTTAAGAACAAATATATCAAGAAAAAAATTAGGTCGTGTGTGATTTTTGTTGATTATAACACACCCTATAACATCAACTAATGAAAAACGGTAAAATGCATAGTTACGCATGTATTATCTTTTGATAATGTACATAGCAACGGAGATAATCATATACATTCTTGACTAATAACTGATAGCCAAATACCTTCACAAACATAGCGTTATCTGCTGAAAGTACAATCGCCATAGCAACCACACTAACTGTACTTTAAACATTTATAAATAAACTGTTGAAACGTTGTTTATTGATTCGTGATATAATCTAGCCGATGCGACTCGTGTCTTATTGATTATCAAATAATTTCTATTTCCACTTAATATATTGTTTTAGGCAATCACTATAACTGAAGCTCGTCCTTCGGACTCGCGTGTATTCCAAACAATAGATCTCGTGTACACATAAATGTTTATTTGATAATCAAGAACCCACTAGTTGCATTATACCGGGTGTCCATTCTCAAAGTCGAATTAACATTAGTGCATTCACTCGTTCTTCATTGAAAATGCATTTTTCTGTAGATAATTTTAACAGACGTTGACAGAAAATACCTGATTTACGGCAACTAATTACCAATTTTTTTGACAAATGCTATCGAACTTGAAAAGCAAGGCATGGCATATTTAAAAATTCCCAAGTTTTAAATTAGTATTTTAAAGTAAAAATCGCATCTTGAATATTACTATTGGTATCATTTGATGCATAATAATTTTATCTTTCCATTGATGCCATCACCTTCCCTGTAAGTTGAATTGGCGAGCAGGACTCGACAAAAACGTTCAATACAATGTTAATCGCCTATGTTCGACTTTGAGAACGGACACCCGGTATATGAGAATAGTTCACGAATAAAATACGACTACCAGTTTCTTTCTTTGTATTAATTATTTAAATGACAATAACTTCATAAGAATTATAACATAACGTGACATAATTATTACATAATGCCGTGTAATACTTACATTACATACGTATTTAAAAACACTGGAATATTACTGAAATAATATTATTTTGCGTTAAATGTTTGGAAATTTATCGTACAATTTTGAAATATAATGGTAGGTTTTGCATTTCCATTAGTATTAGCTATATTAAGATTAGAGAGAGGAAATACAAGTGATCAATGCCGATTGGTTGGAACTAATTTGAGTTCCTATCTACCATTCAAAATGCTTGCTATGAATTTTTAAAGACTGAAATGATTAATGCCATTTGACGTTTGTAATTTTTGCTGTTACGACAAGTGGCATTTTCTTTACATAATCGATAAATCAGGTTTTTATTCGTTATTACGTATACATAAATAAATGTTTAGCAGTTGAATGTAAAATATATGTGTTTAGGTTTCGGTAAAATGACCCTTCCAAGTGGATATGGATAGAAAGGTCTGGTATTAAGGACTTCTTCTTCTTCCTCTTAATGTAGGATGATACCCCTTTTACTAACCAGTAACCACACACTTGAGTGCAGTTTTATAGGCCTTCTTAAGAAGAGGCTGAAGCACGTGTGAGACAGGAGTTTCCGATTTGAAAAAGTTTCAGCACACACACGATGTGCTTTAAAGGAATTTTCATTAGCACAACCGTACATAAAATGCATGTTTGCCGTATGTGCAATCGTGTACATAACCATATTAAGGAAATCTTCAGTCAGCAAATGTCAAGAATAATAAGTTAAGTTGTCAGAACGAGAAACTAAGAAGGTGTTTACCGCGTTTGAGAAATTTCAAAATCACCGTCGTGCGATCTGTAGCTATTTGTAATTACTGGCATAAACAAACGTTCGAGAACACTTAATTAATTGTAACACATTGTTAAAAAGAAGTTCATTAAAGTCACCTTAAACAAAAATTCCGTATGTCTTGCTTGCATTTGGGACATTTGAACTACTTAATGTTTCATCTGCTTCTAAAGTACAGTAGTGTTAAAAAATGTGTTTTACAGAGACAATTATAACATTTACAACATAAAGAGGTGACGATCGCTAGATTACGTTGCTTACTCAAAACTAAACAAGGGCAATCGCTGTATACAGACAGCTGTTGAGTAATACATAAATGCATTTTAAGGTATAAACTTCCATTTGGTCTTATTTTTAAAGCAATACGAGCATATTTTAAACTTGTCAAAGGACTGCTTGAAAGTACTTATCTTGTATTGTAGTAAAAGTTTAACAATAGTTGAACCCACCCTTGACGGTTACAGCAGGAAATTATTAAACTATTCATTACAAGAATTAAATAATTAATTTGAATTATTATCAGTTTGAAGAAACCACGATTTACAATATCTTTTACCCTAACATTGAAGTTTAGGTTCAGCTTGGTTTGAATTTTGCGTGGTTTTGGTATCAGTTTTCTTATAAAGTCACCGCCGAAAAGTCGGCATCAAACGGAAATTTTTTTCATTTTTGATTTAAAAAAAAACAAATTACGGCAATGATGTGTGCTTGTCTAAAAACCTATTTAGCCCTTTCAGATATGCCGTGTGATTTTTAAGTAGTTAAAATCGATGCCGGAAAAAGGTCCGCAGGAAAAAGTTCCGCGGAAAATGTTCCGCCGGAAAAAGTGCCGTGGGGAAATAAATCCGCAGGAAAAAGTTCGGCAAGAAAAAGTTCCGCATGAAAGCGATGCTTTGGTGTTTTGTCCATGTTACATGATTAATAAGTACCATACCATAGGGTACAAAAAATACGAGAGAGAGTTTGTTCAACGCAATGCGTTGCGCTCTCGGCGGTGGTCCAGGCTAATGGTTTATGTTAGTTGTTGGGTCTTGATAATTTTTTTTAGAGAAAAAATACGAGAGAGAGTTTGTTCAACGCAATGCGTTGCGCTCTCGGCGGTGGTCCAGGTTAATGGTGTATGTTAGTTGTTAGGTCTTGATAATTTTTTTTTTAGAGAAAAAATATGAGAGAGAGTTTGTTCAACGCAATGCGTTGCGCTCTCGGCGGTGGTCCAGGTTAATGGTGTATGTTAGTTGTTAGGTCTTGATAATTTTTTTTTTAGAGAAAAAATACGAGAGAGAGTTTGTTCAACGCAATGCGTTGCGCTCTCGGCGGTGGTCCAGGTTAATCGTTTATGTTAGTTGTTAGGTCTTGATAAATTTTTAGAGAAAAAATACGAGAGAGAGTTTGTTCAACGTTACATTTTTATGTTCACTGTTATTTTTGCGCATGCGCACTAGACCGGACCGTGCACCGAATCTTTACCACTTTTTGTAACTGTGATTATATTGCAGGTTAAGTTTTACGTCAGTCTGTGTCAAACAACAAACAAACCCTAACCTTTTAATCTTGAATTTGACAGAGACTGACAATACACTTCAATACTGCCAAACGTATAACACATATCAAGGCCTGCTCAGAATCATTTTTTTTATCTCATGGTATAATCTGTAGTGTAAGTTGCCTTTTTATGAATAAAACATTATGTATGAAATCGACATTATGTTATTATTTCTTATTTAACTTTTCCACGGCCGTGGGTGTTCACGCGTAACTTTTTCCTGCGAAACTTTTTCCTGCGGATTTATTTCCCGACGGCTCTTTTTTCGGCGGAACATTTTCCGGTGGAACTTTTTCCAGCGGAACTTTTTCCGGGATTCAGTTAGAATATGGTGTTTTTAGAAATTTTTAATTTTAATGATTTTTTTTAGTGTGTTAGTTTTAGCTAACTGAACAGTTTCAAGGCCAGAAAACAATTTTCTTTTTTTAATTTTCACATATATAATCTCATAAATTACTATTTGTAATGAGTGTCAATGTCATTCTAATCTCCAGAAAATTATAATATTTCACAAGATATAAACTGTAATAAATGTTCAAAGTCATTCAAAACCAATAAAGGACTTACGATTCATACATCGAAAGCACACAGAAATCTGGATGTTTCAAATAGTTCGCAGTCCACATCAACAGGCATCAAAGGAATTAAATCATCACGTGGAAGATATTTTCGTCCTCGTTACAAATTTGAATCGAACTCGGATAGTGATGGTGTTGATCCTATTCCTACCAAGGAACCCCCTTCATTACTTGAAAAACTGGATACAAATAATTCGCAATTTGACAGTTCTACCTTTTATTGTCAATATTGCCCTGAAGTTAGATATTTTTAAAACGCCAATGGTTTGAAAATACACACTTCTCGTTGTCACAAAGAGAATACAACCTTAACGTTTGATTTTGATCAAAAACATAGCTTCAATGAGAAAATTACTTATCTTAAAGACAACGTTATTATACTTAAAAGAGTTCCCCGAGGTGCAAGAATTACTGTGGCCAACAAACTTGCTAAAATAATCAGTGAATGTGTTTCCCATAATACATTTACAGCTTGGAAAAATTAATATTTTTTTCCTATCATGTTCTTCATATTTCGTCTAAGAATGAAAAGGAATCCCTAACTTCAAGAATCAAGCAGAACGCTGAATTTAATTTTGATTCTCTACATCTCTTCAAAAGGAATAATCTAAAATCATCACGTTTCAAAATTGCTGAAAATAAAGTTTCTGATGGTGACATAAAAGGTGCTATACGTGTGTTGTCTTCTGAGGATGCCTTCGCTGACAACAATTCCGATACTTTTGAAAAATTGAAATCAAAACATCCAAATTCTTCCAGAGAAATTGATTTTCAAGAACCTGAAAATGATACTAACAAACATCATATTGTTTCCACGGATCAGGTTTCTAGTGCAATCTTATCTTTTCCTAATGGTTCTGCTGCAGGTATGGATGGCTTGAGACCGCAACATCTTAAAGACTTAGTAAGTAAATGTACAGGTGACATTGGTCAAAAACTTTTATATGAAATAACCCGTCTATGTTTTTTTTTTTTTTTTTTTTTTTATTACATAGTATAATTACAATCTATTCTCAGTGGAACATTTAGTAATTGGTGTGACAAAATTAATGACATGTATTGAGCGCTGTCCACTGACATCGCTCTAATTCGTTTACAGATTTGGCTATGCGCTACCTAATATTTACATTGCATTATACAGATATTTTAACAGATAGTTTATACGAAGCATACCGATTTTACGAGTAGGTTTAGTTGGAAAACCTGTCAGGTAAATCTATAGGATTGATTCTCTCCAATCTTGACAATGAAGAGCTGTTATCTAGTAGGTTAATAGCTAGGCAATTTGGGTGGTTCTCTAGTTTCTTTAAATATGTTGTACTGGTGGTTTTAATTACTTCTTTAACAGAAGGCATGTTGAGATCCCGCTGTATAACAGAATTACGTACGAACCAGGGCGCGTCGGTGATGATTCTAAGTACTTTAGATTGGAATCTCTGCAGTATTTCTATATTTGAAGTGCTCGCTGTACCCCATAGCTGAATTCCATAAGCCCATATTGGTTTTAGGATAGTTTTATAAATGAGTAACTTGTTTTCCATAGATAATTCAGATCTTCTGCCCATGAGCCAGTACAGCTTACTTAGTTGAAAATTTAGCTGTTTCCTCTTATTCCAAATGTGAGTACGCCAGTTAAGCCGTCTGTCCAGGTACATTCCAAGATACTTCACAGTGTCCACTTGCGGTAAGGGCTTGTTGTTTAGGAAAACTTGCGGACATGTTTCTCTTCTATTTGTAAATGTGATGTGCGTCGATTTGCTTTCATTTGCACGAATCCGCCACTTTTTTAACCACACTTGCACTTCACTTAGGTTTTCCTGCAGCGACCGGGATGCTTCTGTCGAGTCTTGATGGGATGCCAGTATAGCAGTGTCGTCCGCGAACGTTGCTGTCGTTGTTTTTGCATTAGTTGGTATGTCTGCCGTGTATATCAAATAAAGCATAGGCCCTAACACACTGCCTTGCGGGACTCCCGCTTTTATAGGGAAGAATTCTGAGTTCCCATTAGGTAGCTTTACTTGGAATATTCTATCCGCGAGGTACGACTTCAGTATCAGGACGTATGGATAAGGTAATGTTAGTTTTATTTTATAGAGCAGGCCCACGTGCCACACCTTGTCAAACGCTCTTGAAATATCCAAAAATGCTGCAGAGCAGTATCTCTTTGCTTGTAGGTCTTTGTCTATCGTATCCACAACTCGATGAACTTGCTCTATTGTGGAGTGCTTTGTTTGAAACCCGAATTGATGCGGAGGAATTAGATTATTGTTGGTTATAATCGGTCTTAATCTCTTTAGCAGTAGCTTTTCGAAGGCTTTAGACAATACGGGAAGTAGACTGATGGGTCTGTAGGACTCTACATCGCATGGGGGTTTGCCTGGTTTACCGATTAGTATTATTTGTGCGAGCTTCCACTGTGGAGGATAATAACCTAGTCGTAGTATTGCGTTAAAGATTGCTGTTATGAGCGCTATTCCCCTTATTGGAAGTTCTCTTAGTATTTTAGATGTGATCAGATCAAAGCCTGGGGCTTTTTTAGGAGCTAATTTTTTATGAATTATGTACAGCACTTCTTTGGGTGAGAACGCAGTAATTGGTTCTGCCATTTGCAGAGGCGCATCTAGGAACTCGCGCAATTGGTCTTCGCTGCCCGGTGGATTTTCAGATGGGCAAGGTGTAAACACTTTAGAAAGATGCTTGGCAAAGGCTTGAGCTTTTTCCTTGTCACTTCTGGCCCAGCTGTTGTCCTCTTTTCGAATAGGGGGTATTCTAACCTGAGGCTGTTTTATATTCTTTGTGGCCTGCCAGAGTGAGTAATCTTTTTCTTTTGTCGCTGATAAGTTTTGCAAGTAATGTTGTATTCCTTCATTTTTTTATTTTGTGTAGTAGCTTTTTCAGATTGTTTGAGGCTCTATTAAGTTTGTTTTTATCTTGCTGGTTTCTGCTTGCTTGCCATATTTTTCTTAGTTTTCTCTTTTCCGCGATTAGGTGTTGTACTTTCGGGGGTATGTGTATTTCCTTTTCCTTGTCTGATAAGTTCTTTGTGGCATTTACGGCTGCTACCTGTATGTTTTGATTTAGGTATTCTACTGCTAGGTACAGGTCTCTCTCTGTTTTCATGGGTATTTGTGTAGTCAGAATTGCTGTTAGTTGTTCTCTAAAGAGTTCCCAGTCAGTATGTTGATTGTAGAGAGATTGCGGTCTTTTGTTTTTAAGTATTGCTGTGCTTACAGTTATGAGTACTGGTGTGTGATCTGAGGACAGCTCTAGACATGTTTCCGTTTTAGTGTATCCCTGTGCTAATCCTTTTGTGACACAGAAATCTAATAAGTCTGGAATTTTGTTGTTATCCGTTGGCCAATAGGTGGGGTGACCACTTGTAATTTGGCCAAGGTTGTTGTCCATCATTGCTTTATAGAGGTTTCTACCCTTTGGATTTATTAGTCTGGAACCCCAGTATAGGTGTTTTGAGTTATAATCACCACCTGCAATAAATCTTGCCCCTAGAGTGTTGAAGAACATTGTAAACTCGTCACTTGATATGGAGTGCCTAGGTGGGCAGTATACTGCTGATAATGTAAGAGGTCCGTTCCAGTCTTCAATTACGATACTTGTGGCTTGCAGATGTTCTCGACTATACTTGTTAAGCTCATAGTGTCTTATTGAGTTCCTTATAACTATAGCTGATCCCCCATGTGCAGTACCATCAGGAAGTGGGGTGTCATAGATACAATAGCCTGGAATTCTTACAAAACTTCTGCTTGTGAAATGTGTTTCCGAGATTAGTAATAAGTCTATACTGTGTTGTTTAATGAATATTTTAATTTCTTCGTTATGTTGACATAGCCCATTGGCATTCCATAGTGCTATTTTGTAGTAATGGGCCATTAATTGATTTTATTAACGATAGTAGTTAATAAGTTTAACATAGTACGAAGGTCTTCTGCTAATTTTGATTGCATTTCTGCTTGTTTCATTAGGATTTGTTCTAGTCTTTCAAATGATTGCTGTTGTGGGAATGGTGGTGGTGGGTGCTGCCACGTACCATTGCTTAGATTATTTTGGTTGGTATCCTTAACGATTTGTGCGTATGGTATGCCTGACATTGCGTTTAAGTTTTGGTGATGTAGTGGTGATAAGGGCGGCTGTGGTTGGCTAGGTTGGGTTGGACTTCTTCTTCCTCTCAAGGGAGGATATCTAATCTTGTATACTTCTTTGTATTTAGGACAACCTTTGTAATTTGCCGTGTGATCTCCATTACACAAGGCGCAAGTGGGTTTCGTATTTTTGTTTTTGTTACATGAGGATGTTGGATGTTCTTGGCCGCACTTTACGCAGCGAAATGGCCTGCGACAATACGCTTTTGTGTGGCCTAAGTTTTGACAGCGGGCGCATTGCACTATTTCTTTCCTTTTGTGTGGCGGTTCAAAAACGACTGTGCAGTTTAACAGACCCTTGATTTCATATATTTCCTTATTATTTGTACTCGGTTCAAGGTCTACGTAGAACATAGATAATTTTTCTTTGGTTATTCTGTGTCTTATGTTGTAAATACTTCTAACTTTATGACCTTTACTTTCGATAGCAACTTTTAGATCATTTGTTTCAGTGGAGTAGTGAATGTTCTTTAACACAACCCTAAAACTTCTCTTGTCTCTCATTTGGTACGTGTTAAAACAGATTTTGTTTAATTCTAAACATTTCACTATGTTTCTATACGCTTCCGCTGTATCAGTCGTAACTTTCATCGTGTCTTTGCCTATTATTTTGCAGTTGTAATTTTTTGCTGCCGCTTTTTCTATTAGATCAATAATTGGTTTTATAATTTGCACACTTGGTATGGTAATTGGTGGCGGTTTTATTTCCTTTGTTACTTCAGTTTCATTTTCAACCTCTTGTGGTCCATCTTGGGTTTCTTGATAAGCTAGGGCTTGGTATTTGTTTTGGGTGGAGATGATTTGCTGACTGGCCCTTTTCGCTTGATGTTGACTACTACTGGCTTCATTTTCCCTTTTATTTTTTCTTGACTTGACTAATGACCATTCCTGTGGTGCTGTGGAGTTTATAGGTGGGAATTGACTTTGGTATTGTTGCTGCTGATATTGCTGAAGGTTTTGTTGGTACTGCGCGTCAGAATTAAGCTGTGGTTGCACATTTTGATAAATTGGCATTTGTGACGGTTGTGGTAATTGTTGTGAATAGAACAATGGATTTGAAGCATTGTTGTCGCATAATTGCATCGGTTGTGGTTGATAAAAATTTAGATTAGGCTGGGAAAGTCCCGCTGGGAAGTTGGCGTTCGGGTTTTGCATGTTTACCTGTTTTTGTTATGTCCGCCCTTGCTGCGATAGCAGGCACGAGCGGACGTTGCACTTGAGGTAACAAAATAACTTATCACAGCCTGGAGCACAACTACAAGAGATAACCGGGCACTTCACCGCGACCACTCTGTTCCGCTGCTCGACATGAACTACCCGTCTATGTAACTTAATGCTTTCTGGTAAGGTTAGTTCAGATATTAGATTTTTTATATACGGAGCATCGCTTTGTGCTCTTTCAAAAAAGGATGGAGGAATCCGTCCAATTGCTGTAGGTTCAACTTTTAGACGTCTTACTTCTAAACTATGTAGTCATCATATTTCAAACACGTTATCATCTTTCTATTATCCCAAACATTTAGGTTTTGGAATAAAGGGAGGTTGTGAAGCGGCAGTTCATTCTGTTAGGAAATATTTAAAAAACAGTTTTGATGCTGAAGTAATTTTAAAAATAGGTGTCAAAAATGCCTTCAACTCTGTAGCATAAGATTCTCTACTAACTGCTGTAAAAGATACTATTCCGGATGTTTATCCTTACCTTTGGCAGTGTTATGCTTTTAGATCATATCTTTTTTTTTGACGGAAAAACAATTGAATCCGCTTTGGGTTGTCAACAAGGTGATCCTTTAGGTCCAGCTATTTTTAGCCTTTCCATACATAATATTATTAAGGAATTAACTTCCGAACTTAATATTTGGTATCTAGATAATGTTACTCTAGGAGGAAAAGCTACAGATGTCTTACAAGATTTAGAAAAAGTTATCTCAGAATTTAAAAAAATAGGTTTAGAACTTAATTTTAATAAATGTGAGCTTTATTTCTTTAACAATATCAAAAATAATCACCGATTAGGTTTGTTAAAAAAAATTGAATCCTTAGCTCCAGGAGTATGTGTCAGTCCTGATGAAAATTTTTCTTTATTAGGATCTCTTTTATTAGAATCAGCTTTCATACCTTGTCTTTTAAAAAAAAATGAAGAATTTTCTCTTTTATCAATGAATCTTTGAAAACTAAGTCCACACATTAGTTTTTTCTTATTACGTCATTGTTTTTGGATGCCACATTTTATGTATCTTCTCAGATGTTGCCCTATTTGGAAATTTGAAAATATTTGCCTACAACTAGACAAATTAATTGTCTTAACTTTAGAAAAAATTTTAAATATCAAATTTACAAATAGATCATGGAATCAAGCCAAGTTACCAGTTCGTTTTGGTGGTTTAGGAATTAGATCTATTACGGATTTATCAACACCAGCATTTTTGGCTTCGATACATGCTAATTCAACTCTCATTAAATCAATTCTTCCACCTCATTTTTCTGATCTCGAGACTGAATTTTTATATGAGGCGATGCATGTTTGGCTTGATAAATCTAATGGATCCCAATATCCTGCATCTAAGTGTATCCAAAAAAATTGGGATTTACCAATTATTTTAAACCAACACGAAGTGCTAATGTCAACTTCAACTGATCGACAAAAAGCAATTTTACTCGCTGTTTTCGACCCAGAGTCGGGAGCTTGGCTTGAAGCTTTACCTTCCTCTCAACTTGGTACTCTCTTGGAAAAAAACACTCTGCAAATTCTCATTTCGCTTAGATTAGGCATTAGTATTTGTCACCACCATGTTTGTAGTTGTGGCTCTCTCGTGGATACTTTTAGTCATCACGGTTTGTCTTGTTTAAAAAGTGCTGGTCGTCTTTTCAGACATGGATCCCTTAATGACATCTTAAAGCGTGCCTTCACGTCTGCCAACATCCCTTGTATTCTCGAACCTAATGGTGTTCTGAGGAATGATGGCAAAAGACCTGATGGCATCACTATTATACCATGAAAACAAGGTAAATCACTTGTTTGGGATGAAACATGTACAGACAATCTAGCAGAATCCCATATCTCTGAGTCTTGTTTATCAGCTAGATCCGCAGCTAATAAAGCAGAAAACCTAAAGAGGCAGAAATATAACACTATATCTGAACATAATTTCTTTGTTCCATTTGCGGTAGAAACCTTTGGTCCGTGGAGCAATAGCGCAAAGTCTCTGTTTAATGAATTAGGAAAACTAATTGTTGACAGCACAGATATTCCTCAAGCAAAGGCATATCTTAAACAAAAAATTGGTATTGCCATCCAGAGAGGCAACGCAGCTAGTGTGCTGGGCACAGCACCATCTTCAGCTTTAATGAAGTGTATTACCTTCATTAATGTTTCACTTTATCTAATGTATTTCTATAAATTACATAATATGTAAATATTAATTATTATAATTTATTTAATTTGTAATTTATGTATTTTATTTTAATGTTAGCTAATTGAAGATAATGCTTACTCAGTGTTTTTCTATGGTAAATTGTAGTTTAGAAATCTCATAAGAGCATTCATTCTTTCGGGAAAATTTTTGAGTGCTTTCCAACAACGTCGTACAACGGCAAATTAGGACGTTGGAATGCACGAAAAATAATTTCCGGATATGAATTAATGCTCGAATGCAGATTCGGTAAGAAAATGCTGGGATAGCAAACCAGCATGCAACTTTAACTAAGATAGCACGGAGCTCTAACAGCTTTGAAAAATCTGAAAAGGTTGAGTTTTAGCCGTTGAGAACTTCTAAACGAACACGATTGTTATCATTAACGTGTAATAAATATACATCTCAGCGCCGGAATTGCTTCGTGAATATAAGAGGGTTCGAACCTATTAGGCGAAAAACTTTTTATAGATGCATTAAAATAGTATTAAAGTGTTCAATGTTTCCACCGACTCAAATTCGGAGTTCAAACCTTTAGGGAAACGGTTTTATTATTAAATCGAGTTTTTATTTGATCTGTCATTGTATAGACGTTTTTTTTAGCTCTATTACACAATAGAATAAGATTACGGCGGTATTGGGTGATTCCAAACCCAGCCCGCTAGGAATGGTTGTAATAAAAAAAGTTTGCCGGCAGCTAGTCAAGAGAGCGTAGATTATTTCGGGATTGTCCGTTACACCAGGCAGGGATCGATAACGTAATGAGATGAAATGCCTGAGAGCCACCACGAATAATAATCCAAAGCGATTTCTTAAAAGTGAAAAGAGAAAATCACCCGTAGGTGTATTGGTGATACTGCTGCAGCGACGTCCTTCCTTGCGCTGTTCCGGATGGAACTTACCTTAAGTGATTTCCTACAGCTAGCATCTTTTACACTTAAATACAAGAAAGAAAGCATGCAATAACCATCAAATCCAAAGAAAACAGCATAATGTTAAGTGATTTTGACGTCATTAAGCTATCCTTGTCATCAATTCCACGATTGGGTGTTATTAGTGCATTTAAGCTGAAATTATTCTATTTAAAATTTTCTGGTACGGCCCTGTATTATAATTTTAAAATGCTGCAGCCAATTCATGCAGTTCAAGCTCAGATATGCCCGCGGTCCTTGGAATTCTCACTAATAAGCATTTCCTCGGAGCCGTATGTAATCTATTGTAGTCACTTCCGCCTAAATCATATTTCTTCGAATTGGGAACATAAGGCATCCTTTGTTTACGTCCCAGCTTAAATCGCTTTGAGTCCCAACCTTCAACTTATTTAAATACTGCTCGACGTAGTTAAGCTTCTAAGAATATAACAACTTCAGGTCCCTCTTATAAATTATCGTTTAAAGTTCGGCAGGATTGACCTTGTAACTTAATATTTTTGGGATCTGCTGTATAGCCAGAAATTCCTTCTAGAACGTTCCTTGATGACCAAGCTTTGTGTAAAGGAAATAAAAATTGATAACTCCTTAGGGAATGATGCATTTAAAATTAGTGGTTTCGGAGTTTTAAACTCTTTTCCGTCGTGTTCTTCACGCAGAGCCCAATTTGAAATTTCAATCAGTATCCGACACTTACAGAAGTCAGTGTGTAAAGTTTTGCACCCCCCGGTCTTCGGAAGCCGGGGGTTGCGCTGATTTGCGCGAGTGGGTTTTTTGTTAAGGCAGTTGAGTTCAGCTTAGACCTTTGGACGATTATTTTACCCTTGTTGGGTGTTTGAACGAACGCGCGCGGTGGGCGATTGAGTTATCGATATTTCAGTGTTGGCAAATAGCCGAGTCGTCTCCTTAAGTTGATGTACTTCCCAGGGGAAGATAGTTGCACCATTTGCAGATCCATTTAGAGACGACATCTTTAAGCTTGTGATTAACGGTTTCCCGTACCTTTGTGGGGAAAAACCTTTTGCGTACTGCATTTTTGAATTACCGACGCTGAGTTTATCGAAATCGACGGGAGGCCCACCGCGTGTCATTGTTGTAGTGCCCTGGTTGCATTATTTGCAAAGTCCGATTGCGTCGTGCCATTCTGAAGCCTGGAATAAAATCAACCCTATCGCTCCGATTTTTCCCAAGGAGGGGCCCACATCATTTTAGGCGCCGCTCTGCGCTAAACAACTATCAGGCCCGGCCCCAGCCCTTTCTGTACTTCCGCAACGCCTTGCCAAGCTTCCCCGAGGACGAGTTTATAGCAGAAACTAGCGACGTGCTTACAGCTACCAGGTAGGAGCTATGTATTACATCAATTGTGTTCTTGTGCCTAATTAAGGTGCGACTATATTTGTTATGTGTTTTCCGGGAGTTCGTACATATTGCGCCAGTTCACTTAAAGCTTAAGCTTATGATTTGATTTGCGTGTTGTTAACCAGGGGCTTCCCCCCGGTTATCTATTTCGTTTTGTCCGTTGTGTAACAACATATTTAGACCATAAGGTAAGTTTGCGTGGGAACCCCTTTTATATTCATGTAGGGTGTGCCTTTTCTTTTTACTAAGCTTGAATTCACCTCCGGGTGATTATTATCAATGTAAAGATTTGTGTAAACTTTAATTCTTTAAATAATAAACCCATTAAAGTCAATTTGATTATTTGTTGAGTTCTGAACCCCTTCTGGGTCATTAATTAATCCAGTGTGGCAAAGGCCGAGTGTAATTTGCAATGTAAAGCTGAAAGTACGCCTTTTTGATAAGCAAGCCCCAAGCCCTGGGCCATCCAGTGTCCTTTGGTTATTATTTAGTGACGGTGGCCTTAAAGGTAAGTGATTTAACAAGGTCACCCGGCTACTCGGAGGAGGCTTGGTGAACAACAGGCGGAGGTGTCCAGCAACGTACTTGGAGGACTTCTACATAGGCTACGTGTATTGTTGTTGGTTCTAGACACGTCAGCCACCCCTAATCAGAACCAAGTGGCGCTCAGGCATTTCTTTTTCTGTTAAGCAATCCATCAGGGTAAGTGCCGCCGGTTTTTCTTTGAGCTTACGAACCACGCCTTCCCGACTGAGTTAAGTGCGAGTAACCGGAGCAACAAAATCTGCTCCAGCACATTAAGATCTGTGTTCTTTTTAGTAAAGCCGGCGAACCCTGTAGTTTGTACCCGTTTTTGAACAATCAATACGACCTATGTCGATATGATGAATTAATACCGTAACAAAAACTAAAATTCAATATTCATATTAACTTCAAAACACCAAAATTACTATGTACAATGATCACAGCTGACTTAACTACTGAATCCTAAGTCCTACATCACGTCATAGTGTTTTACAAAGTGCTAAATAATCTTTCAAACGTCTTTAAAACATGCATCAATTTCATTTGCTTCCGCAACACTATCTTACTTAACGAAAATAATGAGCGTCTACCAAAATATAAATTTTACAGAGTACCTTTTCAATATACTCGCTGCGGCCTGTGTGGCTTGATGTGCCTTACCGACTCGCGCTCGGGCGTGTCGCTGCAGTGCTGCAGAAGAATCCAGAGAGCTCGATAGAATGGAATGTGGTGAGCGAGGCCGCCGTAACCGCTGGAGAATCCAGGAGTAAAATCGATAACACGGAATGGCATGCGATCCTGCCGTGCGGGGACTTGGTCTACGTGTGTGGTTCCTTGTGTAGGAAAATTCGGGAATGCCGCTAGACGATATGAAACTGCGGTACGCAATCCTTATTATGGGACCTAAATCGATCGGTTCCGTAAATTAAATCCTACATAGCGGATTGAGAAGATATTTCCGGAAACAGAACCGTCGTGGTCAAACACGTAAAGGCACTCCGCACAAACTACACAACTTGCTTGGATGCGGCAACTGAAGGAATCCCCCGCAAAAAACTATGCGCGACCCTTTTAAAGAGCCGATTGTGGCAGGGAATAATGAGATGATTGCGACCATTGATTGAAAATAGGTTAGAGATAGCGTGACTGATTTTTGCGAGAAGGAATTTACTCTTCAACACTAGTTAGTTTTATGGCTCATATATCAACCTTGAAATGACTTTTACAACCTTCTTAATGGATTAACAAGTGTTTTTATTGACATCTGAAAATTATCTGCTCAACGTGTGTTCTATGGCTCATAACTTAATCTTGAAGTTACTTTTATTACTTTTTTAATGCCTTAACAAGCGTTTTGACTGATTTATGAGGCAGCAATTGGTCGTTTGGGGACGTAGTGCTGTAACCAAGGACTGTACTTATCGAGGCAGCTGCGCTGTAGGCCTGTGCGTCGGTCTTGTTCGAATAATTCATTAGACAGCGATTGGTTGAACATGTGGCTAATGAATGTTTGGAGAACATACGCTGTAGAAATTCTATCTAATGTTTGAAACTTATCTAACAAATTCATGGCACCATTTAAGAGCAATAATCTACAGTTTTTAATTTTGCCTAAGGATAGGTAAGGCCGAGTGTCCATAGTAAATTCATTTTGAAACTGCAATAGTTTTAGTTGTCAAATAAGTGAATTTCAAAAGTAATTTTATAAGAATGACAGAATTTAACCAACTGCTAAGGGTGGCCCTGGAAAAAAAGTAGTAAGTCGACTAGTTTCTTATACTTCTGATTGCCGAGCAACCTTAAAGGTTTTTAAGGAATTTGTTTGTTTGTTTGTTAATGGACAAGGTCTAGGCATGCAGAGTACCAGGTACCTTAGACACCGACTGCTTTGGTCATATGGTCAAAGTCCTACTTAGAATTTTGCCGAGACTAAGGAGTTCCAAACCCTAGCAAGGGATCTTTTACATGCTATACACATCGTAGTAACATGGGACCCACGGTTTTACATCACTTCCGAATGATGGCATTCTGTAGAGGCTTTCATCTGCATTTTTTTATTTTTGAAAACCTCACCGGGACCAGGAATCGAACTCGCGACCCTTAGATCAGTAGTCAGGATGCTTACCACTGAGCTACCGACCCCGGCGTTTTTAAGGAATGCAATTCGAATTAAGTAGCAATACTCAAGGACTGGTAGCGGTACTACTAAAATAAGAGTGCAGTTTATGACCGCGGCCGTTATGAGTCGTGTTTTTTTTTTGCTAGATTTAGATGATAATATCAGTGTTAATGTATCAAATAACTTTTGTACTAAATTATCAAAGTTTGCCTTTTAAGGAATTTGTCGCATTGAGTCCATAACTGAAATCGCGCTTATGGAGCTGTTTGAAATTTCCATACTGTGGGTCATGCAGGTAACGCCTTATCCGTTTCAAGTTTAGTGTGTACACTTTGTGTAATTGTTACGGGTGAAAACCTATTTACAACAAATTCGGGCAATTGCCAGACTCCTCCATCTCTCATATGCTGAAAGATGATGCAGGGCGCCCCTCAACAGGACAAAGCGGGTTTCCTCAGCTTGAAGAAGTAGTTAAGCTCCCAGAGATAACTTACCTTGCTCGTAAAATTCACGTTAACTGTATTCTGCTTTACAAATAATATACAAAGCATTAACTGAAAAACGGCTATATTATGGTGGCACAAATACACTTCTCGCGGGTCACATATACTGCATAAAATGCTATCAGCTTGGGTGACGTTACGTTGTTCTGTACGAACAAATCTCTGAACACGTGTTTTTCCGTGGTATAATAATCCCAGCGAGGATGTGCTCAAAACTTCGTTCTGCGTAAGGTTGTTAATTTTTTACATATAACTCAACATATTTGGAAGGAGATAATTAATAACATGCATTTCGTCTTTATTTTTTCATCTGAAATGAGGCAGAGAAGAAACGCTGATCATGAATTCCAATTATTACTATATAGAACACTAGATGCTTTGGTTAGCATAGCATCTCCGGCAATCGCAATACTTCTCTGCATTACGACATCTAGTTTTTAAAAACAACTCTATATGCTGTCAGTCTGTCAGCAACCATTTCAGTGCCAGAGCATCGTAAGTTTTCGATTTAGATACTATAACGATAGATATGATAGAGAGCAAAGCTGAATTAGCTGTTACGTTTACCTTTAATTTTCGGCGGAAGAATTTAGCATCGTTGTAAACAATTAAAAATTACGTAAATATGACATATGTAAAGTCTATGGCCGAAAACGACGCTTTTTGCCCTATCATAATTTTTAAGTCCGTTAGTCTCTTCACCTAAATATGGTAGCTACCGTTTGAACTCTCTTGGCTTAGGAGATATACGGAAGTTATACCAAAATGAGAACTATTAGATATATTTTAGCATTATCTATCGTACTTTAGATTATAACATAAAACTATACTATGTTCAATATTATTACTATTACTTGTTTTGTCATATCACATACATTTTACATTATATACATGTACAACATGGAAATACATTGTAAACCCTGTTTTATAAAGCAAACACACTTTAAAGGATTTGTGGTATACAATCCTTTATTTTCTCATATTTTTGTGTTTTCCTGATCTTTTTCTTCGCAATTCCTGGTAGTTATTAAATCGAACTTCTTCATATTCCATTAATTTGTATTCATTGGTTAATGTTTGCTACAAAAATTACAAATAAGATGGCCAAAATCCATTCAGAAAATGTTGCTACAATTCGATACTGAAAACCTCCATGCTCCTCAGTCCACCATGCAATAGATTCTCCTGAAATAAATCCACGGTGTTCAAATTATTTAACGACATAGCAGTAGCAAAATGGCACTTCATTCCACACGTAGGAATTTGGCCTGAGACACGGTGTTCGGGGTAGCCGTAATATCTCTTTCCGAATCCCATCCGTTAACGGGTTGGCATTAGTTTGGCAGTAGTTTAACTGATATAATAAGAATAATATATTTGTATCACCTGTAAATTGGCTTAAGGATACAAGAATTCCTGTGGCGGCGATGACGCACAAAATGGAACAGCAGATCACCAAAATTATCCTGAAATATATAATTTTTGGTCCAATTCCGTATTCGGGGATGCTTGTAGTAAAATTGTCTAAGTAAAAACGAAATTAGGCTCTGGAATATAAATTGAAATTATAGGAGTAATAATTCTTAGAATATAAGAACTTACCCTGTATAGCTAAAATAAAGTGTACCGATACCAAAAGTCATGCTAGATCCTACAAAGTGTGCAACTAATATATTTGTTTCCTTGGAAGTTTCCTACCATACTAATGCCAGGCTAACTACAAATCCACACCAGACACCCAATGTGTTCCATTTTTTCAATATTGAAGCTTCTGATAATGCCTTCACCATAAATCCAACCTGACGATAGCGTATGTAGGCAGTGATTGCAACTGAAAATATAAATAGTGTAATATATATGCGACAGGTAAGTGAGTGGTCTTGATGTTTAAAATTTTATGAGAATTCGTGGTAACATAAACTAACTAGTGGGAGGTGCTAAATTTATATACTTCAGATGGTTTAACTTTCGGTTATTTTATTGTCAAGAACAATTAATATCACGACATCGAGATATAAACGATGCTAAAAGTTATGCATATACTGTTGTACTATGATAACAATAAATGCCTCAACTTCAAACCTTGCTTAGTTTGTTACATGTTTTCTTAAACTATTTATTTCAGACTTAAGATTAATTAAGAATGGTGCAAATTAAGTTAAGCTAATTCGTTTGTATTGAGTCATTTTATTGAAAGAACAAACGAATAAATACGAAATTTAAATTTCCGAAATGAAAATTAATTGTACAGGAACAATTGCTAATATTAATTTCTAGCGATGCCGATGTTGCATAAAGGTTGGCCTTGGATTTTTGTTGTTAAGTTGCACATGAACAGAATCGTAATTTTTATTTTGTTGTATACCCTGCATAACCTCCAACAAATTTATTGTCATTTGACAGAACAAAATATTGTTGCCAGATGGACTGGTTACTTTGATTATAGCAAACGTAGTTTTGATAATTAAAACGTCTCGTGGTATTATTACTGATTGTACCACTCCATATAACATCAACCAATGAAAAACGGTAAAAATGTTACGTATGTACTAACTTTTGATAATGTACAGCTGCGGAAACATAAAGCGGGACACTAAAATTTGGCGTAGTTAAATTGTCTAAATGAACTCATTGTTGATGTTATCCCAAGCTGCTTATATTGCATTAACCAGTTCATTTTGGTTCACTGGTACATGATAGATAGGATTTCATAAACAATTAGGAAGCCAAAATTAGAATATTCAAATAGTGAAAAATGGCGCTATAGGACCTGTCCCGGTTTATGTTTCCGCCACTGTACCTAGCAACGGTGATAATCGTATACCTTCTTGACTAATAACTGGTAGTCAAATGCCTTCACAAACATCGCTTTATCTGCTGAAAATACAATCGTCATAGCAACCACACTAACTGTACTTTTAATATTTATAAACTGTTGAAACGTTGTTTATTGACTCGCTATATAATCTAGCCGAATGCAACTCGAGTCTTCTTGATATCAAATAATTAATTTTCCACTCAACATATTTCGTGTAAACAGAAATAATTATTTGATAATCACCAACCCACTAGTTGTATTATATTTGATAGTACATATGGAGAAATATTTAAAATCTGAAGTATTGTAAAACTTTCGATGTACTTAATTAGAAATTCATTCATAAACATTACTAAATTCCATTTTCCATTCTGCTTAGATATTGCAGCTTTGCATTCGAAGATGTTTCTCATGTTTCCTAAAACCTAAAAGAATTTGATAACCATAACATCAAATGTAAACCGCGTTTAAACACAACAAAGTAATTTCTGCACAGCTAAATTGGAAAAACTGTCATGGTCAACTTTCATGCAAAAAAGATGTGAACAGAGTATAACCCATAGTGCTACACCACGATAACGCCAAGGTTTTTGAGAGCCCTTTAGTAGGGACAAAAAAGTAACAGTATTTACCTGCCATGGGAAACCACCTGCCATATCCTTTGGAATGATTAGGTCGCCGCAGTTTTAGGTTTCTATTTACCTGTACGTTTAAAAATAAAATCAACTAGCAAAAAATACTATATTCTTCAATAACATTCAGTGAGTTTGGTAACAATAGCTTATAAATACTCTAATTATCTGCGCTCAGGTAGCTAAATACAGATTCTTCATATGGATTGGTAATTTCTACCAATATAAGTATAATAAACTACGACTTATAATCTCACACATATCTAATTTAGGAACTCTAAAAATTCTTTGTACAACTTTCTAAAGAAATACAGAGCGAGTGTAAAGTCTGCAACTTTCTAAATAGAACTTTTATCAAATGTTTTTGGAAGAAATCCTGAAACACGGCAATTTTTAATTTTAAATAAGACATATTTTACTATAATTATCACTGTTAGATTGTCTTTTGTTTTTGAGATGACGTTTGCGATTATTTTTTAAATAGAAACCATAAATGTTTACGATGAATTTGAACAGAGCATAAAATTCTAAGATCAATACGCTAAAAAAGTATGATACTGTATTTTGAAATGTTCGAGAACGTCGCTTTTAAAGTATTACAAAAAATCGAATAAAAATTAAGTAGCCATGAAACAATGAGTTAGCCCTAAAATTATGACAGTTCCTCATACCTAGTTTGTTTATCTGTTTTTGTTGTGTGCTTTTAATAAATAATGGTGCAATATTTGAGTGAACGAATTGAAATTTTAGTATTGAAAGGATGTGGTGACCGTACTAAAACACAAGAGCTTTGTGAGCTCTGCAATATTAAGTATCATGATAAAGAACAAAAGTTCTATTTCGATAGTTCCAGACATTACACTCGCACTGTATAATAATTTCTTGAAAATCTTTTTCTAAAAAATTTGATTTTCACTTCCCTCGTCCAAAAGACGAAGGTAGTATTATAATCACGACACAATCACCTTCCGAGATTTCTTTAGACCTTCACGTTTCAGGGTCCCTAGAAAACAAAAAAGAGGTTTTGTCAATTCCGTCTGTCTGTCTGTCTGTCTGTCGGCGGTATAACTCAAAAACTATTTGTTGGAGGAAGGCGATATTTTGTATACACATTATATAAATATACGTGGCATGTAACCGAGTTTCCGACAAACATATACAGGACGAGCACTTAACAAAATAAAATGTTGTTTATTTTTGCTTAAACTGAGAAATAGATAAAAGTAATAATTTGCACATAGTTGAGGCGTTATCCTTGATATAAATGAGAGACCCAATAGATACAGGATAGATGTTGTACGAGACAACGGGAGCTGCATGAATGCGCAATTCTTTGTGCGAGGCTGTGCGTCGCATGAAATCAGGAACCAGGGGCCATAAATTCGGACATAAGATGTGTACTTAAAGATTTAGTTGAAAAAAATGTATACTATCTGGAATCATCTTGCGGATCTAAATGTGGAGGGCTCTATTCTTTTTGCGATTGCAAAAAACCAGAAATAGTATATTAAAGTATGAGTGGATAACAAGGTCTTTAAAACACGACGGCGTAGCCGGGGTGCTCGAAATAGAGCAAGTGTTTTAAAGACCAGTTATCCACGAATACTTTACGCTATTTTTTATTATACCTGCAATACTGGAAATAATTAAATAATAATTTTTGTCGTGATAACTCGAGAGGGCATAATTACATTGCTACTATAGTTACGAGAATTGTTTACGTTTTTGTCGCTTCCACGTCCGTTGTTGCATTCAGCCCTTTCCTTGACAACCTTTAAAGCTCGGCGAGCTTTAATCGCCTGTTTTCGCACGCTTAGGCGTGCTTTAAACGGCAATTCTGATGCAGGTATAATAAAAAATATTTTTGGAAAACTGATAAAAAATGTTGACATTTACATGACCTAAATCGGTTGTCAAAGTGACTGTTTTTTGATCACTGGATGTAAAAGTCTTTTATGATCTAAATCGGTTGTCACAGTGACTGTTTTTTGTTCACTGGATGTAAAAGTCTTTTACTATTTAGAACAAAAGAGACTTTTACGTTCAGCAATTTTTGATTAAAGAAAAGGTCACAATATAGACAAAATTTTCTTTGAGTTTCAACTAACGTGGAGCTGTGCACAGTTTTGATACTCTATTGCGAAATTCTTTTGCATTTCGCAATGTAGAGTCAAAAATAACTATTCGGAGTTTTTTTATTACTGAAAATTAACGAATTTTATGCATACATCGCATTTACAAGCTTAGTTTTGAATATTTCTCAATGCTTCTTAAACTAGTGGAAAGCTTTCTCTTTCTAGTTCAGAAGATATCAAATTAATCTCAAAATTAATTTTAATAAATGTTACAGATATTCTTTAAGCAAAGCGTACGTGGAATGTGCAGTAGAAATGTCAACATCGAGATATTTTGAAAGCTATTCCATCCAGCGTATGAAATGTGTACAAAAGAATGATAACATTTTTAGTGAAAACATTATATGCATTAATTTATTGTAAAAAATATAATTTATTTTTAGCTACGTAATTTGGTTGAAACGCGTGCCGCACCTCGCTTCGGAATGTTAAAGCTTAAACCAGCAAGGCAATGACTTCAGAGGTTCTTGGTGGGCTTCTAAGACATTGCAAAACATTTAGATCACATTCGCAGGCGCCTGAGGTTCAAATGTCGTCTGTAATATTTTTATTTGAAAATTGACGTAATTGGCATTCAAGTGTTTTTTTATCGTTTTCGTATTATTTGCAACATTATGACATTTTTACACCTAGTTTCCTTTGATTTTTTAAATTATTTAGTGTCACAACGTTCACTTGCGAGGGAAGTCATTTACAGATTTTTTGTTATTGTATTCGTCGTTTCACTTCGGGAGCTTGGTTCTATAGCCAAATCGTAAATTCTAAAATTTTACCTTAAGTTGCAGTTATCAGCATACGTTAATAATATTTTGTGAGCATATACAGGGTGTTTCAGAACTATGGAATCAAACTACTAGGGGGTATTCAGTGCGACGGTAGAAGACTCATTTCCGGATATATCTCCCTGGGGCACTGGGACTCTATGACACGTTAAAACACTTTAAAAACAAAATGTGTTTCAAAACGACTATCAAATTTTCAGTCGAGTCCGCCGAAATCATGTGCGACGTTCAAACCGATGTATTGCGGTTGGAGGGCGACATTTTGAACAATTGTGGTGATATTATGTACAAAAGGCAGAAATAAAATGCATTTAAATGTTTTAAACTATCTTAACGTGTCATAGAGTCCCAGTGCCCCAGGGAGACATTTCTGGACAGGGGTTCCTATACTCAAATGTTTTCTACCGTCGCACTGAATACCCCCTAGTAGTTTGAACCCATAGTTATGAAACACCCTGTATATTTATGTAATACTAAATTTCTTTTTACATAGCATTACAATGAGCTGTAAAGGAAGAAAACTCGTGCATTCAGAAGCAGGGACGATAATTGCAAATAATGTTATGAAGTTGTTTGATGAACAGAAGGCTTCTGGAACGTATATATTTCTGTTAGAGCAAGTTATAGAATTAGCAGCTGCAGAAATTGGGAAATCAAGCTTTCAAGAATTCGTAACAAATTTGCTACAACAGGTAATACTTATAACAATACTATTTATATGCATTATCATTAAAGAACAATATGCAGGTAATACTTTCGTCTTTACTTTTTCTATGTACCCCTTTAACATCTTCTAAGAAAAAGAAACTGAAGGTAAACTCTCATGAAAATCGTTCTCGATGATTTTGATTTGGTTTTCAAAGAACTGTTCACGAAATATACATTATGGAAAATGGACGATTTCATTTTCACTGTCAAAACGGGAACGGCAAATGCCAGTGCAAGTGCTAGTGTCGCTTTTCTTTGCCATGGTGACCTTAATGCTTCGTTTAAAAACTTCGTAGTATTTCGCATTAACGTTTACGATAATTGATAATTAGGTAATCTAATACAATTTTTATTTTAGTACCTTTGTAATATTTATTACTATAAAAGTATGTATTGCATTATCGGTTGTTTTATATACTATTATTTTCATAACAATACATTTATTTGATAAGTAGTAGTTTAGTAACAAGCAATGTTATGTGTAAAGGAATTTCGTAAACTTTTAAAATAAAAGTTTAAATTTTCCACCTTTATGGATGTTTATAATTTTTCTGTAATTGTGAAACAGAGCTAGCGCCAGTCTCTCCTACTCGGGGGTTTTGTATGCTTGGTGACACTGTATAGTTGCTACTGACAGGTTGATTACAAATTGTTTTGTTCTATCATACTGCAGTTGCTCTACTGTTACTTAAATTCCGACATACCATTAGGTTTCAATAGCGTGTAATACAATGTAATTAAGAGTATTTTACGTGTGAATTATCTGAATAAGAAACTAATAAATTACAGTATTAACCCCTAGTAACTGTGCTCATGATAATTCCCAGTTTTTGGAAATTTACTGGAATGTATGTATTGATATGAAAGACGCTTACATATTACAGCTCCTATGTTCAGTAATTGCCCAAATATACAGCTTTCGGGTGGAATCGTGCCAGTGTCGCTAATATATGGAAAGTAGATGTATACATGACCCTGTAGTGTGGACAAAGCAAACCTGAAAAAAATATTTTAGATTAATAAAATATCCACTGTAATAGATCAAATTTGTTCAATATATAAAAATGTTTAGTAATAATATCATAGCATTGCGAAAGTAAATTTAAAGAAGCTTTTTGCAACTTAAAAATCGTGTTAACTTTACCTTAAAGAACTTGTGTGAGGCCTTTCCTGATTGCAACAAAATTTAAAATATTTCAGAAAGCCGCATAAAAACATTTCCATTTTAATAGCTGGTCTTATAGTTTTCCATTGTATTTGCAATATTAGATAACGCCCATAAGATATTGAAATAATTGCTTCTAATAATTGCTTTTCATGTTCTAGTTCGTCGAGCGTAAATGGTTTATTTATTGGTAGATGTGTTGAACTTTCTGTCTCTATGCATTCTTTCTCTGTTTCCATTTCTTTTGTAGAAATTTCTTGGTATAACATGAGTCGCTGGAGTTTTCTTCAAACTTATTGGCCAGTGTATTTGCTATTTTTTGGGTGTTTGTAACAATTTTATTGTCTGAGTTTAGCATTGTTATTTGTTGTAGTAGCTTTTCTCCTTTGATTGCCCTTATTTTGGTCCAAACTGTATGGGACGGTGTACGAGTATTGACTGTAATTGTGGATATAAATTTTTCCCAGAATTCTTTTTTACTTTCCTTTTCTAATTTCCGAAAAATAGCACTTTTTGGATTTTGACAATTTCGAAAAACTAGATTTTCTAAATAAGTAAAAATCACTCGGTATATATGATAGGGGCTATATAGGTTTTTAGACAAGCAGAAATTGTTGATGTAAAAAGTTTTTTTGAAAAGTCAAAAATAAAAATGTTTCCCATATTATGCCGACTTTTATGCGGACATTGTATACAGGGTGAGTGCTTTAAAAAATTAAGTTTTGTTTATTTTTGTAGGAAATAGGAAATAGATGAAAGTAATAATTTGCATACAAGTCAGGTTTTACATTTGGCGAAAATAGGACCAACAAATATAAGATAGGGTCGCAAAAAATTCAAAACGCTTCAACAATAATCGCTTAAGGTTGGGGATTGGAACGAAGAAAATGCTCCAATCTTCCCTCTCGCTTTATTGTATTGCAGAGTGCTACCACCTGGAAATTTATAATCAAACTAGTTATAAACATTTCTACTGTAGGTAAGTATACGACTAACTAAGGTGGTGTTCTCTGCTGAACAGATGTCAGGTGTTTCTGTTTTGTCATGCCCAGATAACAGGTGCAAATAGATTATAAAAATTACAAGACATAAAAAGTTATCTGGTAATATTTGTAACTCCAATCTCGTGTATTGTATTTCTTTGACCTGGCAACTTTGTGCATGTGCGATATCAATAAATACGAAGAATTTGACGTTAGTTATACAAATATAACAATGGTTACACATAATTTCGCACGTCGAAAGTTAAGTCGGCACTATTGCTAACTTCGTTATTATTGGAGCTATAAAGTCAGTTAAATAGGCAAACTAGTAGTATTTTTTTCGCCAATTACGATGGTGAAAACGGAATCAAAATCGAACAACGCGTTCGCGAGTAATATCAAAAAGTTAAATTTTTTCAAATGGGTCACTCAGTATATAATATTCACAATCGATAGGAAATTGAATTCTGAACAAAAAGTGTCTTATGTCCTTTTATCCTAATGTCGAAAATGACAAAGGTATTGATGATTTTTCAAATTCGTCAAGGTGGCAATTTTGCCTTATCATAAAATAGAAATTAAAAAGAATATCCATGAAGTGAAACAATATCGTTTACTTAAAATTATACTATGAACTTATAAAAACGAAACTCAAATTAGATGCTCAAAAACATCACCCTCTTGCTCCAAGCATTCCTGAGCCCGCTTGTAAACGCTTCTAGTGGCCCTGGCAATGACATAACTCGCGAACGCGATGTTCGATTTTGATTCCGTGTTCATTTTCACCATCGTAATTGGCGAAAAAAATACTACTATTTAACTGACTTTGTAGCTCCAATAATAACGAAGTTAGCAATAGTGCCGACTTAACTTTGAAAACCGCATAAGAAAAGACGTGGAAATTCTTTTTAACAGCATCATTGAGAAAATACCTTTGCTGACACGTATGTTTTCATTCAATAATGAAATGGTGCAACCTTCTAATGTTTTTTTCACAGAAACAGGCCAATTTTGTAGGGGTATTTTAAAAGAAATTGTCGAAGATTGTAGCCGTAGCGAATCTCCAGTTTCAAGTAAACAAGAAACATCCGATATTACTGCAGAAATCATTGAAGAAAATGAGTATGACTTTACATGGGGGTCTGTGCAAGAATACGAAGAGTCAGTAGTACAGGGTCGGCAGAATGACCGACCCTATTTAAATTGTTAATAACTGTTTCAAAGTTTACATTTTTTTTTTCAAAAATGTATAGTAAAAACTTGCCAATTTTAGTTACAATATAATTTATTTATTAAAAATATTAGCACTTGCTCCAAATTAATTTGGTTATTATTATTCAGTAGTTGAAGGAATTGTTCACAAAACGTAACCCGAACTTCTAAATCTCGTGGTACCTAGTAATTGGTGCACGACTTGAACTTTGTAAGGATGAAATTTTAAATCCTTTAAAATACGGTGAAGAGTTCTGTCTGATAGGCCTAAAAATAATAGATACTTATGCATTAACGGAGATATGAATATGTTTTTTCCTTAGGTTGACATGTGTTACAGACCGATGGCTTCTAATCTAAGGTCTGTAAGTCAACCGAAGATAAAGAACATGAATATCTCCCATGGTGCATACAATATTTTATTTACTAGCAATATTAGTAAAAATTAAATTTTGGGGTTACAGCTGTTTTTGTATATAAATTAGTAATTTGGAGATGAAATCATCTATGTTGGCATTGTATAAGCTTAGCTACTTGAAATGTCTACATGAAAAATAAGTTTCAATCAGAACTCTGTATTGTCAAAAACACATTAAAATTTTATTTAAAAGGTTATTATAACGTTTCGATGGTTATACCAGCTTCATCATATAAAATAAATTTAAAATACAAGCCTTTTGCAGTAGTTATTCTGAAAGTTTAAACAAGCAAGTAATTAGAGAATACGTGAAAGAATAAAACCTCACATTTAATACATACCAAGAAAAAACATATCGTATCTTAATAATTAGGATTCATTACATCTTGTTTAAAATTGAAATATAATTTTTCTTATTCCTTCAAAACTCCAACTTTTGCCAATAAGTATTGAAAAACAGGATAGGGTTGTGATTATTTTCTGTTTTTTTCGTACGTTTTCTTAAAAATTATTTTGCTAAAAGACAGATATTAATAGTTAATAGAAAACAGTTTTTGTTAAAAGAATAGTAATCACCTTTGTAGTTTTTGTCGTTTTCTTTTAAAGTGTATTCTTTTTTATCCTAATCATTAAGATACGATATGTTTTTTCTTGGTATGTATTAAATGTGAGGTTTTATTCTTTCACTTATTCTCTAATTGCTTGCTTGTTTAAACTTTCAGATTAACTACTGCAAAATGCTTGCATTTTAAATTCATTTTATCTGATGAAGCTGGTATAACCAGCGAAACGTTATAATTAACGTTTAAATAAAATTTTAATGTGTTTTTGACAATACAGAGTTCTGATTGAAACTTATTTTTCATGTAGAAATTTCAAGTAGCTAAGCTAATACAATACCAACCTAGCTGATTGCATCTCCAAATTACTAATTTATATTTGTAAAAATAGTATGAAATTTCAAAATGTCATGACATTTAAAATTAGAATATGTAAGTAACATCAAAGATTGCCTCATTGTATGGTTGCTAAGACGTTGCCTATAGTTGCATGGTTACTACGAATTTGAGGGAGAAATAATTTCAAAAATCCCTTGGGGGTTATGAATAGCTTTCCATATTTTGTATCTATAATTCGTATTTCATTCTAAGCGTTTCTGTTCAGCTATTAATTATTACGTATAGTAAAATAGTTAGAAATCTACGCTCTAATAATAACCATCCACTCTCATTTGGATTCGTTATTTCCCGTATTGTAAATTTCGGATTAGCCACTATACTGCAAGTAGAAATTTCCCGGTATTCGTGCAATGTCACAACCTTGATTTTGAAGCGACATCTGTCTTACAATGGCTGAACTATATGTGTGCTATTTTTGTGGAAATTTTATCAGGTGTTTACAAAACCGGCACGAATTTCCGACGATTCCAATGAAATATTCGCCCTAAATGACAACCGCTTCAAATTTTTTAGGAATTACTTATTATCAAAAACTAAAAGTCAGAAATAGTTCAATGGGGTCTTAAATGAAAGATCAAAAATCGTATCTTCCTGGAAGCCATTTTACAGTTTCTGTTTTCTAATTTTCACAAGTAAATTTTACTGTTGGATGACAGAAATACAAATGAAAAATGCCTACAAAAGCGTCGATATTTTAAACACAATTTTACAGCGCAAGCGAATCTGTTACCATTTATAAAATTGCTTACCCTGATTAGCCAACATTCGTCTTTGAAATTAAGCCTTGTTTAACTTCATACAACGCGTGTGAATCGATAGTAAGTGATTCCTATGTATCAATCTGTCCCTCTTATTTCAACATAAGCCAAACGCCAGCCTTAAATACAGCCGCGCTTCGAACACAGACCAGCCAGCCTGCATGGCGTAGTATAACCTATCGATGCGGTTACAATTGCATCCGCAAATGATGTAGATCCAATCCCTCACACGGAATTTTTTAAAAATTTGATAACCAAGGGTTTTGTTTTATTTTTGCTTTAGCTAAGATACAGGAAAGTAACAATTTGCACATAGTTCAGACTTTACTCTTGGCGAGAATCCAATAGGTACAGCGTAAGTGCTCTTTCTGCTTTACAGCGTAAGAAGTTGTTAAGGACTTTATAAACTTTTGCCGCCTCTCTTACATTCTGAATTCGTACTGTGCGCAGTAGACTGCCTCGCCGGCATCCGATTCCAAAAACACTTACGTTTCATCTGCCAAGGTGGCAGCATGCAAACCGGTCCGCACTCCGAAAGATAATTCTTTGTAAATGTTAAACTGTTCGTGTTAATTTATGGCAATAAATTACTACCTTCGCTTTTCAAAGTGTGTATAATTCAGTGAAACCTACAATCATACAGTGCACAAATTCCAAGGCGAGCTGGCGATCAGCGGTTTTCCAGATAGCGAAAAACTGAGCAGGCTACAAACAGTGTACCTTCGATCCTGATTAGTGCTCAAACATTGGTCCTACAGAACCGGATTAAACCACATTAGGTCATTGCGGGTCCAAAACAGCGACAGCATTCGACAACATTGGTCATAGGCAAGTACAAAGCATATTCAGGTTGTATTGCATCGCATGCAATCGACCGCAAGGAGCAGCGTTCCAAATTCGCAGCAACGCGTGGAACGAAGAGGGCACATGCGGTGCCCGCAACGAGAGGAAGGAAGACAGCAGACGGTGCTATCAACGCAAGTTCGTGCAGGTGTCCATTGCAGCCGCAGCCGGCGCGGCGTAGTCCAAACCACAGCAACGAGGTAAAACGGCAAGGCGGCACACTCCAATAAACGTAAGCCTAATTTCCTATTTTTGCGTTTCCTATGCATAAATTTGGTTTATTTCGTCTGTGTTTGTACATGTGCATAATTTCAGCTGCGTATTATTGCGTAAACAAATGGTTTATGAGTCATATAAACATTTTAATTGCGTGAAATGCCAAGCTATTACGTTTGTTAGCGATATCCCCTGCATGTTTCATAAATAATCCCGCGTTGTACCAAGGCCGTTTTCTGCGTCGTAGCAACAAGTTTCCCGCGTTGTACCAGGGTCGTTTTCTGCGTCGTAGCAACAAGTTTCCCGCGTTGTACCAGGGTCGTTTTCTGCGTCGTAAACTACAAGTTTCTCGCGTTGCTAGCAAGCGCTGTCTGCGTTATAAACAAATTCGCGCCAGAGGCGTGCGAAAGGGATTTATCATTAAAGAATATTTCAGATTCTGCAAGTAGTAAGGCTACCGCGCGTAGCATCTTGCCTGAAATATCACAGATAGTTGACCCGTTGGGTCCGCGTACCAGAAGCGTACAAAATTCACGCCAGGGGCGTACGAAAAGTAAGTTCGATCTGTTAAATTGTTTTTAATCTCAACAATTATGGATTCGCTTGTAAGAGCACGTGGCTCTATTAAAGGCAAGCTTACGCGTTTTGCAAATCATGTTCAATCTTTGCAAACAATTTATGATGAAGATCAATTCTTATCTAGCGCTCAGATTGTTGAATTGCAGAAAAGATTGGATGCTATAGCCACTTTGTTATCAGAATATTATGAGGTTCACGAACAAATTTTAGAAACCAGTGAGGATGTAGAATCTGAAATGCAGCAACAAGTCGAATTTGAAGACTCTTATTTTTTCGCAATATCACAAGCTAAATGTTTGATTAATGAATACAACAAACAGTCTGATGTTGCACCAGATCGTTCTGGATCTCCTAATGGTAGCGTAAGATCAACGCATTCAAATTTCAGTTCACATTGCAATAATCAAGCTGTACGCCTTCCTGCAATTTCGATTCCCAAATATTCAGGAAGTGTTTCAGAATGGTTAGAATTTCGTGAGATATTTAGTAGCTTAATTCATGAGAATCAAACGTTAACTAATATTCAAAAGCTGCATTACTTAAAGGCTAGTTTACAGGGTGATGCAAGCCAAATTATAAAAAGTTTAGAGTTTACTGCGGGTAATTATACTCTAGCTTGGGAGGCATGGTGCAATCGATACAATGATCCAAAAATTCTGGTTCATAACCACCTCAAGGCTATTTTTGAACTGGAATCTTGCAGTAAGGAATCTGCAACTAAATTGCGTACGATTAGCGATATGTTATTCAAACATTTTGCAGCAATCAAATCATTAGCTACCGAAAGCGAGCTTCTTGATTTTGTTATAATTTATGTAGTTTCTAAAAAATTGGACCCCACTACATTTCGTGAATGGGAGGTCCTTAGAAACCGGTCAAGTTCTGACCTGCCTAATCTTGATGAGTTCAAGGAATTCTTACAAAATACAGCAAATCTTCTAGAAACTCTGGAAGTAAAAAATGTTAAGCTTGTACCCGAAAAGTCTTCCAAGGTACATTCTAAATCATTTGTGTCAGGTACCCCTTCGTGTCCACTTTGTAAAGGATCTCATTCCTTGTACAAATGCGATAAGTTTGTCAAGCTGTCTGTTCTTGACAGAAAGTCAAAGGCAAAAGAGCTCCGCGTATGCTTTAATTGCCTAACTCAGGGTCACCTTGCGAGCCTTTGTAGCTCCAAATATACGTGTAGAAAGTGCAAATCAAGGCACAACACACTTCTTCATGAGGATAAGCCTCAGAACGCTTCTTCTAGTCAACCAGGATCTGCGATGTCGGCAGAAACCCCTGTTGAACTAAACCAATCGATTTCTGCATTCTGTTCGAATGCTTTTCAGGTACTCTTACCTACGGCTACCGCTAAACTCATCGCTGATGATGGTACGCCTCACGTTGTGCGAATCCTGTTGGATTCCGGTTCCCAGTCGAACTTTATACGTTCAGATTTGTGTAAAAGGTTGAAGCTTCCAATTCGCGAAGTCAACGTTACTGTTTCTGGCTTAAGTAAAGCCACTTCTCAAATCAAGGCTAGGTGTGATATCAAGCTGCAAGCCCCTCACACTTCATACGGCATTGGCCTATCCTGTCTTGTTCTCGATGAGATTACGGGTGTTACCCCAAGTTTTCGCGTCCAGCGAAACAGCTTCAAGGTTCCTGATAACATCAAGTTATCAGATCTGTCCTACGACCAACCGGGCACCATCGACATTCTGATTGGTTCGCCCATTTTCTGGCAGCTCCTTTGTATTGGACAAATTGGTCTAGGCCCAAATCTTCCCATCCTCCAAAAGACTCGTTTTGGTTGGATTGTTTCTGGCCCTACAGGCCCTCCTTCTGCGTACCCTGTACAGTGCAATCTTAGCACGATCGATGATGCTTCTGACCCCATTGCTAGGTTTTGGCAACTCGAACATTACCCAGAGGAAAAGGTTCGCACAAATGAAGAGAACGCCTGTGAGGCACATTTCGTGCAAAATACTCAACGAGAAGCGAATGGTCGATTCGTTGTCTCTATCCCTTTCAAGAAGCCTGTAGAGGTACTGGGCGATTCATTGCAAATCGCTCAGAAAAGATTCTTATCAGTAGAGAATATTTCAGATTCTGCAAGTAGTAAGGCTACCACGCGTAGCATCTTGCCTGAAATATCCCAGATTTCAGATTCTGCAAGTAGTAAGGCTACCACGCGTAGCATCTTGCCTGAAATTTCCCAGATTTCAGATTCTACAAGTAGTAAGGCTACCAAGCGTAGCATCTTGTCTGAAAGATCGCAGATATTTGACCCGCTGGGTCTGTTGAGCCTTTGGTGGCATGGTCCCACCTGGCTAAGCGAAGGTGAGGCCTCTTGGCCTACTTCCAAACATGTTCGTGCTGAGCTTCCAGAATTCAAAAAGGAAGTTCAGAGTCTTCCTGTAACCTCTGTTGAACCATTTCCGTTCAATCAGTATTCAAGCTTTGCTCGCTTACAACGAGTTATAGCTTATTGCTTTTGTTTTCATAACAATGCGCGAGCCCCCAAAGCTGATCGTCTTTCTGGGCCCCTTTCTACAGATGAACTGCAATCATCTATTGTAAGACTTGCCAGGTTTTCCCAACGCGAGTCATTTCCAGACGAACTTAAACTGTTGTCACAGAGCAAGCCTGTGAAACAATCTTCTGCTTTGATATCCCTGAATCCCTTTCTGGATTCCGAGGGACTGCTAAGAGTTGGTGGTAGGCTCCACAACTCTCAATTACCCTTTGACAAGAAGTTTCCTCTAGTGATTTCTGGCAAACATCCATTCGCCAAACTCCTAGTATCGCATGAGCATCTTCGGCTTCTTCATGCCGGACCTCAAATGCTGTTAGCTAATCTCAGAGAACGATATTGGATCACCTCTGGCAGAAATATCGTCAAGCAAGTGGTTCATCAATGCTTACGGTGCTTTAGATTCTCTCCTAGGTTAACTGAACCCATAATGGGAGACCTGCCAGCCTCTCGTACTCAATCATCGCCCCCATTTCATACGACTGGTATTGATTATGGTGGACCTTTCATGATAAAGGATCGCAAGGGACGTGGTTCTAAACTAGTGAAGTCCTACCTTTGTCTATTCGTTTGTTTTAGCACCAAGGCAGTGCACCTTGAATTGGTCGCTGATCTTTCTACTGAAGCTTTCTTAATGGCTTTTCGCAGGTTTGTAGCTCGTCGAGGCAAACCGCTCCATGTATATTCAGACAATGGCACTAATTTTGTCGGCGCTAATTCCGAATTAATCGAATTAGGCAATTTTCTCGCGGAACAAAACCCTTCTATTTCCGAATCAGTCGCGAGCGACGGAGTAGCTTGGCATTTTATACCCGCGCACAGTCCCCACTTTGGCGGATTGTGGGAGGCCGGAATCAAGTCCTCCAAACATCACATACGTCGCGTTATAGGTAACGCTAGTCTAAATTATGATGAATTTAGCACTTTGTTAGCACAGGTGGAAGCGACCTTAAACTCCCGACCCCTGTCCCCTTTGTCCTCTGATCCAAACGACCTTCAGCCTTTGACTCCTGCTCATTTCCTGATTGGTCGTCCGTTGGTGTCACTGCCTGATCCCAACGTAACTGAGATAGTCGAGTCTCGGCTGTCTAAATACCAGAGAATACAACAACTACACCAGAATGTGTGGAAAAGATGGAGCAAGGAGTACATCTCGGAACTCCAACAGCGCACCAAATGGCGCACGCATCTTTCGGACCTCCAGCCTGGTTCCATGGTCCTCATCAAGGATGACAATCTACCCCCTCTGAAGTGGAGGTTAGGCCGGGTCACCGAGCTGCACCCTGGCCTTGACGGCGTTACGCGTGTGGCGTCAGTGAACACTGTGTCAGGGATCGTGAAGCGATCCTTCGCTAAATTGTGCCCGCTACCTAGTGTTGTGAACTAGTGCGTTAGCGTTCAGCGCAGTTTTCGTAAAGCCTTTTGGCTCCCCATTGTTCGGGTTTTCTTGTACTAGATTAAGATCCATGTACTATTATGCTTTGTATATATGTGTGTTCATGTTACATTTTTTACTCTAGCTTTTACATGTCAACTCTGTACTGTTTTATTTGAAAGGTTACCCTTTCCAAGGCGGGCGGTATGTTATGGACTTTATAAACTTTTGCCGCCTCTCTTACATTCTGAATTCGTACTGTGCGCAGTAGACTGCCTCGCCGGCATCCGATTCCAAAAACACTTACGTTTCATCTGCCAAGGTGGCAGCATGCAAACCGGTCCGCACTCCGAAAGATAATTCTTTGTAAATGTTAAACTGTTCGTGTTAATTTATGGCAATAAATTACTACCTTCGCTTTTCAACGTGTGTATAATTCAGTGAAACCTACAATCATACAGTCCACAAATTCCAAGGCGAGTTGGCGATCAGCGGTTTTCCAGATAGCGAAAAACTGAGCAGGCTACAAACAGTGTACCTTCGATCCTGATTAGTGCTCAAACAGAAGTGTTACCGAAAAAAGGTTCTATTTAAGGCAGCTTGGAAGCATTTGCTTAAGTAGTGTTCCGTAGCGCAGGTAGAAATAGCTCATTCTCCTGGCAATGTACCACAAAACGTTGGGATTGCATATGCATCGGCCTGCCCTTCGAATTCGATTACCGGCAATGCTTTTTTGATTTGAAAATTTTCTTGGTTTCTATTTCTCCTGTAGCTGTACAGTGCCCTTTTGTTTTGTTTAATAGATTTCTCGCATTTGTTGCTCCACCACGGCACTACCTTCTTAATTTTCAGACTCTTATTGCTTCCAAAGGTTTCATTTGCTGCTTGGAGTAATTAGAGTGGGGTGGGGAATGTCTTCTACGTTAACTTGAGAATGTATTTTTATGGAGAAAATGATCGCTATTGTATAGGCATTGTAACACTTGCCATATGAATTTGTGTCCGATTTGAGGTTCACACGTTGTTATGTTTATGCTGGAGAAATTTGCTGTTCAGCTATAAAAGTGGGTACTCGTATTTGATCCTTCGTTTAATAATATTAAGTCATTTTTATTTATTGCGTTTTGAATCATTTTTCCTTGTTTGTCTGTAGTATCTGATCCCCATACGTGGTTAAACCCATTAATATCCCCTGCTATTATGTACGGTCTTGGTAGTTGGTTCAGTAATCCTTTTATTTAGCTTTCTTCAATATTGACATTTGGGGGTAAATATATGGAATAAATGATTATCTTCGTAGGTGTAAGTAATTGAGTTGCAACGGCTTCTATTGTTGTATTGATGGCTATTTGGTTTGCGCAATTTTCGATTTTACATAAAATTGCTACTCCGTCACTGGCTTTGTTAGTAGTACTTCGGTCTTTTCTGAATACTGTAAAATTCATAATTTAACGTTTTGTGTAGTTTTTAAACGTGTTTCTTGGATGCAGATAACTCATGGATTGTGTTCTGATATGAATTTTTTTATCTCGCCATGGTGTGAAAAGTAGCCATTGCAGTTCCATTGTAAGATGATTCTATGAGCGATTCAATACTGGACGTTAGCAGTAGCCATTCGTGACTAGAGAAAACTGATATACCCAGTTCGGTTTGAAGTTGTTTTTTTAATTTTGTTGCTTACGTTGGAGAATTTAGTTTTGCGTTCAGTTTCGGCTATAACTCATACATCATTTCTATTAAGGCGTGAATGGCTCTGGCACTGATAGCGGGTCGGGATTTCCTTGTGTATTTTCAACACCTTCATAAGGAATTAGTAGGCTTTCTGGGGCGGTTTCTTTTTCGTTAGATGAAACGTACACTTGTGTTCTGAAACTTAAGACATGTGTATACTCTGTTTCTTGTAAGCCAACTCTAAGAAAATTTATAGGAGATACTAATTGCAGTCCAATATGTTTTAAGCGGTCTTCTATAATTAATGCGGTATCGAAGGGCACACATTAAACAGTATTAGTCTTTTTGCTGGCGTGATCAAACGGCGTATGCTAATTTCCTTGTTATCTATCTGTGTGTTTTATTACGTGGTCAACTATTTCGTTGTTTTGAAGTTATATACATATGCGGTTGTTAGATATTCTTGAGGAGCCTACATTGTTGCCTATGTTAATAATATAATCTTTCATTTTTAATCCCTCTATTGAATTCATCAGTATTGCTTTTCTTTGCTAGGAAAAATAAATTTGGGTTGTTTTTGCACTGCATTTGCAAAGGTTTGATTTTGTTGTGGGACAATCTGCGTTTATCTGGTGCTTGCATGTTTGACATTGGCTGTAGTCAGCGGTACTTTTTGTATGATTATTCTGTAGTTTATGAGAAGTTCTGTATTTTACGGTACGGTAAAAGTTAATAGGTTTAGGAAAATTGGGAAATATTTATAATCAATTTGGATTAAGCTCTACCTTATATGTCTTCTGGTCGCCTTCCAGTGGTTGTTCCCGTCTTCCGTGTCACTGGATTTGTTGATTTGCTGTACAGCATTGAGCACACACGTGTTAACGGTACAAAAACTGACTTGCGAATGTAAAAAACTGTTTCCAAGCACTAGAAAGTTTTACTCACTTTAAATAAATACTGGTTTTTTATCTGTTACGGATACACTAGCAAAATATGATGTGAATATTTTATAAACAAATAGAATCAAACCCACTAAAATTTCGATCAGTTTTATCTATTTAAGGGAGGGTTTAATTTTCATAGCTGCTGTTCTTTACGGTTTGCGGAAAGTTCGTTCCCCACATTTCGTACCCCACATCTGTTACCCGGAAACTTCGTTCCCGAGCGAGCTCAATTTGTCTCCTAAATTACAGGGTGTTGAAAACAAGTGCAGCGATCGGAATACAGTTAAAAAATGAAAGATATTTTAATTAATTTATTTATTATAATAAACTTATAAGAACTATATACAGTATGACCCCAGCTTGAGTTTACAAGAGTTATAGGAATTATAATTCCTGTTCGGTTTGTAGAGAATTTTAAGAAAATGTTTAGTTTTTCAAAGTCGTCTTTTTAGGTAAACTACCCTTTTTGTTCATGATACAGCAAAATATTACTAAGAAAAGTTGTTCAGAATAAGAAATTATGGCCCTATACAAAATATCAGGAAGATACTTATATTAAAATGTAATTTTTAATAAATACAATTTATTTTGTTCTTATAAGTTTATTATAATAAATAAATTAATTAAAATATCTTTCATTTTTTAACTGTATTCCGATCGCTGCACTTGTTTTTCAACACCCTGTAATCTAGGAGACAAATTGAGCTCGCTCGGGAACGAAGTTTCCGGGTAACAGATGTGGGGTACGAAATGTGGGAAACGAAATGTGGGGAACGAACTTTCCGTATCCCGTTGTTTACACCCTCATGCAACTACCTTTTTTATAAGTGGAAATAAAACAGCAAATGACGATTATATTGTCAAACTAAGTGAATTACATTTAATAAAAGTCACATATTGACTCGAAAATTACATTATTGTCCTCAAATTGCGCAGTTCGTAACTTATAATTTGGCATTCTTGTAGTTAACTTATAAGTAGTAGCAAACAATACTATTTATAAAAACCCAACTGGAAGGCATCGATAATATTAGCAAATTGACTGAAACGGCGTCTAAATCAGTTTTTAAACGATTATGAAAAACGTGAAGACAGAAAAACCAAATACCGTACCTAAAATAGAGAAATAAAACCCATTGAAATAGAAAATAATGTTAATGAAGAAGAAATTTAATAACTGGCACAACACTTGTGCTGAAATTTGTTATGTAAAAAATCTGGTGTGATACACGCACACAACTTTCTTTTACATTGATCTTATAATTAGCCAAAAAATTGATTTTTAATTTTTAAGCATTTGTCAAAAATTTTCAAAAATTACAAATCCTACAGAAACCGTACAAAATAGAGCATTAATTCAAGAGACAAATTTCCTCTAAAAGCTGAATTTAAAAATGTAATAATATACAGGGTGTTCTATTTAAAATAGGAGTTAATGAAAAAATAGGAAAAAAAAACAAAAGAAACCCATTTTAGAGGCATTTAACTGGAAAATCGCCTATCGCACATCAATGCACATTAAAAATGTAATAAAAATTTAAAGTTTGAAAAAAATCGTTAGAGCCGTTTTTGAAAAAATCGAAATAAAACTGAATAATTACAAGAGTAAACACCATACTTATTACTTATGCGATTTTCTTCAAAAACTTGCTGTCTCATCTGCATAGTAGACAAATGTGAAGGTCGGTTGAAAACTCAATTTCGAATTTTTGGGGTAAATCCAATACTTTCTTTATCGAAAAAGGAAATGAAAAGCTAACAACGAAGGTTTTTAAAGATAACGAGCTCAGAAAACATTGATAGCTTGTATCGAGTCTGTAAATTTAAAAACGGAAGTACGAGACCAATATCAATGAATTTCTCTTCGTATCGTCATGGTACAGTGATTTTTGGAGACAAGAAAATATTAAGAGGAAGTGACATCACAAATACGAAAGATTTAACAAGAAAACGGGTAAAAATGTAAAAATCGGTCAGTAGTAGTGCGCTTCCTAATATAGAGCACATGTCAATCAAACGATTAAATTAATTGACCTAATTAAATTGATCTAATTAAATGACCTAATTAATTTCGCGGATTGCTCTAATTAAAGGGCACCACTAATTGGATTAAGTGTTCAATTAAATTAATCCACATATAATTGATTGATTCAATTAAACCGTGAATTAAACCGTGAATTGAATGCTTCAATTAAACCACGAATCAATTGCTCTAATTAAATGCCCTAATTAAGTCCGCGATTTTAACTTCAGAAATTTGATTTTACACACATGATAATTAACCACATGTGAATAATTATTTTAATTCGCGAATTACGCGGCTGCCATTTTTAATTTCAATTTTCGCGCAAATTTTTGAATTTGAAATCTAATTTATCAGATCCAGAAAGTAGCTAATTGTTACAGACGAAATTTTAAAATCGCAACCCGTCAAATTTTTAATAGAATAAAAGCTATCTGGACAGCGGTCTTTCAGGAATTCGATTGATTGCTTATATCATATAAAATACAATAACATTTACGAATTATTTTCAATCATATTAAAACTGCAGAAATTTTGAACGAATGCAAGGGATAAAGTTTTAAAAACTACACAAACAAATATAATATTATAAACTGACCGCTGTAAAATTTCAGAGTAAAATGGCATTCCGTTCGACACCTTAAAACCCGTAGCGGTTCATAGCTTAGTGGCTTACACCGATGCAGCCCAAATGTGGACACGAACGTAGCGGGTTCAAATCCGAGTCGGCCAGAGATTTTTTTAAAAATAAACATCCATCCTGTGAATGCAAGAGAGACAACCAACACTCAATTGAGTACAATAGAGACAAATGAGCGTGCGACTGAAAACAACCAGAGAGAGATGGCAGATTTACCAATTGAAAGTCAAAAACGGGCGCTAAATTAAAAATTACAAATGGCAGCCGAGAGAAGTGCGCACGCAAAAAACCAAGATGGCCTACCCCCGGGAAGTTTAAATTCAAAAAATGAAACAGAAAAGATCTGATAAATTAGATTTCAAATTCAAAAATTTGCGCGAAAATTGAAATTAAAAATGGCAGCAGCGTAATTCGCAAATTAAAATAAATATTCACATGTGGTTAATTATCATGTGTGTAAAATCAAATTTTCGTAATAAAATCGCGGTCTTAATTAGGGAATTTAATTAGAGAAATTGATTCGTGGTTTAATTGGAGTATTTAATTCACGGTTTAATTGGATCAATTAATCATATGTGGATTAATTTAATTGAACACCTAGTCCAATTATTGGTGCCCTTTAATTAGAGCAATCCGCTAAATTAATTAGGTCATTTAATTAGATCAATTTAATTAGGTCAATTAATTTAATCGTTTGATTGACAGGTGCTCTATATTAGGGGGCGCACTACTACTTCGGTCGGATCATGATTTATAAAACACACATAAAATATGGGATAATCTATGTAAGTGACAACAACAAAATAAAACAGCTCTAGTCTAAACTATAAACCAACCACTAAAGTATGATACTTTCTAAATTTAGCACAGAATCGAAACGAGTCCAAAGCTAAATTAAAATCCGAGGGTTGTTTTTAAAATCGGGGACATTTTCTGCAGGTAGTGTTAAATATCGATGGGCCTTCGCGGGCAGTTAGCCGTGAATGTCCATATGGGAATGTATTTTTACCATGCGAGGGCTCGGGGGTGCTTTGGCAGTCTGTGGGCGGACGCGAAACCTAATCCGCCGCGGGTGTCATTCCACCGCGATTATGTGTTTTTGAAGTGAATTGAATTGTGGATTATAAGCGAGTAAATGAAACGATGAGGTCTGTAAGAATTAAAATGGATACTAGTGCTTGCGTAGCTTTGCAATAGAGACTGTATCTAGTTATTGTACAGCGGAGTCGAACACTCGTTTATTGTTCGTGCTGCTGCCAACTGTAGACAACTTTATTAATTGGGTCGTTGTTTCATTGTTATGGTTGGCCTGGGGCCTAACCACCTTACCGCAGAGAGCGGTATCGTGCCTGGATCTTTGGCCATTCGGCGAGATGGTCTACGATTCTTGATCTGTTACCTTGCTTATCAGTGACCCCAGTGAGCGCGACTGGGTGGCTCGGGAAGCCCGTTTCCCAAAGATGCCTTGAGCCTGTGCCACTGCAATTGTGGATTACATTGATATGGGTTGGACTAATTGATGCAGTTAGCGTTCTGTTAATGCATACTAGATGCGGTAAGCATCTGTATTTGCAGAATTATTGCAAGCACATCATCGGAGGTGCACCGAAGAATATCCCTAAAGAACGCCCTATTCGAGATGCTACGTGGGAACGCAGAGGGGGACTATAAAACCCCCTGTAAGTATTATGTAAGGGGCACATTACTGCTAAAAGCTGAATGTTTGTTGTTTTGCTTGCATGCCTGATTGTGGAATTGGCTGAGCTTGTATTCGAGGTCGATCGTGTGTGAACACCTGCTACATGAAAGGACTCGCCGTTCGCCTTGCCCCCCTCCCCCCCAGTAACATGTGTCTGATTTACAATCCCCAGACCGCAAGGGCGTTTCGGAATTTCTGGTAAGTCACCAGTTCTTGTGAATTCATGCATGTAAACCGATCTGAATCCAGGACAAAATAAATTAGCCTGGGGCACGGGGCATGTAACTATGACGGCAAAATCCGTACCACCGTAATAATGGAAAACGAAATGTTTGCATACGATCAAAAACACATATAATTAATATATGAACCGGGTTCTGTAGCTCAGTGGTTAAGCATTCTGACTATTAATCTAAGGGTCGTGAGTTCGATTCCCGGTCCCGGTGAGGTTTTTAAAAATTAAAAAATGCGGATGAAAACCGCTACAGAATGCCATCATTCGGAAGTGATGTAAAGCCGTGGGTTCCATGTTACTACGATGTGTAGATCTCTTGCTACGGTTGCAACTCCTTAGTCTGGACAAAATTCTAAGTAGGACTAAGGTACCTGGTACTCTGCATGCCTAGACCTTGTCCACGGGGTTGGCAAAAAAGACCTATAAAGGCCTACTTGCTTGACATCAGTATCCCCACAAATACTACTACTACTACTACAATACAATTAATATATGAGGTTGGCTGTTCTGAGCGCACTTGCACAACCGTCATTTTGATTTAAACGAATGCGATAGTGGGGGCCCTTTGAATGCCGACAAGAAGGTAATTGCGTCTTTTTAATTAGCTAATGGAAATTTACAAAACTTAACTTTAGAGGGTTGCGACAGTTTTAAGTATCAGTATTTCAACAGCCACATTTAGAGTCAATGAAATTACATTTTCATTTCACCAAAAAACGACCATATCCTTAAAATATTACTTGCTTCGATAACTTCACCGAGGCTGCTATTTGAAAAACGAATTATGAAATGTACGAAAAAGGTAAGCATAAATGCGTGTAATGTAAAATATGTAAACGTATTAATAGATATATATTTTAGATCAACATGTAACCCTGTATCATTTATGAGACAAACTGAGAAAAGAAGAAATGTTTAAAGGCAGTCAAGCGTCTTTGCACACTGTCTTAAAAAATATATGAGTGACATATGTAATGGCTAAATGACAATCCTTAAAAAGTGTCATGGAATTGAACGATTTTTCTTTAAAACGGATACGTTTTTACTTTCTTTTACGATAAGGGATGTATTGGATTCACCCCAAAAAATTCGAAATTGAGTTTTCAACAGATCTTCACGTTTTAGAATCCCCTGAACCCTGAACTGCATAGTATCAGCATCGGTATTTGTGGTTAAAACAAGTATATTTTGAAAACAGTAAAATATGAAAAGCATTTAAACAAATAGAATGGATATAAAGAAATTACATGCTCATGCCTATATTTTAAAGAAATTAAACAAAAATCGTGTAGCCAGTTAGGAATTTAGACATTTTCAAAACGCTACACACAAGTTTAAATGTTCATACAAGTTTCCAACGTGATTTTACAAACTATTAGAGGATTTCTGCATATCTGCATGAATGTAAGAGGTGCTCCTATTGTTGAGAGCAGACCTTCCGAGAAACTAGTTTCCGATAAATCTCGTACTGTTTAGGATAGCGCAATTCAAATTTTGTAATATTACTTCCAAATACTGCGACTTTCGGATGCAGGAAAAATATGACTTGCAAATAGAGCAATCGTCATACGTCTCAATGCAATAACTGAAGAAAATCAGTCTATCCACTTACGGTACGTTCAGAAAGAAATGTGTCTCTCTTACCATATGAGACCGTTCACACTAAGCGCGGTACGTATCGGTGCACAATTCTTTATGAATTGTGAGGGCGATAAATACGGCTTTTTACTCTTCTCGCCTAAGAAGAAAGAAGTATTGTGAGAGTGAAAAAATCACCTTCCGAGATTTCTTCAGATCTTTATGTTTCAAAGTCTCTAGATGTCTGTCTGTCTGTCTGTTGGCGGTATAGCTCAAAAACCTTGTTGGAGGAAGACGATATTTTCATACCGATTAGATGTCTACCTGACTCGAAAGCGAATATACTTCCGGTCGAATAAATACAGGGTGAGCATTTTAGAAATATCAAATTCTGCTTATTTTTGCTTTAGCTAAAGAACTAGGGTTGTCAATATTGCGCCGATGCTGACCTGTAGAAACGTAGATTTGGGGGGGGGGAGGGGGGGGGAGTGGAAAATAAAATTAATAAAAAAAATCAAGGTGAAATAGTTTCTTATACTATAAAGACAAATTACAAACATTATTTTATATTATTTTTTAAATGGCAAAGTATAAATCTCGTCCTTTGTAAATCATAAGAATCCATTCATTCATTATCTTCAACTTCTGTTACATTTCAGTTCTAATGGCCATTGAAGAGCAAAACTTTATTTGGAAAATACAAATTTCTACTAGACATCTTATTAATACTTAATATATATTGTTCAGCAATCATAGCATAAAATAAAACATTAAAAATTCTCAGTCTTTGTAAATTAGTACACTATTAACAGATAACGTTCTTTCAAAATTACTAATTTTTAAAAAAATACTTAACACGGTTTTTGGGCAACCGTGCTGAAAAGTTGATTTTTACAGACGTAATTATGGCTGCAAAATCCGTTTTCGCGGCTGTTACTTTTTCGCGGCCGTTGTTATTAGTAACTGCCGCGGAAACAAATTTCGCGGCCGCAAACTTATAGGCATGGTTGCATGTCACCGCATTTTCAAGGGAAGTTCCGTGGAAACTCCTTCGCAGACTTATAGTAAAATATACTGAAAAGTTTCCTACGTCACTCTCATGTATTCAAATAATCTTTTTTCGTTCTACTTCAGTTCAGTGAATAAATTATGATAGTCCCTGCACTCTCTTCTACTACAATTTATTGGACGAATTCCGTTTTCTTCTCTTCTCTATTTTCAATCGGCGCACAAAGAAGAACAAATTCTTCATCAGTGACGAACTAAACATGTTCATTGTTATACTTATCCACACATAATAACTAGCAGGTTTTTCGGGTTTCGCCCGCGTTTTTAATGTACACCCCAAGAGCCGAATTTGGCACTTATCAGCGCTGGAAATCGTGTACCCGCTTTCTTTCTGAACTTATCGTTATGTCCATGAGTAGTTCTTTTTTTTATTTGTGTAATTTACCAGATCAACATACAAATGCTATACATGGTAGGTATAATTATTAGTGAGTACTTCTAGATGTTGCTACCAGTAATATAAATTGTTTTATACACTTTAGTGACGCAAATTAAACGTAAAGTCAAAGTTGAATGAAAACAGCAACAGCCTTCGGAATCTCAAGAGGTAAGCAGATTTATGGTTTATTTTATAGCAAACGTCAACATGCTCGGATATGACGTAAAGCAATAGAAGGTGTGAATGGCTTGGTTCTCCTGAATATACACGGTAGCTACTTTATCGCTTATTTAATTTTTCAGAGTACTGCATTAATTCGAAAGCAACGCAAATCGAATATTAACCAGTGTAGAATGACTATTTGAAGAAATTGGGTTTTTAACATTTCTATAAGCACAATAGAATGTGTGGTTTGGAAGCGAGAAGCTATTTTGTCATACGGATTAATTGTATTCTGGGAGACATTTGTGTAATAATTAAGACAGTAATAAATAAGAAAGCTGTTTATTCCAGGTAATTTATTTAAGGTATTTTTGTAGTCAACATAATTTACAATATTGACTTTAAAAATTATGTTGTTAAGTTCTTTTTGTGATGTAGCTGATGGTTTCTAATAATATCATGTACTTAAGCAGCAGAACCAACTAACTGTTTAGTGTTTATTTATAATTATTTCGTATTGAAGTAAAAAATAGAAGAGTAAACCAAAAGCTAAGTGCACATTTTGGCTGCAGTGCCACACTACGTTTTTGACTAAAAACAATGATGTCTGTGCAAATTTTGAGGTAGCTATTCGTAAAAATATATTCGGGAATTGATACACTGTTCTATGTAGTTTTCCAAAATTGGGTGAAAATGGAGTATTTTAAATATGATATTCAGGCCAGTTTCATTTATGATGAGCATAACACCGGAACTATATTTTTGATTTTCTAAATATTAAATGACTAATAAAACTAAAATGAATGTAAAATATTTTATCGCATTTCATTTCTTCATTCAAAATCCATAAGAAATGTGGTACTTTTATCATTAGAAAAACTTTATGCCTAGCAACGAAGATTCGTTTTACGGTTGGCAATTCTGAAGTGTGTTGGTGACACTGTGTAAGTCAAATTCGAGGTTAGTAGGTTAGGTTTTGCGTCAGTTTTGACACAAATTGATGCAAAACCTAATTTGCTAACCTCGAATATGACATAAACTTACAGTGTCACCAACAACACACTTCAGTACTGCCAAACGTATAACATCAACTGGAGCTGCTTATTGTGCTTTAGTACATAGTATAGCCCCTCTATTTACAAATAGTAGCGACACCCTTTGATGTTGCCGCTGGAGCAATATCATGTTGGTATCCCTTAAGTCCCTAGCATATTTAAAAATTGCCAAGGAAGTTGCATAATTAATTAAAATGTGACATTGACATTTGTCGTGTTTTTATTCATTTTTCTCTTCGGGGGCTGATTCGAAGTCGAGGACGTGGAAATGCCATGGTGTTGTGTCGATAAGTGTAAAAATAGTGGCAGAAAAAGATATCAGATATTCAGATCTGTTATTTTATCACTGTTTACACTGAAATTTACCGTTTAGCAACTTTTTGTATTTTCATGTTTGCATCAGGTTTGCTCCACGATGTCGCTACTATATGTAAATAGAGGGGCTATAGTACATAGGAATGAGTTATGTTCATCTTGGTTATGTTTTGACAGTTAGTGTCACTTGTATGTATATAGTAATTTACGTAACAAGTATAGAAAGTGGAGCTTTTCAGTACGAGTGAGATGTTTCCGGAAGAGGTCGTTAGGCCGAGTCCGAAATTTCGAGACGAGTATGGAAAAGCCACTTTCATACGAGTTTCGTACAATATTTTTCGTACACTAGCATACAAAACGGAATACTAAATTTATCCTCGTATATAGCAAATAAGTAGAGTAATATTATTATGTACGTAACGTTTTATATGTGTTGTAACTAACTACGAATACCGCAAAATACTACTTTGCCGTACGAATACCGCAAAGTGCGACTTTCTGATTAATAAATTGTACGGCAAAGTAGCTCTTTCAATGCTAGTGTACGAAAAAATTTAATATTTTACATTTCTTATGAAATGCGATAAAATAGTATACTCGACACGTTAAAAAAGTGGTTTTTCTCAACTTGTGCTATTTTACTAAATTCGAAATCGATTTATAAACTGGCACTTTGGTGCATAGAAATGTCACTTTACTATATGCTAATGTCACTGTTAAATTCGAGGTTAGCAGGTTAGGTTTTATGTCAGTTTGTGTCAAAACTGACCGAAAACCTAACCTGCTAACTTCGAATTTGACATAGATTTACAGTGCCACCAACATATTATTCATGCGTTTGAATTTCCACAGCCGCTTTTTTTAATGGACATGTGGTATAATGCTTTTATACAGTGTCCGCCAAAAAGTCGGCATAATATGGGAAAAAATTATTTTAGATTTTTCAAAAACATTTTTTACGTAATATTTCAATGAGATTTTTTAGAGTGTGTTATCTTTAGCTAACGGAATAATGCCAAGACCAGAAAACACCTAATTTTTTTTAACGTTAGCTAAAAATAAAATTTTCAAGTTATTCAGTATTCTTTAAAATTTCACATACCAAGACAATATTAAAATTCACATTTTTTTATGTGAAGACTTTAAAGATTTATAATTGGAAAAACTAATATAAAATGTTAATTACTTCTTTAGATTTTGGATTATTTACGGAAAAGTAGTATGTTTGCATAATTTTTACGTTTTTATGCAAGGCGGTTTTTAGGAGAAATATTTTTCAATTCTAATTAATATCTATTAGCCCTGTTAATGAATTACTGTTACACGCAAATTAAAATTATTAAATAACGTAATAAATAACGAACGTTTCGAGGGACAATCTGTCCTCGTTATCAACGATTAACAATTAAAAAGGAACAAGAAAGCTTAGCTTTTTCACGGAGATTGAAAACCACCAACCTGCACTTCATTGCACTTCGTTGCCAAATACAAAATACGTCATCTACATTCTCAAAACTGTATATGTTTTATTACATAAAAATCTGTACTAAATAGTTTGTCCCAAAATTTGTCATAAAAATTTCGGAAAAAGTGAACTAAGTGGACTACCCATAGGGAACAGTATTTTTGTTTAAAACATTTATTAAACATATTAAAATAACTTTGGTCTATCTATACAGATAAAAACTAACAACTGCATTTTTGTCTGCAAGTCACTGTTTAGATAAAATTCTATTTAATGAATTTGTTGGAATAGAGCTGAAACGGTTTTTCACATCAAATGATACCAATTTCTAATTACAAGGAATATTAACATTATTTAATTTTTCTATGAGTTGCAAAGAACTTTTCACAAATCTAGGCGATTAAAACTATATCTTTTCCGGTAGAATTAAATTTAATTTATTTTTTGTTGACCGCTTGTTAATATCAATATTAATGAATTATTTTTCCTAAAAAAGGATGGATTAATAGACGTCATTAATACACTTTTTTTGATTAATACACTCTTTTTCATTAATTAACTGTTTTTGTGATTTTGACGTTTTGATGATATTTTGCATGGAGGTTAGTTGTATTAATCAAATTTTTCGCCACAAAAAAAGATTTTGCGGTCAACTAAAAAATTTTATAATCAACTCGTTTGTTAATGGGCGATTAATAATCTTAACTATTAAAGGCACTCACTCGCTATCGCTCGTTCGTGTTTTAAACAGTTTCGATTATTAATGGCCTTCATTAACACACTTGTTGGTTAAATAACTGTAAATAAAAAAATTATTTAACTCGTGTCTGTTTTTAAGAAAACAATTAGAGAGTGTTGTGAAAGAAACATCGAATTATTTTGAACAATAAAAATGTCAAGGTTTCATTTGTGCAAAATAACGGGACAGTTCGGATTTACTAAACAAAACCACTCGATTTACTATTCTAAAACGTTCAGTGAGATGTTACCGAGCAATTAGTAGTATGGTAATAATAATGTTGTTACTAATAATTTGTTTACATTTTAAACATCACATTGTTTAGTGACTATGTTGTTACATGCACGTGCTTCTTAATATTTGCTACTATTTTTCCTTGCGGGTTTTCATTCTTCATATTAATTTTAATTTAAAAATCTGGTCAAGGTTTTGCACGTTTACATCCGCAAACCGCAGAAGCAAGGTAGGTATTTGAAATGTACCAATTTCACACTTGTGCATTTTACTTGAAAATACTTACGTTAAAAGAAAACTGCACATAAACCACACAGACGTTAACGGTGGCCAATAATATAACTTAAAATAGTTCTTAAAAATCATGATTTTGTAAATGTTTCTTAGCGCACTCGTATCACTAACATTTTAGGTAATACACTGTCATGGGTTTTTCGCTTTGGTTTCGCTTAAGACAAACTCGTTTTTGCCATGCCGTTGAATGACGTAGTATTAAAGGTTTAGTCCACTAAGCACTGCCGCTGGCAGTTCCTCGCATTCAATGACTTCATTTGAAATTCATAGTAGTCAAATTCATGGTTATAATATTAATTATAGTTTAAACATTTCTAACCAGACTCGGTACCGTAGATTGCTGATCCAAGAGTGTCTTAAGATCAATTTCCAGGTGAAGTTTACAAAAATTAAAAAATGCACATGAAATAACTTCTCTAGAACGCAATCCGTCAGAAGAGATGTCAAACTACGATCTGTAGCTGTAAAAGATTCCTTGTTAGCGTTGAAATTCTTTAGTTTCGGCAACACTCTAGTAGGACTTCTGGACTTTCGCCATATAACCCTAGCAGTCGGTGAGTAAGGTATATGACTATCATGTACTCTGTATGTTTAAACCTTCTCTATAGCAAACAACATATGTACATACCAGTATAATATTAATTGGAAATTGACCCCTAAATGCGGTTTTAAACTTGGACTTGTCAATCTCATTCAATAAAATTTTATACACTATTTTTACTTCCTTTTACTAACGGGTGTTCATAAACAGTCGTCATCCCAGTTGCTTTGAAAAACAAAATGTTATGTCTTTGATTAATTCGTGCAACACAATGAAACGTCATTGAGTACTGTCATAGCGCATTTTTTCTCAATTTTAATAGACATACGTTTCTGAAGTCAAAACCTACTGGGATGACGACTGTTTATGAACACCCGTTATAAAGGAAGTATTGGATTCACCCCAAAAATTCGAAATTGAGTTTTCAACGGATCTTCACGTTTTAGAGTCCCCTGATCCCAAAAAACATATTTTTTTCATTGGTCTGTCTGTGTGTGTGTCTGTCTGTGTGTCTGTGAACAGAATATCTCAAAAACGAAAAGAGGTATGGCGTTGAAACTTCATATATAAGTTTTGTGTACTATGTAGATGAGACAGCAAGCTTTTGAAAAAAATTGCATAACCGGAAGTAGGTGTTTACTCTTGTGATTTTTCAGTTTTTTTTCGATTTTTTCAAAAACGGCTCTAACGATTTTTTTTAAGCTTTACATTTTTCTTACATTTTTAATGTGTATTGATGTGAGATAGGTGATTTTTCAGTTGAATACTTCTAAAGTGGGTTTCTTTTGTTTTTTTTCTATTTTTTTTTATTAACTCCTATTTTAAATAAAACGCCCGGTATATTATTACATTTTTGAATTCACCTTAAAATTCTAGAGAAAATTTGTCTCTTTAACTAACACTCGATTTTGTACCGTTTTTGTAGAATTTGTAATTTTTGAAAATTTTTAACAAATGCTTAAAAATTAAAAATGAAATTTTTGACTAATTATAGGATCACTGTAAAAAGAAGTTGTGTGAGTGTATCACACCAGATTTTTTCAGTTATTTTTAAAATACCTGTCAAAACCATTGGTTATCAAACAATCGATAATACAGATTTCTACTCTTAATTGTTATGACTTTTCTAGTTGTCATTAATCATAATTTTAGGTTAACAGCTTTCAATTATGCGTGACTCTAACCACATTACAACATTAACCCTTTTATAAAGCAAATATGTAAGAATTAAGCTTTTGTGTTACATTTTACTATAATAGTTACTTCTTTCAGATAAATCTTGACTCATTCCGATGATAAAACGAAATTATCATAACCCACATCCTTTGAGGAACATTATTTTTAAGCTACTTTATTATTATGTTGTTATTAAAATGCTGTCGTTTCATGATCATATCAATATATATATATTTGAACATAAAATATTAAATACCCGAACCCGGACTCGGACTCGATGGGTCCGACTGAGTTTTGCCCGGACTCGACGGGTCCGAAAAGCCCGAGTTTTCTCAAACCCTAGCAGCATCCTTGCCTAAGACCTTTTGTTATTTGAAATGTATCTGATATTTTGATGCCGATTTTTATGCTGCTTGTCATACACTCGTAGATCCTCCTGATTGCTTGGACGAGAGTTTTGCTGCAGTTATCGGAATAGAGTACTTACCACAATTTATTTATTCAATGGGATACTGTCATAGGCCTTTTGTAGGTCTATAAATATCAGATGAGTATCGAGGTTGTAAGCCAATTGCTTTCTAAGACTTAACGTATACACATTGTCCATGCAGGATCTACCTGCCCTAAAGCCAGACTGCTCCCGCTCTTCCTTTATTTCTTTGGTTACGATTTAATGACGCATCTATTTGATTTCGATGTGTGCAGTACTTATTCCTTATTTTTACACCTCAGTTACGCATCTATTCGGTTTCAATGCCTATAGGACTGAGTTCATATTTCGCGGGATTGTACCACACTTACTTTTGGCGTGGTCGTGATTGTTAGTTTGGCGATCTTTTCCGGCTTGTCTTGGTTAGCAGCATGAAGCCAGTTTAAGCGTCTTCAAAGTGTTCAGTGAATGTATGGACGTGCAGTCTGATTTTGTGTAATGGTTGCCCGCGCCTTTTTGGCAGATCTGGTTTCCTGGACATAATTTAGGAACGTTTCGTTTCCACGCCATTGTCGGCGGATTCTACGCTAGCTCGTGCTTCATTCGTACGTGCCCAGAACATCTCGGAGTAAGTAGGAAGCCTTCTTCGCGCTGTATTTAATTTCACGTGTGTTCTATCGTGGACTATTTTCTCCTTACACACGTCAAAACATGTAACCAGAACGTTGGGGTGATACACCTGCGTGAAACATAGAAGCAAAAAATTACTAGAATTTAATTCAAAATTTTCCACTCTTTCCTCACTTTTTAGTATTCACGCTGTAGCAGTCAGTGAGGGGCCGTAGGGCAGTTTGCTAAAGTTTAGCTTTTGTTGCATCTGAATGCGGCTGTTCTCCGGACGCATAAACTTGACTCGTACAAATCGTCAAAACGCGGTCCGCTTCACGCCTGTTGCATGAACTCCTTAGAGCGCAGGAAGGGACTCGACTCCGGAACGCCCTTACAGGTTACAAGTTTTTTTCTTTGTATGATCATTTACTGGTGACCAGTGCCCTGTCGCTTTGAGTCCCGTTCGTACATTTTGACGTTTGGATTGCCGACGTGACCTTAAAAGTATACAGTTCGCTCCGCGAGCTTTTATTATATACTGTGATATTTGCATTCTGGCGTTATTTATTTGTTATTGTTACCTGTACTTGAGTTGAGCTTCTCTTTCAGATTATTTTGTGCTACGTGAGTGCACGAATTCTCTTTGAATACCTGGATACACTTGTCGTTACTTGGTAAAAATTAGTTGGTGCCCTTTTATTTGAGTATGTTAAAGAACTGCACAGTTCCCACGCCGTCTCCAATTGAGCTAGTTTCGGCCGGCAATTGCATCCAAGTGGTCAAAAGTTACAAGAGAGAATACTATTGGATTTATTATGATAACACTTTCTCTAATCTATTCTTTAAAGTTCTTCCGCAAATCTTTACTCATGAATTCGTCACACTAATCCCTAGGTAGTTACAGTATTGCCGACTGCCTTTTTTTATATATATTGTTAAGGTTACGGCTCCACATTGTTTTGCCTATAACTTTAATCAATTTTATTGCTCTATTTATTTATTTTGGATATAAAAACATTATTTTCGGCCAGCTCCTGTAGATACACTTGACTGAAAATCAGAGCGGATTCTTTTTATCTAGATTGCTTATTCTGAAATTTAATGTTCCTATTTTAATTATGATAATTCTAAACTTTTCTCAAATGGTACGTCAAACTAGTTTTTGAAAAATTCAATCAGAAATACTTCATCGTTACATTGGTCATACTACAATCTCAAATAGTAAGTAATCCTTTAATTAAATTACTTCACTTTAATCTTTATTTTCTATCAGTTCTTATTTAATACCTGAATTCATTTGATTGAAGTTAGTACTATCCTCTGCTGAATCCAATTCGTCTAACTTTGCAACTGATCACACCACAACCGCTCCACTCAAAACCACGGTGAAGACCTAAACTGACAACCAAACTGCCAAAATGCCCAGAATTAGGATCCGAATTACCACAGGAAACCAGTCCGCCCCATGAATCAGCACACACAGGCCCATCACAGCACAGATCCAAACAGACCCCAGTCGTAGTTGTGTTTCTTTAATATTCAATCCAAATTGCTCATTTGAAGTACGTTACAGTTTAGCACCAAGAATTCTGTCCAGAGACGAGCCACCAGACATCACTTGACAAGCCCCACAAACATGCTCGCTCTGCCAACAACTTCCATGCGATCCTCTTCCCTTGTAAATCGTTCCTTGTTATCCAGTTCAATCGATGCAAATATAAAATGTAATCTTACAATAAACTTTATTTAGTATTTCTTTTCCATTTATTTGCTTTTGTAGATTATAACTGTTTTAGCTTAGTATTATCACATTCTTTATCTTCCTCCATATAGTCTGCATACCTTCTATCCATTTAACATTTTATTTGATTTCTTTTACACCACGCTAATTTTATCTTAAACTCCAACTCTTCCATACACCAAACATGTTTTATAAACTATTTAAAAGGGTTTATTTATTAATTTCTAATTAAAAAATTTGGTTATATGCTTTTCGTTTCAAAATTTTCTACATCAATAATAACATATCCTTAGCGATTTAGCTTATTTTTTCAATCCAACACACTATAAAAGCTTTATTATTTGATTAATACCTACTATTTTCAATATTATATTTCGAAAAATTATTTGTCATCAATTTCCAATTTCATTTTAGATATTAAATTAAGTTAGAATTCTTTTGTTTCTCAATCAGCTCTATTTTATTTATAAATTTATAAATTATATTTCCTTTCTTTACTAAATGCATCTTAATAATTTTAATATCCAATTCACATCTAAATTTAACATCATTATTTTCAATTACTGTTTTCTTTTAATCTTATTAATCTGAATTTTTTCAACCTGTACCAATATCATAACAATATATTATTTATGCACCACCTTCAAACGAGGGGTTGGTACAGCCCTAGCTAGCTCTAACCCTCGGCAGAAAATACGGTGTGAGTAAGAACTAAGAAGCTACCCTTAAGGTTAAATATAATCTATGAAGTAATAACATTTAGGGCGTCATTTATGTGTACCTTTAAACACAATAAAAGAATACAAATCTACTTACCTAAGCTAATCAACACCTACCTTGAAGCCTAGCACTTCAACCTAAATGAAAATAAACAATCCAGGTTCATGTATATTAGTTATTTTAATTTACTTGGGTCATGCTGATCACCTGAAGGACACTCGCAGAAATACACATAAGGTACACACAAAAAATTAAGCGGTAAGAAAAGATAAAATATCAATGCATCAGGCGTTGCACAAAATGATGAATCGTTATTGCGTACAGTTCGTTAATCGAAGGCCTTCGTTGAACCACAATTTTTTTAGGAAAAAGCCCATTACCTATAATTAAACGCAAGCTGAAATTTGATGGATGTAATTACGGGTTTTTAAGACGCACTGTCTTGCGATCCCACTTGATTCTTGGAAGCAGCTGAATGAAGGCCGTGGTCTCTGAAAGCTGCAGTCACGAAGGCCACGGTCTCTAAGCTGCTGACTACACGAAGGCTGTGACTTTTATGCAGTATACCACACGGAAGCGTAAGACCACTTGGGGGCAGTAAGCCACAAATGGCGTGCTCTTGGAAGCAGTACACCACAAGGAGCAGTAAGCCACAAGAAGCAGAAGCCATATGGAGCAGAAGCGACATGGAGCAAAAGCCACAAGGAGCAGTCGGCCACAAGGAGCAGGCCTAATTATCACGAAATTAGAACACACAGAAAAACTAAAAAGGAAAACGCACGGTAGCTAGAAATCGGCCTATACGTGAATGAAGAAACGCCGCAGTATTTACTTCAAAATGAATTATTAATGCGGCTCAGCCGCCTTCGACGAAAACTGGTATCAAAAGACGAAAATTTTTAGCCAGGCACGCTCTTTTTAGAGGTTGAGCTCTCTCCGAAAAACCCAAAAATCCTACGCTTTGCATCAGCCGAAAGGAGCCTTCAGTAAATAAAATTAGAGATGCGACTGCATCAAGGAGCTAAATGAAATGGGGCGTTACACTTATGTGTGCAGTTTTCCATTCGTCTGGTATTTGATCTCCTCTATAAAACATATTAAAAACATAAGTCAGAAGGTGAATTAGAGTTTTAGTTCAATTTTTACTTCCTTTTACGATAAAGGAAGTATTGGATTCACCCCAAAAATTCGAAATTGAGTTTTCAACAGATCTTTACGTTTTAGAGTCCCCTATACCCAAAAAACATATTTATGTTTATTGGTCTGTGTGTCTGCCTGTAAATAGAATATCTCAAAAACGAAAAGAGGTATGGCATTGAAATTTCATATATAAGTTTTGTGTTCTATCTAGATGCGATAGGAAGCTTTTGAAGAAAATCGCATAACCGGAAGTATGGTGTTTACTTTTGTGATTTTTCAGTTTTTTTCGATTTTTGCAAAAACGGCTTTAACGATTTTTTTCAAACTTTACATTTTTATTACATTTTTTAATGTGTATTGATGTGAAATAGGTGATTTTCCAGTTGAATAACTCTAAAATGGGTTTCTTTTGTTGTTTTTTAATTTTTTTAATTAACTCCATTTTTAAATAGAACACCCGGTATATTATTACATTTTTGAATTCAAATTAAAATTTTAGAAAAAAAATTGTCTCTTGAACTAACGCTCTATTTTGTACCGTTTTTGTAGAATTTGTAAATTTTGAATTTTTTTTACAAATGCTTAAAAATTAAAAATCAAAGTTTTGGCTAATTGTAAGATCACTGTTAAAGGAAGTTGTGTGGGTGTACCACACCAATTTTTTATAGCTCGATTGGGATCCCACCAGGTCGCGTAATGGCAAAAGCCTGTATAGTACAGAGCGCGCGATGTACGCGATGCTCTGGATCACTCGCGGATTTGTTTATGAATACGCTGCGTTGCGTCAGACAAATCGGCGTGCGATACAGAGCAACCTTGAAAATTTCAGGACGGCGTCGTCTTGAATTGTAACAGCAATTAGTTATTCGCTGTTCGCATATGGGGTTATAGGTTAGAGGTTATAATTTCTATTTTGTACACATGTACAATGGATGAAGCAACCTTAAAAAGTTTATTGAGCCGTTTGTGCGAGGATGTTAATATTCACGAAATAACAGTGGACAATAACGAACAGTTCAGTATTTTAGTGCAGTGTAAGCTTTTAGGAGAGGGCACAGTGGATGAAAAATGTGACAACTGGATAAAAGATTTTTCATACTCGACCAATACAAGCTGGATAACGTCAAGACGGTTTCCGAACGCAACTCGCTATGAATTTCGAAAGTTGTATGTGTGTCAACACTCGTCTGTAAATAAAGTAGTTGTACGAAAACGGCAGTCGTGTAAAATTAGAAACAAAAATTGTAAAGCACTAATAGACATTAAGTTTAAAAAAATTAATAGAAATACAATAAAAAATGATGCGCTATTAAAGAACGGAATTAACGTAGTGATAAAAATAAAGTTTGAACATTCCCATAGAGTAAATGTAGCAGAAGCCTTTGGATATTTACGTGTGAACAAGACAACACAAGACATTTTTGAGTTATACTTTGCTTCAGGAATGACTCCGTCAGCTGCTAGAATTTACCATGAAATGAAAATAATTGAATCTGATTCTGAAGACACACAGGAAGTACGAAATGTAAGTACAGCTTACCTTCTTGCTAATGCTAGAGAAAACCCCACTGAAAGGCAAATAAAGTATTTATATGATAAGTGGCGATTTTGTCAATACGGCAGTCGAGAAGAAAAAAGCATGGTAGAAGTTCTCAAGAACAGACAATCCTCGTTACAGAAATCCGGCGGTAAACTAATCATTAAAGAAAATCCTTTTATAGCAGTTGTTGTAACTCCAATAATGCGACGTGCATTTCTTCAAGACCTTTCGACTGAAATGGTTTTCGTGGACTCCAGCGGATCTTGCGATCAGACAAACACTTGCGTTACTTTTCTGTTTACTTCGAACAAAACAGGGGCCATTCCTATCGTGTGCGTTCTTCACACATCCCAAACTGAAGCGAATTATACTTTAGCTTTTGCGTCCGTCAGAGAAGCTATCGAGGTAGAAAATAAAAAGTTCGATCCAAAAGTGTTCATGACCGATGACAGTGCATCCGAGCGCAATGCATTATCAGCCGTATTTCCGAACTCCATGCTACTGCTATGTACATTCCATCTTTGTCAAGCTTTATGGAGATGGCTCTGGCAAACTGACCATAATGTAAAAAAGAAGAACAGAAGAACAGTGATGGAAATGTTTAGAAATATTCTTTACGCTCCAACAACAGAAGATTCAGAAGAGCATTATGATTTCTTGATATGTAATAATATAGTACAAAGGAATAAAGTATTATATGATCATGTAGAGAAGTTGTGGGCCCGTAGAAAAGAATGGTGTATTTCGTACAGAAATAATATAATAACAAGAAGTAACAACACTAATAATTACACTGAAGCTTCAATTAGGATTTTTAAAGATATAATTTTGCAAAGGTGCAAGGTTTTTAACTCTTGTGCACTGGTTGATTTTATTGTCAATGTCTTCGAAAACTATTATAAGCGAAAATTGTTGGAATTTGCAAATTCAAGAAGATCTAAACCCCAAATTGATTATAAGAACATGTGTTTTAGAGCAAGAGAAGTGAGTATTATTTATCAAATAGACAATACAATTTTCCATGTTGCATCTGAAAAAAGCTCGAATTTATTTTATACAGTTAATGCTAAAATTGCTTTTTGTGATTGTCCATCAGGCACAGGTGGCAAATTCTGTAAACACGTATGCGCAGTAGAACAAAAATTTGGTATATTATTTAAAACATCTCCAGTTCTAAGCGTTCATGACAGAATACAGTTAGCCAAATTAGCTGTTGGACATTCAGCACCAGAAGAATTTTATAAAAATATGGATTCGAACGTAACTGATCTTGAAAACCCATTTGAATCAAGTAATTCTGTTGCTGCTGCAGTAGAACTAGCAACTGTGGTTGATTTACAAGTTAACGCCGAGGAAAGTAAAAGCCGATTTAAAGAAGAAATTGCAAAAATGCGCTGCGAATTTAATCGCATAACAAGTACACTCGAAGCGAATCAGAGCCCAGAAACTACTTTATCCATCATCAAGTTTAATGCACTAATGAATAAACTAAAAACCCCTTCTCAAATTTTAAACTTTTTGGAAGCCAAAGGTCGCATATGTGGAAGAAAAACCAGAAAAATTAGAGTCCAGCCAACGTCAATTGCACGTCGTAGAAACAGAGCATTACCTCAATCTGGAAGAATTCAAGCTGGCAGGCCTTCCAAAAACGAAAAACTAAAACGGAAGCACAGCCTTGGAAACAACATTTTGCAAAACCTTCCAAATGCAAAATTACATTAAAACTAATTCTGTATTTCGTTGTTTAATAAAGGATAATGCATGCATGTACAACTTTTATTGTAAAAATATACAGGGTGTCCGGAAAAGGAAGTCAATCCGTTAACTTTTGCACTTCTTTGCAGCTGGGCAATAGGAAATCAGTAGGTAACTTTAAAAATTAACATTTGTTATAATAGCTTGTAAACCGACAAATATGCGGTTTTGGAAAAACTGTATTAAACCTTTTTTTGTGCTCAACCTAAAGAACATTTTGGAAAATTTTAAAAACTTTTCTGAAATTTTAAATTTTGTAGCAACAGCTTCAAAGAAGTGAAAAAAATATTTTTTATTAGATATTTACTAAACAAATCTATTTCTTACAATAGACAGAACAAGTTTGTGTGCTTTATTTATATCATGCTCTGTAGTGCACTGGGATTTGTCTGACGCAACGCAGCGTATTCATAAACAAAGCCCCGAGCGATCCAGAGCACCGCGCTCTGTACTATACAGGCTTTTGCCATTACGCCACCAGGTCCAGCAGCTTTCCCATTATTCATTTGCTTTATTGCCTCATTCGTGTCTGCAGTTGTGATTACCTCTTTTTCGAAGAGCGACGTATCCGTTTCGAACGGTTCTATATTTTAAACTATGTTCTAGTTTTCGTTAAAAGGTCTTCGTAATGAGATTTCCACTCACCCCTATTTATCAGTTGTAATGTATTAGTGCCTTTTTAATTTGTTCGTATATTTTTTAACGTTGTTCATTATTTTATGCACCGAGTTTCCCTCCTCTTCCCCCACATCTCATTATTTTTTGACGATTAATCCATCTTCTGAACAGTGGCTTTTTCTTGTCTACCATTTCTTCAATATCTTCGTCCCATCAGTCATCACCTCGCCTTCTAATTAACCTGGGTCTTTCGCCAAGCGCTTTCCTTGCTGCTTCTTCAGCACATAATTTTATCTCGCTATACATTTTCAGAGAAATTTTGTGGATTCGTCTTGCAGGCATTCTAAATTAAAGGCAAGATTTTTAACTCAGTGTATTTTTCATCTGTGTGCGTTTTACCTTTGTGTGGGAAATATATTTTTGAATTCAGTAAATAGTGATCACTTCCACATTCTGTTTCCCCTTTCACCCTTATGTCTTCTATTTGCAGTGTTTTTTGTCCAATTATTACGTAGTCGATAATTGACTTCAGTTGTCTTGTTGGTTGTGTCTATGTAAATTTATGCACATCTTTGTGTCTGTGGAAACCGTTTTCTATTCTAAGTGAAAACTGTTGACATATCACTATTAGCCTTTCACCGTTGTCATTCAGTGTAGAGATGGGTGTATGAGTGAGTAGTTACCCACGTCACGCACGTTTTACGCTTGCTTTAAACACTGGCGTTCACGCACGCTCACGTTCACGGCGTCACCCGCCACTCAGGACGTGACCCGCAGCTTTTATTTCAAAATTCAAATTTAGATAGTACAATGTTTAATTTTAAAACCAATAAAAATCTGTAAAGGTCTTTATCCAGAACTTCCCTCGTAAGTGGACATTGTAACACTAAATAATTTTAAAAATCAAATTAATCTAGGGGTAAAAATATCATCACGTTTCTAATAAATTACATACATTTTGAACTAAAAAAAATATTACCGGTGATCGAATTCGAAAGGCGTATGCGATTCCAGCGTTTTGTGGAATATTGCAAGCGAATGCGCTATTCCTACATGCGATACAGAGCACTTCTTGTGTCCGTGCGTCCCGGCTGCCTTAAATAGAACCTTAGAATAGAAACAATTATTAATTTCTAGGCAGGACGCCATTGACTGTACATAGTACACACAACACTCACACCACAACACAGATGCGCATGCACAGATTCATCTCTAGATCTTCCACATGAGAGGGTAGCGGGTGGGCGGGGCACCCTGCAATCTTTTATTCATTACTAAATATTTAACGTGAAATTAACGTGAAACGTGAATCACGCCATGGAAATTTTCACTCACGTTCACGTCCCGACTTTGAAATATTAGTCACGTTCACTCCGTGACCCGCCGTGACCTGACTGATGTCACGTCACGCGCCCATTCCTAGTTCAGTGCAATTTCTTCATATCTTTCCACAACCGGATCGTTCACATTTCTCCCTGATTTTCCATTCAGGTCATTTAACAAAAGAGCTTCATGTCTGTCTCCAGTACTATTTAGCACCTCGGACTATTTATTATAGAAATAATCTTTTACGTCTACCTGTGCAGACGGACAGATGGACAGACGGACAGACGGACACACGGAAAGACGGACAGACGAACAGACGGACAGACGGACACAGGAACAGACGGATACACGGACAGATGGACAGACGGACAAATACAAATAACCAATAATTAAGTAAATAGGTCTTGCAATACTCTAAATATTTCCCCGCATGTACTATCAAAATAAGAAGTCCATCTGGCAACAATATGACTCCTCCAATGCATAAATCTTCTATGTTTGAAAGATCATTTTCATACAATATTGTGCATGCGTGTAACGGTGGACTTAACAGCATTGTAGCTACCTCTTACCAATCTTTTAAAAAACAATTCAAGAGCCTCCTCCAGCTGAAGCAATCGGGTGAGATCAATCTAGGATAGGTACATGTAATACTTGGAAACTAAACTAAATCTTAGAACCTTCATACATCGAACAGCGGTTCGCAGGGAAGAACAGAAGGCCTCCCAGCTCTTCTGACTGTGCGCCTTTTAGCCTTTTTTCTGTTTGTTACTCTGTAATACTTTTATTATTATGTTTACTATTGGCTAATAAAGACTATTATTATTATTATATTATTATTATTATATTCTATTCTGCCAAATGTCAGTAAATTCATTTGTTGGAGCTGATACATACATGTTTTATAACAAAATAAAAGTTACTATTCTGTTCATGTACAACTTAACACAAATTGAAGGTCAACCTTTATGCGAAAAATCTATTATAATACACTAGCAACCAGTGAGACAAATGTCTCATTTAATAAAACAAAAAAGACCGTTTTTAAAATATTTTATTTTCTCGAAAACCGGAAGTGTCACGTGACTGAAATTCTATTCCGGACCTGACATGACCATTCCAAACATATAACTTTAATAACTTTTTTCTCTATCTCTTACGGTTTGGCTGCTGAAACAGCGTCCCGGACGGACCAGCGTTCCGGACAAGTCTATTATATAAGTACAAGCAATCCAGTGAGACAAATGTCTCATTTAAAAAAACAAAAAAGACCGTTTTTCAAATAGAACGCGTATTAAATAAAAACTGTACCCAGACCTGGAAGGTGTCAAAGTGGTTGCCTAACCGATCGACGTTTTAAGGCGCAGAGGGTCGCAGCTCCGTTTGGCCACTGAAACATTTTTATTTAATACGCGTTCTATTTGAAAAACGGTCTTTTTTGTGATTTCTCGAAAACCGGAAGTGTCACGTGACTGAAATTCGGTTCCTGAGCTGACATGACCATTCCAAACATATAACTTTCATAACTTTTTTCTCTATCTCTTACGGTTTGGCTGCTGAAACAGCGTCCCGGACGGACGGACGGACGGACAGACAAGTCTATTAGATAAAGGATATGGATATAACGATAAATTTGCAAAATCCAGTGGCTCTATTCTATTCTCGTTATTACAGGTGTTTATACATTTTATCAAATTAACATTCTTTGCACTATAATGAACTGTTAACATTCTATAAATAGTAAACATATTCACGAAAGTTTTTTATTTTGTTAATTAATTCCTCATAAAACATTTTTTTAAATTTACTTCAGCGTATCTTGGTTAAACTTAGACAGACAAAATAAGAATATTAACTGACGTGTTTACCTTATGTGATCAAGCCACCGAAAACGTTATTTAGAACCTCCTTCTACGAAACAATGCACTTCTGCTGTTATTACAACTAGAAATAGGTCGTTCTACTTGTAGGTTACATGTTCTGGAGTGTTGCGAAAAATAAGGTTTGCAACAATAACTGCTATAACAGTAATAGAATTATAATATATGCGTATAGTTTATTAAAGTACCATTCTTTACACTTATAATAAACTGTTAGTATTCTATAAATAGTACACACATTTTTACATAGATCGTCTATACTGCATAAAGGTAGATGGAATTTGTGGAATAATTTATTTTCTGTTATGTTTATATCCTATGCTTCGTCACAATTCAAGAAGTTGTTGCGAAATCGCACTCCTTCATACACCATTGTTTTGAATTCATCAGCAAGTGTGGCCACATAAGATAATAAAGAAACACCAGCAATCCATTCCGAAAATGTTGATATTAAACGGATTTGAAAACCTCCGTGTTCCTCAGTCCACCATGCAATGGACTCCCCTTAAATAAAAGTTAACGTTACAATTACTGCTTACACAAACAGTATTACAATGTAGCCATTTATGTATATTTATGTTACCTGTAAATTCAGCATAAGAAACCAAAAACCCTATTGCGGATACAACGGAGAGGAAGCCGCACACACTTGTTGAAACTACCCTAAAGTACAGCAGTTTTGGTCCAATTATATAATCTGGATGCTTATTATATGATTTTCTAATTAAATATGAGATTAAAGTCTGAAATATCAATTCAAATTACTCAGTAATAATCCGATAGAAATTCGCCTACGATTTTACCTGCATGAATAAATAAATTGTACCAAATCCAAAAGCCATCCCAGCTCCCAGGGCGTGTAGAATCAATACGTTAGTTTCCTGAAAATTTGCCACCATACTAATGCCCGCGCTACTTAAGACTCCACTCCAGCAACCCAGGGTGTTCCATTTCTTCGCTACCTTAAGATCATTATGATGTTTTATCATAAATCCCACCTGACAGTAACGTATGTAAACTGTCACCAAAACTGAAATAATGAAAAATGTAATAGATTATTATAGTTATTATAATTTAAGTTTCATGAATAACACTTTTTAGTTTTAATAAATTCCTATTATTTAAAAGTTTAATTCGGCAAATATTTAAAATGCTTTTTAATGTAAATATTTGTATTTATGTACCATAATAAAGGGAACAGCTTGCACGTGTACATTGATTACTTTTAGCTTATATTTTTACCCAAATTTAAGTTAAAATTTATTTAATTTTATAACTTATTAAAACAAGAAAATACTTAATCACATCTATTCCTTTTTCTTGGCGATTGTTTTATTTTGTTTTTTTACTTTATTGTTTTTTGCATGGATACGGAACATCTAGACGGTTACGGTTATTGTAAAAAAAATATGTTGATGATATAGAAGAATTAAGGTTGTGTTCTGGCCCGCAAGCCGAACAAATCAGGATTTGCCACTTTAACATAAGAAGTATCAATAAAAATTTTGAGGAGTTATTAATTATTCTGCAAGATACAAATATTGAATTTGATGCAATTGTTCTCTCAGAAACATGGAATGTAGTTGACTTAAATGATTTTGAAATTCGTAATTATAAAATCTACTATAATAACTCGCATTTTAACCAAAATGATGGAACCATAGTATATATTTACGATAAGTTGGAACACGAAATGCAGATAATAAAAATTAATGATTGCAGTTTTATTAGATTCAATTTCACTTATAAAAATCTATCTTTTGGCATCACAGCAAATTATAGGTCTTATGCATCTAATATTGACAATTATTTAAATAGCTTAGCAGAATTTCTACCAGCCACATGTAATAAACAACTTGAATTTTTTCTAGGTGATGTAAATATTGACATCGCTGATACAGCAAACTCTAATGAAAAAGACGATTAACTAAATATACTGAATGAATATGGTTTTATTGCATATTCAAATCTTCCCACTAAAGTAAATAAATATTCTGAAACGTGTTTGGATCATATATTTGCAAAATACTCTGAAATAAATATTAAAAAACTTACCGTACTTGTAATGAAATCGGACTTCACAGATCACTTTCCTCTGTTTGTATTTGGTGATATTAAATTATTAAACACTAATTCAAGACTGCCAGAAAAAAGCAAAATCTTACATAAAAAAATTGAATATGACAAACTTGTTAATAGAATTAATAATGAATCTTGGGACGAGATCTATAATTCTAGTAATGTAAATGAGGCGCTGGATAAATTTATGGCTGTACTAAAAAAACATATAGCAGACTCTACTACTGTATCCAAAATAAAAGTTAGTTCAAAATTTAGAAGAATAAAACCTTGGATCACCAATGGTATTATCAATTCTATTCGGTATAGGGACAAACTAAAAAAAAGCATCACAAAAAATAATAACTACAACGAAAACCTTAAAAACCATTATAAAAATTATAGAAACCGATTAACTAATACAATAAGGCAAGCAAAAGAAATTTATTATCAGCAACTGCTAAATCAATCATCTCATGATATGAAAAAAACTTGGAAAGTTATTAACGATATTACGAATAAAAGTAAGACTTCAGTAAATGAAATTAAATCTATAGTAGATGCTGACGGGAATGCTGTAAGTGATCCAATAAACATAGCTAATGTATTCAATAACTATTTCTGTAATATCGCAGAAAAAATGACACAAGAAATTAACGTGCCAGTAAATACTTGCAAAAAAATAGTAAAACAGTGAAACAAACAATATATCTTAATCCCATTACTGAAAATGAAATAAAAAATCATATTTTACAGTTAAAAGATACTTGTGCTTCTGGTCCCGATGACTTAGCAAACAAAACTATCAAATTATTATTCAATTCTATTGTAAAACCCTTAACTTTTGTATATAATTTGGCTTTTACTACTGCAACATTTCCAACAAGTTTCAAACAGGGCACTGTTGTACCTGTATATAAAGATGGGGATAGAAAGGCTACCACAAATTATAGGCCAATTACACTAACAAATAGTTTAGCAAAAATATTTGAAAAGTGTATTAAAACCAGGCTAGTTAATTTTTTTAATAAGCATGAGGTACTATCTCAAAACCAATTCGGATTCAGAGAAAGTAGAAGTACAGATGATGCCATTTTTAACGTTACTAATGAAATAATTACATCACTTGATAATAACTTAAAGGTCGTAGCTGTGTATTTAGATTTGGCGAAAGCGTTTGATACGGTTTCCCATGTTAATCTTTACGAGAAACTGGAGAGATATGGCATTCGTGGTTCAGCACTAGATCTTATCAAATCCTATATGTTAAACAGACAACAAAGAGTAAAAATAGGCAACGAAATTAGTGATGCATGCGAAATAAAATTTGAAGTGCCGCAGGGTACTGTTCTGGGACCAATCCTGTTTTTAGTGTATATTAATGAACTACTTAATACTGCAGTCAACGGTAAAATTTTTTCATTTGCCGATGACACTGCGATAGTTACTTGCGGAGAGACATGGGATGCTGCTGTTAAATACGTCGAATCGAATATGACCATCATTAAAAGTATATTAGACACCGACCTATTATCACTTAACATTAAAAAAACTAAAGCAATGTTATATACCTTACAAGAAAAGTCGCTACCTAATTTAAAAGCCATCAATATACATACAGAGCACTGCAACAATTTAAATAGTAAAATATGTGCATGTATTAAAATAGAAATTGTAAATAAAACTAAATATTTAGGTATAATTATCGATAACAAACTTAAATGGTCCAAACACGTAGAACAATTAAATAATAAATTAAGAAAAATGATCTATAAATTTAAGATGTTAAGTAACATATTATCAACATAAAACAAAAAAATTGTTTACGATGCCCTTGTACAGTCCCTACTACAATATGGTATTATAGGTTGGGAAGGTTTATATCAAGCTTCTCTTAATTCTTTGGAAATAACACAAAAATATTTGTTAAACATACTCTACAAAAAGAACCGCAGATATCCAACTAGCAGTTTATTTAAAGATACGGGCGTTATGACAATCAAGCAGCTATATTCTAAAGTGTCCTTAATATTTGTACATTCTCATAGTAATATTAAAAATGAAATTTCACACAGACATGAAACAAGAGCTAAAACTAATTTGAATATTATTTTTCCCAAGTTTGACAGAGCCATTTCTCAAAGACACTCTTTATATACTAGCAAAAAAAATTGTATCTAAAGGTAAATTTACTTCAAAAATTAAAAAATGGGTCCTCGTTGAGTGTTGATTTGCGGGGTAAGTTTAAGTTAAATTAGATTATCTGTATCTCGTTTTTACTCTAATATAACCAAAAGCATGTATCCGTATTGATGTAAAGACAATACCTAATCAATGCTTCAAAAATAAAGCGTATTGCCAAACACAAGCTTTGCTTAACTGGCAATACAAAAATGGTGTATTTTTAATTTTTAATTATTAATGTTTATTTATTTATTAAAAATTATTAATATTATATAACGGGAGAATTGGTCGGAATATGCTCTTGTTTAAACAGTTGGTATTAAAGAGAATAACATTTAAGAAGACGCAATTGAGAATTGGTTTTATGTAAAATTCACTCTTAGACAATTTACAATAGCTTACGTAAAGTCTTATAGGCATACTAAAGTACAGAAACTCAGTTAAAGATTCTTGAATTTTAATCAAATATTTTAATGGGTTTTACATATTTTCCTTGTTATTACAATAATGTATTGGGAATCAATATCTATTAAAAAGGTTTTGTTTAATTAAAAGGTATCGGCTTTGCTTTTGCAAATGGCATGGAATTATTAATGACTTGTATTCCGTTTCGGCGGGATGACGTTTGTAAGAAAGTTCAAGCATAAAACGCGGTCTTTTCTCAGAGCGTTACAGCAAAGGTGAATTATACCTTGATTCAGTGAGCGAGATCTCAAATACAATAGATGTGATGACGCCATTATTAGTCGTCGTATTGTTGTGTATTTTGCTGTGATATGAGGCACTTCAGTACATGCCAGGAACTTGATCAACTTTAGTCAGGTGCAAAGACCTTTATGAGGACGTGTTTGTCGTTAAGGAGGGTAACAAAACAGTCAATTTAAAACTACTGATAACCTTACAAGCGACGAGGCACCCCGTCACATTAAACTGCACCACCACGAGTATTGCGACGCAGTGTCACATGTTAAAGTTAAAATTGTAAACTTCCGTAATTCTAAAGAAAACTGTTTGCAGATTTGAGGATTATGGGGATTAAGGTATAAATTCAGTATGACGAGCTCGCGTTTTGCGCTTTACCTAAGGCGGTAGGAGCCACATAAATTATTCGGTTAAAAATCGATTTATATATCTACCTTTTATAGATGAAAAGGCTATTGGTGCTCGACACTTCTCAGTTTTGACATTATTAACAGAATTATAAAAAAAAATATCTTTTCAAATGAAAAAAATAGGTTAATTTGTGATTTTGTCGCTGTTTGCAAACTTTTTTGAAAATCTGTTTGAATACATAAACTTTATAATAGCGGGCAGGTTCTAACTGAATAGAACTATTTTTCTATTTTTGAGTTAGAGTGTAATTATTTTTTTTAAATTGGACAATCTATTGTTGAGAATAAAAGTTGCTGTATTTTTCACATTTCTTCTTCTATAATCGTTAAATGTCGTCATTTTCAGCAATAGATATTTTAAATTAAAATTATGTTTAGTAAACAATGAGTGATCAAATAGCAACTATGAAATCATCAATTCAAATTGTTACGGTCTAAAACGACTTTAACGACACTCATAGAAAAAGTCAGGCAAAAGCTAGATGGCCGGCGCGGGCGATAATTTTCGGGACAATAACTCACCTAAGACCGCTGCCCTGCCCCTAACAAGATATGCCGACTAGACATCAGTGGAGCGAGAGGTGGTCCTACACGAGATTACTTACAGGTAACGGCCTAAGGGACGGTAAACAAAATTAATTGAGCGTCACCCGGTAGTAGTAGTAGTAGCATTTTATTTATCATAATATACACCGTGGTGCTTAGATATGTCACAATTTTCATTAAAATATAAAAATATAAAAAATACAATGCATTTACAGAAATAGTCATCCACAGAAAAATACAGCAACCACAAAATTCTATAGTAAATAAAACAACAGTTTTAATTTTCAACATATCTGAAATCGGAAAGTTTATAGTAGACATTGGCCAGAAGATGTTTTTTAAGCTTAACTTTGAAGAGTTTTGTTGGGGCATTTTTGAGAGTACTTTGGAGCGAATTAAATAATCCTATTCCGAAATTATTTCGCCTCGACTGTGGGTGTTGTCCCCATGGGCATCGCCGTTTTTTGTATAATTACCATAATGTACTTTTATGTGTAATATATTACAATATAGTATTGCTGACGGTAGCGTTAATATTTTTTGAACAATGCTTTACAACTGTCTAACTGACTCGCTCTCGCCAACACTCTCAAGGCTGTTTTTTGTACAATGAAATGTTTTTAAATATGTGTAAAGGTACCCCAGTTTATCAGACCCTACGTCATTACACTATGAAATAATGCGTGATATGTAATAATGCAGCATCTAAGTTTACTCAATTTTTTATTTGTCTAATTACAGAGATCGTTCTTGATAACTTAATTGAAAGATTGTCAACATGTGCTTGCCAAGTTAGTCTGTTATCCAAGGTAAGGCCTAAAAATTTTACGGTTTCACAGATATTTTGTTTATTTTAAAATAGTAAAGTGGTAGTTTTATTTTGGCTTAAACAAAGCTTATTTGCCTGGAACCAATCTGCGGCGTGGTTGATAATGTTGGTTTATAATTGATTGACTAGAGTTTCATTTTCTATGTGGTTTGCAAAAGTCGTATTGTCTGCAAATAAAGTTGTGAAAACTGGGATGGCATTAGGCAAATCGTTAACATAGATTAAAAATAACAACGGTCCCAATACACTTTCTTGTGGGACACCATGTTGAATTGAATACATCTGGTTATACTGACCTATGCAAAATACACATTGAGCTCTATCAGATAAGTGGGTTTCATCAATGAGAACGAAAATGCAAGGATAGACTTACTATGAAATCGGGAAATCAATGAGCCTACCTTTCGACTTTACACTTTACAACTCTCTTCCAGGCTCTATCGTACATAAATCTGACACAGCGTATAACTTAACCTGAAAATAAGCATGCACAAGCACGTGGGAAAAATCATAAGGCAACGTTCAGTAAACCGATCTATTGGTCTAAGCACATGGTCAAATAGGTACAACACAATGAGAACATATCATAATAACGGCCTAAATCTATAGGCCCAGCTGGGGACGCATTATCTCTAATCGACTAAACTACAGGCGGGATAATGAAAGTTAGCACACAGACAAGTTAAATAGTTTACAAGCGGCCTCCAAAAAAGGTGGGCGTTTAGCAAATATGCGCATGAATTATTAGCGAACAAATAGGTTAATTAGATTATAGGTGGCCCCAGAAAGGGTTGCCGTTCAGCAAATAGGCACATGAATTATTAGCAAACAAATGAGTTGATTAGTTTACAGGCGGCCTCAAAAAGGGTTGCGTTTAGCAAATATGCACATAAATTATTAGCAAACAAATGAGTTGATTAGTTCTTACAAGCTATACACACATTATTGGTTGTTTTTTCCTGCCGTGAGCCGTGTCTGTCGGGGAGCCCGCCACTGAAGCGAGCGGACCTTAGCCATAAGCGTGGGTGTCATGCGGTTCGAATATTCCCTTAATTGAAAAGAACTGGTGTGAGACCCTCACGGAAAAACAACGATAAACGGTGAAAACTGAAATGTTAGCCCGTTCTGCAGACTGAATCCCAACATATCGGAAAGATGGCTCAAACGGCGGTCATTCAGTAAACCGGACCCGCACAACCCAAACAAACACCAAGACGGCTCGTGACGAACTCCGCAAGCACAAGCCGGGACGGCAACAAAAGCCACGCTATAACAACTGCCTGCAGTAGCGGTCGGTGACTAACTAACTCAAGCCAACGCTGTTACCGCCAAACACGCTCTCTGACATCACCACCTGCACCCAATCAGGAAGCACACAACCACAAACCGTCTCGCGTGCCTCGACCCGCGATTCAGCTTACGACGAAAGACTGAGATGGAATGAAATTATTTAGAGAAATCTCTCGCTTGCTCCTATGGACGACGTTTCAAATTCGATGCATAAAGTACGCTACAAAATGACGAGACAACCCAGGTGTAAGCTTGCCGAACTTCTAGAAAACAAGTTTCTAGAAGCGAAGCGTGCTAAATCTCGAAATTCCAAATAAGGCAACAAAAGTAATTATGAGCGACAGAAAAGTACAGCGGCCGTTATAGCTGCTTGCACACAAATCGATGAACTATTGAGCGTGAAAATACGATCGGAAAAACTATATACAAGCGAAATCGTAATCTTTGAACCGAGAATACACAAAAAGGTCGCATATTGGTAAAATTTAAAAATGTCCTGTCAAAATGTTTAATTTTCCAGTGCCGAGTACTAAAGACAAGAATAGATGTGGATAAGAAAGGACGGACAATGCATACTTCAACGGTAACCAGGTATGCAGATTAAAATAATGGTCGCTTTGTAATCCTTGCCTTTTCTGGTTTATGAGTAAAATTACAATTTGGATCTCATACTAATTTTTCTTTAGTTAAATAAGAAATTATCTACGCAGGTTGCCTTGGTGCAAAAGCTACATTTCCGTGTCTTTTGGCCATGCATATGTTCTCAGTATTATCCATCAAATAATATATATAAAATAACTAATTGCTAAACAAAATCACTCAGACATTTAAAGTGAACTTTCACTGAAAAACGTCCGATATACTGATGGGTAATTCGCTTTTATCAGTCTAACAAACAGAGTAATATGTATTTGCACTGCTATCATTATCTTAATTTACCCTTAGATTTTGTTTTTATCTGATACATACGTGGACGAAACGTGCCATGTTTACTGCTATAACCAATAAGTAATTGTACTACTTCTTTTTCTCTTATACAGTGGGTTTTTACCATGATAAAAAAAGTTCATCCGATTTCTAGCACTAGGATTGAAAACCAGCAAATGGAGGTTTACAAAAAAAACGTGTGTTAGCCTTTTGTTGGAAATATTTTAATCAAAAAGGTCA
>CALNHX010001928.1:0-199430 GCA_940337035.1 Agriotes lineatus
GGCATAATATATACAGGGTATGTCGAAATCATGAGGGCGCCACCAAGCCTGTCTTAACCCGGCTAACCGGGCCTGGACGGTTAGACGGGAGCGAAGCATGCAAAATACTCCGCCAATAGGATTACTCAAAAGTTGCAAGGTCAAATAACAATTTCGGGATTGCCTTATGCAAGGATTGTAATTAGGTGTCAATCCGACCGCGACTACGCAGCTGTCTCACCCACCTGCACGCTCAAAGCTCCCTCGTTCCGTCGTACAAGAATCAGTACAATGAAGGGGGCGTCTATCTGTAACAGAACATGCACAAGTCGAAACAAAACAATAAATCCCTTAACTAACCAATCATGTATTGAACTTCGGGTTACAATGGGGCGGCAGAGTGCGTCGCCCTATATCTATACTTAGACTATAATTAAGGGCACCAGCTGGCACGCGCGCTCTAAACTTAACGACAGAGGTTGAACAGTAGTGAACAGTAATGAACAGTAATGAGTAGTAATGAGTACAAATATGCTGGCGCGTCGCCTTATGCAGCGGACAGCGAAGATTGAATTAGCACTCGCGATATGGACAGTCTGCAATTCTGAAGGAATGCACCAATATGCGGGCGCGACGCCTTATGCAGCGGACAGCGAAGATTAAATTAGCACTCGCGATATGGACAGTCTGCAATTCTGAAGGAATGCACCAATATGCTGGCGCGACGCCTTATGCAGGGGACAGCGAAGATTGAATTAGCACTCGCGATATGGACAGTCTGCAATTCTGAAGGAATGCACCAATATGATGGCGCGACGCCTTATGCAGCGGACAGCGAAGATTAAATTAGCACTCGCGATCACGGCGGTAATCAGGTTAAAGACACATACCTTAATGCGTAGGCGGAGAGAGAGCCTGGTACAGTTGAGTTGCGACAGGCTGCAGTCGTAGGTGGCAGATACCTTCGATGTTACAACGGCTGTAGGGATGAGTGCACAACCGCCTTAATGGCGACTTGAGACGCGTCCAGGACGCGTACAACGGGACGACGAAAAATGGGCCACTTTCGTTCTGCGGAACAGATCCTCGTAGGTCGAGATGAAGGGGGCACGACCCCTTACTTACGGAAGCAGGAACTGGGCTCCAAACACCCACGCTACGCCGAAGACAATTCGAAAAACTCCGACTCACAACCACCACACGAGCGTTCTTTGCAACGGGCTGCGGACAACTGCCCTTAAGGCGAAACCGTATATCACATACGTGCTGAAGCAGCACTCGACGGGAAAAAGGCTGACGCCCCCGCCAAGGGCGGGAGCGCCGCACGAATTCACACACTATCTGACCACTTGTTCGTTCGACGGCTCTCGGCTGAATGCCCAGAGGGAAGCGTTGGCAAAGGTCACCTTGATCGCGTCCCCACGTGACTAAACCTTGGCAGCCAATCGCGGGGCGATAAAACGGAACAAGTTAATGCCGGCACCAATGGCATCACGCCTCGACGGCGTGCTTTCTAGGAGATTCGGAATTCGGAAAGACGCTATCAGAGGGGAGCTCCAACCGACGAAAAATACTGCTTTTGGAGCTAAATATGTGCGACATCGTGATTCTAGAATTAGGCGATGGAGCCAAATAAAGAACTAAAAGGGCTTAGCATACGGACACGCTGCCCTAAAGCCTAGGTGGCTATTTAAAATACCAAAATGACCTAAATAAAGGCGTGAAATGCAATTAAGCATCTGCGACAGCAAAATGACTTAACAAGTTTTTTACGTTTTCAAACGTTCAAATACACGCTGTACGCACAAACCATTTTGTGTTCATCTGCCAATTTACGAGGTTGTGAATTATCTACTAAGAACGAGCAAATGAGCTACGTTGAGACAAATAACCGAAAAGTTGAGAATATAGTGAATTTAAGAACCTGAGATAAGCAGGTTTGTGTTCGCCGAGAGCTAGCGTAATAAATATTGCAGTTAAATAAAATAGAAAGATGGGCATTCAACCATTTTATTTGTGCAATTAATTATTACATTTCATTTTAACTAGCCTTAAATTACTGACAAGCAACGTGAGCACAGTATAAAAATTAGACTGAGAATTGTGTATGGATTTGCCCTAAATTTAACTTATATTAAATTTTGTCTAAAAATATACAATACATTGCAATATACCGTGTGAATAATGTAAGACTATACATTGGCTACTTTATTTTAGCATTAATCAATTTACCCATGCTAGTAACAATTGTCGGTTTTTTCTGTAGTCACTGTGTTGTTATTTTGTTTACAAACACCATGGTAACATTAAGTAAATTCCCTATGTCTAATTTTGCATAATTCAGCCATGTATAGTCTTACATTATTCTCACTGTAGAGTTCTTCTACTGTATTATATGTAGGTTCGTTTAATTTTTCATCAAGTTGTTTTTAATACAGATAGATCACTCTAGGGCGGTCAAAACTTGTCATACTGTATTGGGGATATTCTATTTAGTCATATGCCTCGTTGTTTGTTCCTTTTCCTTTCTTGTTATTTTTCCAATGTATCTAATTTTTGCTCTCACCAAATAATGGTCGCTAACACATGAAGCGTCTCGATATACTCGTACGTCTATTATTTTGGTAGATGTTCTTTGTCTGATAATAAAGTAATCAATTATCGATTGTATATTTCGTTGTTTCTGTGTCCACGTAAATTTATGTATGGCTTTGTGTCTGAAGTATCCATTGGTAATACGAAGTGAATTTTGTTCACATAGATCTACCAATCTTCTGCCATTGTTGTTTACCGTTTCTTCTCTATGTGCTCCAACTACGGAATGATTACTCTTTTTACCTATTCGCGCATTAAAGTCGCCAGGTAATGTTATTTCTCTTGTTTGTCCTAGGTCTGCTATTATTTTGTTTAATTTTCCAAAGATTTTTTCCTTCTTCGTCATTAATTCATCATCATTCGGTGCATATGTTCCTATGATTGTAAATCGTGTGTTGTTAATTCTAATATTGACTGTGAGTATTCTTTCATCGATATATTCCCAGTTGCATATGACATTTTTTCCACGACCGGGAGTAGAAGTCGGTTTCTATAGCATCAAAATTGTGATAGAAGTAAAACATTTACTCCCTAGAGACTAAATAAGACAAACATTTCCCTAGGGAGTTTTCATTATGACTGACACAACAATTATGTCAAATTCGAGGTTGCACTGTAAGTCATTATGACAAGAGCTCACAAACTGACGCAAAACCTAACCTGAATTATATTTACGAACTGTGATTGATATAAAAAAATTATTTGATATCAATACACAGACGGAGTTACAATTATAAAATACATGTGAAAGCTACAGATTCTAAATTACAACTGATTTCATCCTGCGATGTACTCGAGCAGGTTACCTAAGCTGCATCAGCAAAGATAAAATAACACTTGTGTCCCTCGGGAATGCAATGATATGTAATACGCGACTGCATTATCTTATCATAACTAATGTTCTTTCTATCTATCTGGGAACGTAACATAATTCGTCCCATCCTAAGATGAAAGATTGGGGAAAATCACATTTTCCACCTATTTTTCAGGGCAATATTTCTATAGGTTGTAAAGGTTCATTATTGATTTCTGATTTAATTCTTTTGGAGATTTTAGGCAATAAATAGTACTATAAAACAAATATTGCAAACAATATTAGAGCTAAAATAATAATTAATGTAAAGTTACTTGCGTGTGCATAAGTATTGTAATTGGTGGTCACAAGTTCACCCGGTAATTTTCTCAATTTTTCCCTAAGCTGTTGTATGTCATCCAGATCGATGTTTTCTAAATGCAATTTTGCAAATTCAATATTATTAACAGTTGGTTGATTAATTGTTTGGTTAAGCATTGGTAAATGAACCATTTCGTATATTGCGTTTGAGTTTTGACTGGTTTTTAATATTTTTCCATCGATCTGCATTTCACAATTTACAGTTAATTGAACGGTATATGTGCCTAACAATGGTATTTTCCTGTGTTCGTGATTACAATTTAGTTTGGTTATCAACTCAGAGGTTGTTACAATAATCCATGTCACGATCTATTTTTTGAATTTTATAATTTTTTAGGGAAAACGTTTTAGGTTTACAATTATTAGTTGTTGAAAATGAGAGCAGTTGCGCTTCACATAAGGTGTTTTCGAAACTCATTCGCTCTGGAATGTTACAATTAAAATCAGCTTTTTGAATTTGCTCGCAACGTTCATTAGTAGAAATATAATTAGACTCCGAAAATAATAGGTATTTATTCTGTGGTAACACCGCTTGGTATCGCTGGTCGATTTTCATTGGCAATGGATACAGATGGTAATAGTCATATTTCGTTGTCCCTGTTAGAGGTACTTCTATGATAAATACTAATCTAGTATTTGTTTGATAGGCTTAGTATTTTCCCGAATAGTAATAAATTTTCTTTCGTTGGTTCGAAAGGTAGTTCCAAATTATTTATTTTACCTTTTATAAACTTTAGGTTTGCTTCTAAGTCCTCTGGGTCCATGATTGACGGGTGAAAAGTTTCCAATTTGGAAAAAGTAACAGCTTCTTCCAGGGTGTTAGTTATGTGCAATACTAAATTTGAAATTGCAGTAAATTGCAGGAATTTGGGTGTGTGTTGATTAATGAGTACATTTCAGCTTTGTGTATTGTATTCTCCTTTACTTGAGCTTCAATTTGTAGAATGCGCGACTTCAATAAATATTGATTGGTTTGCAAAACGTTTATGGATTTGTTGACTTTATCTAAAATTTGTTCTGTGAGCGATATTTGTTTAACGAGTGCTTGTTTTTGGCGTTCTTGCTCCTTTTGAAGTTCTTCGATAGATTTTTCATATTTTTGTCAATCTGTAGTATCTAAATTTCCAGTGATAAGTTTGACTAAGCTTTCTAAACCGTCGATTGCTCCTCTCTTCTGTCGATTGGGAAATAGTCGACGTATTTTCCTATTTACTTCAACTAACGTAGCATTTATAAGCGAATAATAGTATCTACTTCTAAAATATTTTGTTTTAGTAAGTTGTATTTGTTGATTATCGGACTGCAATCAACGTTCTTGATTAATGTCTATTTATCAATGGTGTTCTTGGCATTTCCTAGTTTGTGAGGAAATAGTCCGGGGTTGTCGGTTATTTTCGTTATTTGTGGGCGTTCTATGTTGATGACGTATTGAGTGCAGAGGCACCTGAAACAATTGGGTGACTTAGGACATCTACATGTCTTTTCGTTTCTTTGTTGTTTTGTGGGTTGACTAGGGTTACTATGTTCCTATCCGTAATTTCCTTTATTACATAGGGTCCTTCATATTTATTGGCTGATTTGTTTCGTTGATCGGTTTTTATTAAAACTTCGTGTCCTACTTTGTAGTTGTGTGCTCTGATGTTTTGATTTTGTTTATTAATTAGATTTTCCTTGTTCTTATGCATGGCTTCTTTTAGTGATTTGTACAAAGAAGTCAATTTAGTCTTGTGAGTGGTTACGTATTCTTCGTAAAATTTACTGTTCAATTGGAGATCAAAAGGGTCTCGAGTTGCAGTATGTCCATAAACCAGTTCGAGGGGTGTGAATTTCGTAGCAGAGTGAATCGTGTTGTTGTATCCGATGATTGCGTACGTTATTATTTGTTTGGGGGTTTCCGTATTACTTGTATTCTTACTTATTCTATAATTTTCAATCAATGTCGAGTGGATTCTTTCAATTAAAGAGTTAGATTTTGGGTTTTTTGGTGTAGTAATGTGGATTTTAATTTTGTGAAGTTCCAAAAGGTCTTTAACCACTTCATTAATAAGTTCTGAACCTCCATCCATTGTGATCAATGTTGGCGAACCATGTTGGGATACGAAATTTATCAGATTTTCAGCTACTTCGATTCCGTTTTTTGAGGTTAGATGATAAGCTTGACAAAATCTTGAAAATGAATCGATGATTGTTAGAAATAAATTCCTTTCGATTTGAAATGTGTCCATATACAAATGCTCAAATGGTCTATTCGGTGTTTCGGTGATATTCAAGGGTGTCTTTGTGGGGTGACGTTCATATTTCGCTTTTCGACATGTTATGCATTTGTTGATAAAATCGGTAACGTCTTGGTCAAGTTTTTCCCAATAGTATTTTCTTTTTATTGCCGTACACGTTGCAAAGATTCCACGGTGGTTTGTTTTACCTTCGTGTTGGTTAGCAATTATTTCTAGTCGGTCTTCTTCGTTTATTACGTGTAAAACTCTTTTAGTACATTTATAAAGTGATATGCGGCTTTGCACAAAATCTGTTGTATAAACTTCTTCATTCGGGAACGAACAGTAATACGTTTTATTCGGTAAACAATAATTAAAAAAAAAAAAAGTAGTATGCTGTGTTTTAGGTCTTGATCTCCTAGGTGAGCTGTATTTATGGAATTTTTCTCTTTCTTTTCGATTTTTGGTTTCGTAGATTTTCCATGAACGACTGTTATTATGATTTGGTTTTTCTTACAATCTAAAGCATCTTCGCATATTGGGATGCTGGGTGCTGAATCATCTTGTGAATGAACAGCTGGTGTTAAATCTTCGTTAAATCTGTCAGGTACATTTTCGATTAGTTTTTCAAAGCTTCGAATCGGATCTTCAGGTACATGTTCGTTCATAGGGCTAGTTATAGGGTCAAGTGGAATTACATCTGGTGTTCTTCGACTTGCATAGATCGCGTATCAATCGGATTAATTTTTATTCTAGATAATGCGTCTGCGTTTGTATTTGATTTTCCTTTTTTGTAAATCACATCGTAGTCAAATTCCTCTAGTCGTAATCTCCATCTTGATAATTTTGAGTTTGGCTCCTTCAAGGAATGTAACCATTGCAGAGGTTTATGATCCGTTACTATTTTAAATTTTCTTCCTTATAAGTATGGTCTAAAATACTTTGTAGCCCATACGATAGCCAAAAGTTCTTTTGGTGCTATATCTTTCTTCTGTTTCATTGAGAGTTCTTGATGCATAAGCGATAGGTAGATCCTTTCCTATTGGTCCTTGAGATAAGATAGCTCCTATAGCAACATTTGATGCATGTGTTGTCAAAATAAATTCTCTCGAGAAATCGGGGTATTGAAGGATTGGTTTGTTCATAAGTAAGTTTTTGCATTTTAGAAAAGCTTCTTTAAATTCGTTGGAGTGAATGACTTGGGCGCCTTCCTTTATAAATTTTCGGTGGTAGCCTAGTAGTCCTAAAAATCCTTTAATTTCTTTTGGTGTTTTTGGAATTGGATAGTTCTTTATTGCTCTAATATTATCGGAATTGGGTCGAACTCCTTCTGGTGTTATTACGTGTCCTAGATATTGCACTTCGTTTTTTAAGAATTCACTCTTGTCCAGTTGGACTTTGAAATTAGTTTGTCTTAACCTTGTAAATACCTCTTTTAGAAGTACTATATTTTCTTGAAGGGATGTGGAGAAAATAATAGTATCATCTAAATATACAAGACATTTTTCGTTTTGTATTCCCCTGAGGATGTTGTCCATGACGCGTTGGAAGCTGGACGGCGCGTTCTTTAATCCAAATGGCATGCGTTGGAACTCGTAGTGACCATTTTCGGTGTTAAAAGATGTTTTCGGTATGTCGTTTTCTTCAACTTGGACTTGATGAAAACCAGATGCTAGATCGAGCGTTGAAAAATATTGACATTTTCCCAATTTATCCAATAAGTCGGTAATGTTTGATAATGGGTACTTGTCATCAATGGTCTTCTCATTAAGCTTACGATAATCTATCACGATTCTCCATTTTTGTCTTCCGGAAGCGTCTGCTTTCTTTGGCACTACCCATACAGGTGAACTCCAGGGGGACGTGCTGGGTCTTATAATCTTATCCTTGAGCATCTTGTTGATTTGTTTATTTACTTCGTCACGATGTACTTGGGGATATCGATAATTTTTGGAGTACACAGGTTTTTCGTCAGAAGTTTTAATTACGTGTTTAATTTGGTTGTTAAAACTAAGTGGAACGTCTTCACAAAAGAATACATCTCGAAAATCTTCGCATAATGTTCTAATAAGTGTTGCTTCTTCGTCGTTGAGGTGTTCTAGCCGTATTTGTTGTAAATTTTTAAGTTGGATTTGTTTGAGATTTTTGTTTACTGGTTCGGGTTGGTAATGTAGGGTATCTAGCTTCGGATTTTTTTCGACCATTTCAATGTGTGGTGGTTGGGTCATAATAAACGTTTTTTCTTCGTCACTGTTATTAATAATAGTGGTTATTGCTTGATAATTATTTACATTAACGTAGGATGCTGGTATCTCTACATTAGCACTAATTTTTTGATGTTCGATTATTCCTTGCTTGATGTTTTTCGTAACTGGAATCTTAATTACTTTTTCAGTTCTTGCTTCGATCGTAATATGGTAGTTCAGATCTCGGTTCCTGTCTTCGATAGAATATAATGGGATTTGGGCTTTTTCGGTTTCTAAAGTGTTGTTTGTGAAATCTATTCTGGCTTTTAATTTCTTTAATAAATCAGTTCCTATAAGACCGTCGTATTTAGGGTCGACATCGAATAGGTGAAATTTGTGAGTTTTGTTTGCCTTAAAGATGTCTGGTAATTGAATTACAGCAACTTAATTATGTGCTGACGTCTGATGTGCCGTTTGTATTTGAAAACTTTGGAGTTCAATTAATTCTGGAAAATATTTCTGGGCTATTGCTGGTTTAACTAGCGTCCTAGAAGCTCCAGTATCTATGAGAAAATTCGCTTTTAGCTGTGGGATGTATATGCATGGTAGGTGTGATGATAGTTGATTATTAATTTGAATTAATTCGAGTTTTTGGTAATTTTGTTCTTCGTACTCGTACTGCTCATTGTCTAAGTCTTCAAATTCTTGCTGTAGATATTGATCTGTTTCAAATGGTGTATCGATGGTGTCTTCTGGTTCCTCTTGGTAGTGAAGTTCCTCGGATATAAATTTCGGGGTTGATTTGACTGTTGAATAAATTGTCTTGGTTGAGTAAAACGCTGGGTGTTAGACGAATTAAATCGTTGAGACAAATTAGTTGTTCTTCTCGTAGTGCCTGATGATGTGTCCATTGGCGTGGGACGTAGTTGAGCACGATTTTGGGGTGCAAATACATTTCTTGCTTGTGTACTTGGTTGCGATTGTTAAAAACGTGTTGGCCATTGTTGTCCAGTAAAATTTGTTGGTCTTGAATTATTCTGGAACGTTGGAAGTGGTATTCGTGGTTGTTGATTCCCAAAGGATTGTTATGTGAGGTAACGATTGTAAAAGTTGGGGTTGTTCACGCCAGTAGTCATTCGTAGTCCTGGTGGTGGTTTTTTTTGAGTAAATGTGGAAGAATGAAGTCATTTTCGATGCTCGGTTTCATGTCTTCTGGAATATTGCACATTTTCCTCTTCGAGTACATATTTAATTGCGTCTTCTAATGTGGCTGGCCGCATACTTCTTAGGAAGCTACCTAGTGGTTCCTTGAGTCCACTAAGAAAAGCTTTTAGTGTTAATTCATCATACTGTAATTGTTTGACTGCTCGTGTGCCCTGATTTGGTCCATTAAGTTGAATATTCGAATATAGAAGGCTTCTTGTTTGTTGACAAATTTCGAAATATTCTTGGGCCGTTTCATGTTTTTGTCGTAAACGCATCAAGTCTCGCACAAGTGAGCTCTCTGATCTTTGATCGGCAAATGATCTTCTTAAAATGTTTCTTAATTCATTCCAGGTGGCAATTTCTCGTTCGCTGGTTACTAAAAGTGCTCTTCCGGTTAATTTTGTTCGTAAGGCAGAAAGAATTAAGGACTGTAGGAAGGCGTCTGCATTCCCACGGTAGTGTGCGATTATTACCTCGGCAGATCTAATATATTCGGATAATTTGTGTGGAGTACCATCAAATTCTGGAACTATTCTTAAATATTCCAAGTGGAAAGCTTGTCCTGCTGGTACTGCTTGTCTCCTTGTGCCATGTCTGGTTGATTGGCTTCTACTTGTTCTTCGGGTGCTACCTCCAGTAATAAATTTTCGAATAAAGCTACTAAATCGTCGTTACCTTGTAGCATTAAGATTTGTTTATGTTTTTATTTTTAATTTGGTTAGATAGCGGGGCAAATGATTTTTATTCGTTTAAGGGTTTCTTCCTAGTGTAACGTTTTTAACAGACCATTGCAGTTATGGCGTGTATAAAAACTTACGAAGGCTAATACTAAGTTTATTATTAAGGTTTCATTATTTCGTTTGAATGGTTGCGTTTTATTTAATAGCAAGCTTATAACTAAATCGTTTTTATGCTGCAACAAATATTATTAGCGACTTACAGTAATAACGCTGTAATTTTCATTCTTCGGTCTCCTCGATGGAGTGCTTATTTCTAGACCAAGCGTTGGCGATGCTGTCCTAGCTTGGGGTTGTGGCGATTCTTGTCCACTTCTGGTGAAAGTCGACACTGTTTAGTTGCCCACGGAAATGTTGTCCAGGTGCAGCTACTGGTGCCGCTTCTGCTGCAGTTTCGTCACTAGAGTGGTATTCTTCGCGTGACCCTTTGGCGATGCTTGTCCTCCAGGTTCCGTTCTAAATACTGTTTCTTGGGACGACGTTGGTTGTTTGGTTTCGGCCAAAGTATTAAAATACACGTTTTTCGGCGATTCTTGTCCAAAAAACTGCCAAAATATCCGTCACGACTGCGCCAATTAAATTTACGAACTGTGATTGATATAAAAAAATTTATTTAGTATCAATACACAGACGGAGTTACAATTATAAAATACATGTGAAAGCTACAGATTCTAAATTACAACTGATTTTATCCTGCGATGTACTCGAGCAGGTTATTTGAGCTGCATCAGCAAAGATAAGATAACACTTGTGTCCCTCGGGAATGCAATGATATGTAATACGCGACTGCATTATCTTATCATAACTAATGTGCTTTCTATCTATCTGGGAACGTAACATAATTCCTGCTAACCTCGAATTTGACATAATTGTGAGCTCTTGCCATAATGACTTACAGTGCCACCAACTTTAAAATTTACCATAGGGTACTAATTTTAAAATAATTGTAATTAAAATGTCAATAAATGACGTTTAAAAAACTGGTTTTTCGTTTTAAATCTTCCTGCAACGTGAAAAAAATAGTATATGCAACTCGGAGAGAATGCTATTTTGCTTCACCTCAGCAAAATAACGCATTTCTCTCCCTCATTGCATAATCTACTATTATACTTGTTTTTAGTATAGAAACTGCTCTTTTAGCTCTTTGTTCTTTGGCTGCACTACTATAAGAATATATATATTCTTCTATATTTTCCGTTTCACGTCGTTACTTTTTTGTTTCTGTTAATACTGCTATATAGGCCATTGTGAGTTTGGATGTCATCTTCTGCCTCTGAGACCGTTGGCCATTTCGGTGTTCGCTAGTTGTTGTCAGCCCCGGGTATTTTATTTCCCCGGTATCCACAATATCTGGTGGGCATTCTCCTATCCGCGATCTGGGGAGACGCACGGTGGGGGAATAGCAACCCCACACGGGGTTATAGTATATCATACTAGTAAGTGTTATTCCGCATATTCCTTGCAATGTCACTGTAAAAAATAGATAAGACATCAAATAATAAATATCTTCTAACATCTAATAGTAATACTCGTGCTTAATACTCGTAATTGATAAAAATTTAACTTGGAAATTACATATGGACAAAATAATAAATAGTTTATGCAAAATTGTTCCTAACTTTTATTTGTTAAAAAATATGTTACCAATTTTTATATTAAAGAACTTATATTTTGCCTTTGCTCAATCAATTATGAACTACGCCATATGTATTTGGGGTAGAACGTATAAAAGAACGTTGAAACATATCACAACTCTTCACAAGACCCTAATTAGATTAATATGCAGTGCCTCCAGACTAATATCATGTAAAAAATTATTCAGTTTATTACTATTACCAACGGTACGTCAACTCATTTATTGAAAGTTCAGTTTACATTCTTAAACATTACCAAATTCGCGTGCAGTACCTGTGCGCTTTTTTACTGAATACGAGTGTACATGTATTTCAAAATCACACTTTATGTTACAATAACATAATCAGTGCAATAAAGTGGAGGTAAATTGTTGTAACAAATAAAAACTGGGTAAGAAATGCAAAAGATATGGAAAATATATCACATGAAATGAAAATTAATATAATTATTTAATAAATTATTCGCAAAAACATGTTATATGCTTATAACACCAAAGCTAATTTAAAATAAACTCGATCGCGAGTGTTGGTGGAAACAATCAAACTTTCCTAATCTGCAGCATGTTTTTTGTTGACATAAAACTATCACTGTCAATATCTTTTTTAACTTATCCCATTGCTATTTTCATGTTACCTACCAACTCAATCTATAAATTTCGTTAAATTACATATTTTTGCATATTTGTTTAGCTTATTAGACTGTGTTCAAATCACATGAACTAATAATACAGGTAATTGTAGTTCAAATGTAGTTTTATAAAGTTCAGTGTAAACGGTGGTCATATATTTCATGAACACCCGCGACAAGTTTTATTCTTGAACGTTGTGTAAATATTTTTTAAAATCTTAATAAAACACCGAAAAATCTAATATCCATTTACCTACTGCTAATGTTGAGACGTTACAAGTTGATTTAGCTTTTAGAGTAGCTACTATGTAGATAAGACAGCAAGCTTTTGAAGAAAATCGCATAACCGGAAGTAGGTGTTTAATCTTGTGATTTCTCAGTTTTTTTCGATTTTTTCAAAAACGGCATTAACGATTTTTTTCAAATTTTACATTTTTATTAAATTTTTAATGCGTATTGATGTGAAAGGTGATGTTCCAATTGAATACTTCTAAAATGTGTTTCTTTTTGTAACTATTTTATTGAAATTGTAAATTGTCAATTTGTCAGTTGTCAATTCCCAAGTCCTTTTTGACTAAATTTCGAGTTGCAAGAGATCACTATGCAAAGAAACTGCTTGTACTACACTTCTTGAAAGTCCCTTGTTTCATTCATTTGCTTCGCCCTCGTTAATCAAACTGCAAATTCATGAAAAAAGGTATGACTTTCAAAACTAGTTGTACAAACAACTAATAATGTTTAATTGAAGGCAGCTATTTCCACGTTTGGAGAAAAAATAGCATATTTTATTCGAAGCTACAGCACTTTTCACGACTAATCTGTAGTTCTCGAACTCACTTCCTTCGTCCGAAAAATGTCTATATATCCGTCTCGAAAAGTGACTCATTAGCTCCTTATAAAATAATATACTATTTCGACTACATTTACAGGACTTATTATCTTGGAAACTAACAGTGGTCGCCAAAACAGAAATTTGTCCATCTTAATTTTCCAAATTCTTTAGTATTGTCCTATATAATATGCACATACTTGCAATAAAAGTCTAGACCCTGGTGGCATACGGTGATCTGAGCTTTATTTACGTAGATTGTCGCCGTACATAACTATTTGGATGTTGCAGAGGATCAATATTGTTTTGTCTTCCATGTTACATTTAATGCTGCCTTTGGGGTAACCTTTTCCCTTAGGTAACATTTGAAAATGTTGGAAGTAGTTGCTCATAATAATTTCAAAATAAAATGTAATTCATCATGCCGACTTGCACTAAACCGCCGCAAAGAACTTCTTAAAAGTTTAGAAAAATTTATACACATGTTTATTGGTATGGATATTTGCAGTTGTCATGTTTTGGCACATTTACACCCTTCATATTCCTGCAATGAAACGATTGTAAACATGTAGCAAACGCAATTTTCTAAAAAAAAATGTATTACGCATTACACAGATCAATCAAAGACAATGACAAAGTGAAATATTTGAAAATAGCTGTTATTAAGAAGTAGGAAGAGTCGCATGCATCTTCATCCCGATTTAATTTTTAATGTTTCCAACAATGGCGTTGCAATACGACATCGCTTGATTTTCTTCTTATTGACGGCACTATTGTTATTTAAGACTGCTCTTATTAATATACAAAAACTCATGTCGAATCACGTCTGTCATGTTTGCTAATGAAGTCCAAAAGTTTGATGATCTAGATATTCCTGTTTTGTAATGGATTCGCACCTTTTAGGCAGACTACGCAATTAACTTTTTTCACATTCATTCCTTTAATTTCCCAAAAAAGTATTCAATTATGTAACGAAGAAATAATACATTTCTTTAGCCGTGCCCTTGGCATTTGGTTCCCCCAAAATTCGGAGCTAGACGTGTACAATTTGTCATCAATTTCGGTATCATTAGTTAGACGACAGTACCACAATCGGTTTCTTTTAACTTATGGCCGCTTGTAGTTAAAGATGTAGTAAATTAATTGAATAACAAGTCTCCCGATACTGATAATATAACCGCAAAATGCTAAAGTATCCGTAAATAGTACTGCTCCAGTCCTCATCCAATTATTCAATTTATCAATCAAAAAGGGTATCTTCCCGGAAGTTTAGAAAAAAGCTGTTATTATTCCTATATATAAAAACGATCCAAAATACACTTCCAACACTTACAGACCGTTCGCACTTCTACCCATACTATTATAAATATTTGAAAAATTAATATGCAAAGAGTTAACAACTTTTTTACAAATGATCACATACATCGCAACTCGACACTACGCATTCTTACCGGACAAAGGAACAGAGATGGCATTAGTAGACTTCCCTAACGAAATACTTATTGACATAGACAAAGGATGTTGTATGAGTGGATTATTTATTGGTATATCAAGGGCATTTGACAATTTTTCACAAAACACTTAGATCAACTTTTTAGAGCTGGTGTAATAGGCTTACCTTTACAGTGGTTTGAAAGTTATTTGCAGGAGAGAACTCAGGTTGTTCGAATTAGTAGTGTAATTAGTTCAGAAATGCAAATGGTAACAAGCGTACCTCAAAGGAATGTTCTTGGTCCTATAATATTTTTAATTTACATTCACGACTTTTGCTTAAATGTAGGGAATCGATCGATTTTTATTTTTGCAGATGATACTGCCATCCGCTTAAGTTCAGACACAAAAGAAAGAAATTGTGTCAAGATTTCGCGTGGCATAAGAACATTAAAAAAGTGGTTTAATTATGTATGATGTCGATTCATGTGCGCAAAACAAAATATATGAATATTTCATTTAGAAATAGTGTATATCATACTATATATAAATTTGCGTTATAGCGTTTTACGCCTTGCGATTCTCAATCTCCAATATCTTCTTTCATTTCATTCTCCTTCATTCAGATGTCTCTCACTCATGTTTTTTGGATCCCTTGACTCCAATTCATCCTCGGTCTCCCTATTTTTCTTCTTCCGTGTGGTGTCCATTCAAGCACTTGTCTCGGCAGTTTTATTTCTTCCATCCTCGGGACATGCCCATACCGTTTTAATTGTTTTTATTATATTTCTTCTGCTACGTTTTTTTTTCTATTTTCATTAATTGTCTGTTGTATTCGTTGGTTTTGTGTTCTAGTTTTGCGATTTTTGCTGATCTCCTTATGGCATCCATTTCAGTGGCTGAAATTTTCTTTTTGGTGTTCTTTGTCATTGTCCATTTTTAACTGCTGTATGTTAGTACACTTTCAATCATAGAATTGTATATTCTAAGCTTGTTCTTTTTTTATATTTGTTGATCTTAATATACCGTTCAAAGCATATATGACTTTCCGACTTTGTGAAATTCGGTTTTGAATTTCTGTTGTATCTTTACCTTCATTTGTAAATGTTGCCCCTAGATATTTGTATTGATTCACTTTTTTGATTGTTGTACCATTTTCGAGGGTTAGATTTTCTAATTTTACTCCAACGCCCATATATTTCGTTTTGGAAACATTTATCTCCAGTTCCCATTGTCGATACTCTTCTAATAGTTTCCTGGTTATGTATTCTATGTCATCTTTAGATTGTCCGATTACTACTTGGTCGTCCGCAAATTGTAGAGTGAACAATGTTGTATTGTTTTTAATTTCATACTCTATCATTCCTCATTTTTTTTCCAGGCTTTTAATGCGTGATCTATGTATATCTCAAAGAGGGTAGGTGATATACAACAACCTTGTCGTAGCCTCTTTTCTATTACAAATCTTTGTGAGAATGTGTTGTCTATGTAATAAATGCGCTTCTCTTCCATGCATTAGTTCTTTCTTAATTATTTGTTTCAAGTATTATCAGTACACGATCGGCCGGCTCCGAATCGGCTTTGATGTTCCGATTCTTTATCGCTATAGTCTTCTTCAATTACGTCTCTCACAACTGGTCCGTAAAATCGACTGAACGTACTGGTAACCGATAAACCTCGATAGTTATTACACTTGGTTCGGTCACCATTTTAAAGCAGTGGTGCCGTATAGGCTAATCTCCATTCATCCGGAACCTTCTGACCATTAATGCACATTGTAAATAGTTTGGCTATCATGCGATATAGTTTGTCTGATCCATGTTTTCTTAATTTTGCTGGAATTCCTCCTGGGCCTGGTGACTTTCCATTTCTTAATTATTTATCTTAGTTTGGATTTGTTCTGGGGTTACTGTTATAGGTTCACCTTCGATATTGATTGTTGTGGTATAAGTTTTCGTATATGGTATAAAATCTTGACGTTCTTCTTTAAAGATATTTGTAAAATAGCGGGATCAGGATTCTAAGATAATAATTGTGTTTATTGTAACTGTTTCTCTTACTGGTGCTTTTATATTCTTAATAAAACTCCATATCCCTGTACAACGTTTGCCTCCGATACATGTGTTTATTTCAAAGCATTTATTTTTCCACATCTTTTCTCTTTATTCCCCTATTATCCTTCATGTACCTATCTTTTTGAATCTCTCTATATTCTTTTCTATGTTTGTCATTCTTTGTATTTAACCATCGTAAGTATGCTGTTTTCTTCTTTTTAGTCTGCTTTTCTGTTTTTTTCGGACCACATATAGTCTTATTTGTTGGTCTGTTTTTACTTTCACCTAGCGTTTCTTCGATAGTCTGATGTATATTGACAGTTATATGTTTATAGAGTTTTTCTACTGTATTATATGTAGTTTCGTTTAATTTTTCATCAAGTCGTTTTTGATACAGATAGATCACTCTAGGGTGATCAAAACTTGGTATACTGTATTGGGGATATTCTATTTAGTCATATGACTCGTTGTTTGTTCATTTTCCTTTCTTGTTATTTTTCCAATCTATCTAATTTTTGTTCTCACCAAATAATGTTTTTTGTCTGATAATAAAGTAATCAATTATCGATTGCATATTTCGTTGTTTCTGTGTCCACGTAAATTTATGTATGTCTTTGTGTCTGAAGTATCCATTGGTAATACGAAGTGAATTTTGTTCACATAGATCTACCAATCTTCTGCCATTGTTGTTTACCGTTTCTTCTCTATGTGCTCCCACTACGGAATGATTACTCTTGTTACCTATTCTCGCATTAAAGTTGTGTAGCCATAAAACACAGGCAGGTAAAAAGGCACTGAAAATCAAATACATATGGTCAAAGTAGGCTATATAATCATTATTGGTACGGAACCAAGCATTATAAGCATTAAATAGGCAGCTGTAAATACAGAAATAGCTATTATGGAAATACCGGTAGGTGCAGCATTTATTGCATTTAATGCCGAATAGATGCATTTTGTGCCAAATGCAATTTTGATTTGTGTTCGGCTCGGACGCCATGCTAACGAACGATCTGACGTCGGTTAGCGCCGTTCGGTGTTTCGAACACGAGTTGGCATTTTAGTCACCGATACCGCTTGGCGTTTTGGACATGGTCGACAGAATGGGAGTCGGCGTTTTGGACGAATTATCAGTTCGGCGTTTTGGACAGTCCTCATTTTGCAAAATGGCGTAAGTGCCGAATTTGTATTCGGCTCCGACGCCATGTTCACGAACGACGTGACGTCAGTTGGCATCGTTCGACGTTGTCAGAATGGGAGTCGTTTTGAACGAATAATTGGTTCAGCGTCTTGGGCATGCCGAATTTTTGGCAGTCCTCAACTATGAAGATGGATGGCAAAGGAAGTAATTGATTTAATTTCGGGAAAGAAACCCCGAAGACTAAAAACGGAGAATATAAAAACATTTATTAAACAATAGAGAAGACAATTTTATTGACCAAATAAATGGAAGAGAAGTTTAAAGTGCAAACTAAAGTAAAATATATTGCAGAAATAAGAAATAAATATACAACCAATGACTTGATTGATAAAAAGCGCCATCGTCTTCGATCAGCTATCTACTGCTGGATATAGGTTTCCCCAAAGCTCTTCGATTCTTTTCTATTCTGGAACTTATGCTCCCATTCGCGGGTATTACTTGTACCTATATCGTTTGTTAGACGAGTCGGTGGTCTCCTTCTACCTCTAGCGAGTGTCTGGCCATCCATTGTAGAATCTGTGTGGTCCATCTTTCGTTCTTTCTTTTATCCACAGGTCTATTCCACATCTATTTCAGTTTTGTTACTTTTTTTATAATGTCGCATACTCTCGATTACCTGCTTAGGTTTTCATGTCTTGTTTCGTTTATTACTTCCTCCATAAAAATACGAAATTAAGTTTTTAACAGATCTTCAAAAGAGTCCCTTGAACCCAAAACATATGTTTTTGTTCATTGGTCTGTCTGTATGTGTGCCTGTCTGTGTGTCTGCTTATGTGTCTGTCTGTAAACAGAATATATCAAAAACGAAAAGAAGTATGAAGTTGAAACTTCATATACCGTGTGAATAATGTAAGACTATACATTGGCAACTGTATTTTAGCATTAATCAATTTACCGATGCTAGTAACAATTGTAGTTTTTTTCTGTAGTCACTACGTTGTTATTTTGTTTACAAACACCATGGTAACATTAAGTAAATTCCCTATGTCTAATTTTGCATAATTCAGCCATGTATAGTCTTACATTATTCTTACTTCTCACTGTATAAGTTTTTTGTACTATCTAGATACGACAGCAAGCTTTTGAAGAAAATCGCATAACCGAAAGTATGTGTTTACCCTTGTGATTTTCCAGTTTTTTCGATTTTTTCAAAAACGGCTCTAACTATTTTTTGCAAACTTTAGCTTTTTATTAAATTTTTAATGTGTTTTGATGCCAGATAGGTCACCTTCCTGTTGAATGCCTCTAAAATGGATTTTCCGCTAATCGTACTGGAATTGACACATTATGGATAACATTTTGTTGAGCAAAGTCACACATTCCATTACGTCAGCTGTTGCTAGGTAACTTACAATGAAACTGTACAGGAATAATATTCCCGGCCTAGGAAGGGAACATTCAAGTACTATTTCCTATTTTTGTTTAATTATTCGTATCGATCGGCGGAAAAGTAGAAAGAGTATCTTGGGCAAAAGCCACATTCCCAATCGCTTCGCCCAACAATATTCACAGTTGTCCAGAAATGTTACGCTTTTCCTCCTAGATACACAATGTACTATTTTTTTGCTTTTTTCCTATTTTTTTTATTAACTCCTATTTTAAATAGAACACCCGGTATATTATTACATTTTTGAATTCAGTTTAAAATTTTAGAGAAAATTTGTTTCTTGAACTAACGCTATATTTTGCACGGTTTCTATAGATTTTGTAATTTTTGAAAATTTTTGACAGATGCTTAAAAATTAAAAATAAAATTTTTGGCTAATTATAAGATCACTGTAAAAGGAAGTTGTGTGCGTGTATCACACCTGATTCTTTTATAATGTCGCATACTCTCGATTTCCTGCTTATGTTTTCATGTCTTGTTCCGTTTTTTAATGTTACTACCGAAAGCGCTTCCTCCAACGCTCGTTGAGCTATTTGGCATACCTTTATTGATTTTTTAGTTAATATCAAAATAGGCAGAGCATACCAGAGTCCCTGTATATTAAGAGTTGGGAGATGTAGGCGATCGACTTTGTATCCACAAGCAATGGAGTACCTGTTTTTTCTTGAATCTAAATTTTATGCAGATCTGGAATACCTATGAACAGTAGGTAGTTGTTACTATGGCAACCATTACAAATTAGAATTACATTGTGTGAATGTTGTGACAAACACCAAATATTTTTAGTTTGTTAAAACATAATAGTATGTAATGATACTAGTGTATAAGTACGCCTTTAAAGCACGTGCGACGAGTTAAAGGGCACGACGCGAAGCGGAATGCTTTTAACGTTGCTAGTGATTTAATGGCACTTATACACGTGTATCATACGCTACGCATCTACGATCGTAACAGAAATATAGAAACTTAGTTCGGTGACACTTTTTCCGTCACATTGTCGTAGATATTCTAGGTTATGTTGACATTCAAACTAACGGCAGAGTGTGTTTTAATATAGTATTAAAACACGCTACCAATGGCAACGTGCGAAAAAGACGTAATTCGGGCGCTAGTATTAAGAGTGCTACAAAGTCACTTTTCACACTAGAAACTGTTCAAAAACTTGTCATTTTGACACGAGAAAAAAAAATTATACAATGACTGGTTGTTCAGCGATTAATTGTAAAACTCGAATAGATCAGATATATTCTTTGCATCGTTTTCCAAGGAATGAGAAAATAAAGCTTCTATGGGCAAATAACAGCAAAATTAATTATTGCCAGGCAACAAGATGTTTATATAATCAACATTTTGCGCATGATTAGTGGTTAAGTAAACAGCGTAAAATGATACTGAAACATGATCAGGTGTTTGACCCATAAATCAGTCACGCCTTCAGGTTTTAAGCACATAAATGTATATTCCACTTAAAAATAGCATGTTCAAGGATTACTTACCTAAGAGGAAAGTTTAAAAAAATCTGAAGAGAATTACAAGCGAATGGAATCAGGTTGGCGTTAAAACTACGCCCACGCCACCACTTAAAGGTTAACAGTACCTAGTAATGTGTCGTTCTGGTTGAACTCGGTACAAAGGAGCAAATCCGGGTCAGGATCGATTTGGATCGAATCCAAGTTTCCAGTTCGGATTCTTTCCGAGGATCGAAAAGATTGCCAAGACGTCAATTCGCGCGGATATTCATTCTTTTGGTCTTGTGTTATTTAATCCAACACAATACAACGTTTTGTGAAGGTTAACGGCGAACAGCAAACAATGATGTTCGTTTTATTAGAGCCTCGATACATGACATGGCTGGAGTTGTATGCTTTTTGATCAGTTATCAGTGATTTGCGGTTTTTGGCATCTTTGTAAGTGTCCATTTGATGTTTGAAACATAAAAACATATCTAATTACCGATTGCGTGATCATTGACCAAAACAAAGATACTATGTAACAATGTAACATCAAATGCCCGATACCAAATCAACTGCCTACTTATCTTGTTTTTATTCTTTACAATTTGTAACAGAAGTGCTTTTTAATTTTTAAATTTTCTGTATTGGTACATTTTCCTGCAACTGCGAATTTAACCAGGAATTTAAAGGGGGAACATCCAAACCATACCGAAAAGCCGACAACGCGATAAGAGCAGCGTGTTGTTCGTTCCGAGTCCCGAATAACCGAAGACTGCGAGTGTCTGAAATGCATGTTCAATTGTGATTTCGTTCCGAGCATTCGTTCCACTTGCGGAAAGGAATTGGAATGAACGAGTCTGCAAAAGTATCGAAACTTCTCATCACTAATTAACAGGGAAACACGACCGCTGTCCATAATGGTAGGTTCGGTAGGACGTTTCGCTGATGTTGGTGTCTTCTGCTCTTGGTTATATAACGAGAAGTCATTACATTACATGTAAATCTTGTGTGTTGTTGGGCCTTATGGTTTTTTCGCTTAGTTGCTCACATGTAACTTGTTTATGGTTAGATTGGTTTTGCAGAGCTACATTCTATGTATTATTTAAGCGGTAACCATTTGCTCGATTGAAATTGTTGGTATTTTAATAACTAGGGATTCTCAAATAAAATGATGGAACAATTTTTTAGTTCTGGCTAGTATGTTCACGGAGTCGTATTTTATTCTGCGCCCCCCTAGTTCCAATAAGTATTCTGCGATGATTTTTGTGTCTTTCCACGCCGTGTGTGATTTTGGTGTTCTTTTATTCTAGATTCTCCGTTTGCCCGATATAAGATTTGCCACATTGGAGCTGGTAAACGCCTTCTGTCTGTAGCTTGGGCAAAGAATCTGTGTTGGAAGGGATCAATTGTTCGACTTTTCTTATTGTTCCATAGGAGACCCCGATGTTTTTCTTATCTAAGATCTTTCTTATTCCAACGGTTACTCCGGCGATGAAGGACATGCGTAATTCATAGGTTTAGGTTTAGGTTCCTTCAGTTTTATGGTGTATTGGCATCTTTTCCTGATGTCTCGTCGACTGTAGCCATTCCTACGTAAAGCTTCTTCCACATGTCTTAGTTCTTGTGGATCACGATCCTCGTCACAAATACAGGTGGCCCAATGAATAAGGGTCCTAATTAGTGATGTCTTTTGTTTGGGTAGATAATGAGACGAAGCATGTAGATAGCGGTCAGTGTGAGTCTTCTTTCGATACACCGTATGGCTTAATCTGTTGTTAGCTGTTCGTTTCACTAACACGTTCGGGAAAGTAAGGTGTCCATTTTCGTCAGTTTCCATAGTGAACCTTATTTAGGCATGGTGGTTGTTTCAATGTGCCAAGAAAATTTCAAGATCTGCTTTTCCATGGGTCCATATAACGAAAGTGTCGTCAAAGTAGCGGAACCAGAGCTTATGTTTTAGATGCCTGGACTAAATAGCTTCTTATTTTAGGGCTTCTATAAATACGTAGGCAATGACTGAAGATAAATGGAATCCCATAGCGGCGCTTCCTTTTGCTCGTAGTACATTTCTTCCCAAAGAAAGTAGGCCGTTGTGAGGCACATCCTTGCTAACTCTGGCACTTCTTCTCGGAGTCCTTGGGAAACGAAGCATTGTTGTATAAGATTTACTGAATCGTCTACTGGTATTTTGGTGAACAGTGATTCCACATAGAAACTAACCAACATGTCCTGATCCGTTACTTTCAATTGAGCCCATATTTCCACGAAATGCTCAGAATTTCACATAGGTTTCTGTTCTGCCTACGTATGGTTGTAATACGTTACCGAGGTATTTGGCTAGTTCATACGTAGGAGATCTGCAAGTACTAACAATTGGTCTGGAACTTCTGGTTTGTGGATCTTCAGAAGTCCGTAAAGTCTGAGCAGTCTAGTATCGCAGTCGATATTCCAACTCTGATATTAATGAGCTCAAGTAGCTCCTCTAATCTGGCGCCCTATTCTCGATGTGGCGTCCTTCTACAGCCTTACGTAATGTTTATCATTCATTAGTGATTAAAATTTTTCAAGGTACTTGGATTGTTGCGGATTGCCTTCAGAGGAAATCAACTTATAAGAATATTCAAGCACAAAACTTTGTTGAACTTGCAATTTCAACAGTAAAAAAAATTAAAAACATTTTTTTTGTTCTTTGCAATTGTAAAAAAAATGGAGCACAAAATACAATAATGATAGAAAATCTACTCTAAAACCTGAATTAAATGAAGAAGAACACAACTGCAACAGATTTTTTTTGTACTTTACTCCTACTACTTATTGTATATTATCAGAATTTGGAATCCTATCACATTTTGATGAGTTGCCTGAGTGACTAATCAGCTTTATCAGCTTAGGGTATTGTAGTTTATTTAGGTGGCGACAGGTCTGGCCCGCCGATTATCTATTCCGAAACCCAGTCACCTAGCACACGGTTAACAGTGTACTGGGTGCTTTAGTTATCATCACACCTTCAATGACTGCCTTACTTCCTTACTACCACAACTGTCATTTTGGCATCCACTTTTTAAAACGACTGGGTGGGTCGCCCGCCAGTTGTTAGCTGTGAGGACTGAACCCCTTACCTTCAGCACTGGAGCGGATTTTCATAACCACTTGAGCACAGTGACAGTCATATCACTTGATCACGACCACATACTGTATAATAAGATTACAATTTCAATTTAAAGTGTATGGTTTGTTAATATTGGATAACAGCTATTTGTATCTAGTTTCGTAAACAAAACTGGACGGAGATGTATCTTGATAATTTCGGTTACTTCTAAAAATTTCTAACTATAATGTTTTTCAGGTTCTTCAAATATGGATGAAAACCACACAACGTACGAACATGAAAACAGAGTGGCTGGAGATAAAGGCTACAAAGATAAAACATTGTTCGTTACTGGTGGCAGTGGATTTATAGGAAAGGTATTCATTGAGAAAATTCTAAGGAGCTGCCCTCTAGTAAAGAAGATTTATGTATTAATCAGGACGAAAAAGGGAAAAAGCGCCAAGAGCAGACTGGACGAAATATTTGCTGGCCCTGTAAGTATATGATTTGGTTTAGTAAGAAATTTGAAATAAATATGAGCAGACCTTTATGATATGTACCGGCAATTCCTGGTAAACGTTTTATTTGTACCTAACGCCCCTTACTCTACAGCTTTCTATTGGTTTCATCTGTATGGGTCCTCCTGTTCTTTTAATATCATAGGCTCAGCACATCCATGGTCGTCCTCTATCTCTCTTCCCGTACTATGGCCTCCATTTATTTTTTATTATATCTTACTATCTGTGTAGTTCTCGTTATTCCCAGCTGATCTCCACTTGGGACGAGTTATTCTGCCTGTGACGTTCTTATGTATCATATAACTAATGTCTTCTTGATATAGTCAACTCCCGCAAATCTTTAGTTACGTAATGACAATACCGGCGAAATATTCGGAAATCTCTTTATATATTTTTTTGTCTGTTACTGTTAATCCTAAAATTACTCGTGCCATAGTTCTTTGGATTTTGGTTATTTGGGTATTTTCTGTACAGGTCCAAGTTCAATTTATTTGGTTGTCAATTGTTCCTTCTGGACCTACCTATATCCATCTTCTATGCACTTTTTTATATACGGTATTTTTAAGAAAAAAATGATCTTTCTCTAAGAATTTAAGTAACCTTTCATCTCTTTCATTGGGCTGCCCACGTCCAATTTTTTTGTTTTATCTTAAATTTTTTTTTTTTTTGGTTTACTCCGAACTCGGCGCTCAAGTCTCCCACAGTTATCATGGGTTTTCTTCTATTGCTTGTGTCACTTCGTCGTATTTTTTTCAATGTTTTCTTCATCGGTTGAGGTTGCAGAGTACACCTGGACTGTTTTAATGCCATAGTTTATTTACATGTTTTATACTTTATAAGCAGCTGTGACGGTACCCAATTGCGCACCCTTGGCTGTCATTTTTGTTTTTCAGTTCTATGCAAATTTCTCTTGTTCTTCTCATTTTGCTAAACCTAATATGTGCCATTTCACAGGCCCTATCGCCTCTTCCAGTTTTATCATCTTGTTATCCGTATTCATAGATCGTTATACGTATCTATATTTTTTAAATTTTTATCTTTCTGGTAGCAGCATGGTCTTACCCAGAGATTTCTGATCACTGCCTTGATCAAGAAATCGTAGGCCGCTGATGGCTTGTGGTTTTAACTGATTAATTCCGCACTCGACTTTCTTCAGAGCGCTTTGGTAATACTTGCAACGTCTGCCTAGCGAGTTGGCGAGAAATCGTGGTCAGGTCTCACAGACTATGGTTGCTGCCGTTGTCTTTTTAAAAGTTGACCTCTCTGTCATCGGTTCTTGGTTACCTCTCAATTCATAAGGGTGACCATCTTATCAAACGTTTTTCCATACTATAATAATAGTGAGTGGCCTTGATAAGACGCATATTAATTTGCATAGAAACTTAAATTCTGGAGGATTTCTATATAGACATAAGTTAAGATGGTTCACAGCAAAATAAGCGGTGATATGGAATATCATATATAATTTATGTTGACTGAACCTATGTGTAACCGTCAAATAAAAATGTGTGTAAGCTCGGAATAACATTCAGCAGACAAAGGCTGGTACAGTACAAAACGATCAGTAAGACCCCCTAATGAATATTCGTAGCAAGCCTCGCCCCTGCGTGTCCCTTTCAGCCCATTTGGCTCCAGCTAAAACTCAATCGAGGGGGGTTCGAACGATTGGGCACAGTTTAGGGCGAGGTAGTACGATAGGGGTAATTGATTGTAATTGTTTAAAGACAAATCGACGGGCCCCATGACTTTTGAGAATGTAGATCTAAATTCAACTGATGATTGGCTAAAAGCCGAAATCCAAGCGCCGGCGCCGTTGCGTCGCGTTGTTACCCACAGAAGGCGCTCCATAGCTGTAGACGTTTACACCTACTTTTGGGTGTCCCTCTTGCAGTTGTTTGGGCCTTGTACAGAGGAGTATACACAACACGACAAGAATACCAGTTTATGTCACTTGAAATAAACACCCAAAAACGAAGTACAAGCATGGAATTAAAATAAGGTGACCTATTAACTCAATAGTTACACACATACGAGTTTGGACATGTAGTATGTAGTAAAATTGGGGTTAGTCAACGTTTTTACAATGATTAACTAATGTAAGATGGGAACAGCATGTCCACTAAGTCTGTTGGTACCTGAATCCAAGAACGACCAGTATAAAAGGCCAATTTAGGCTTTCCTCGGTACTTGGAGTCAAATTACCACAGTATTTTTAGGCAAAGCTTTGTAAGCTCAAAGCGGACGGTACCTAGTTATTCTTGTAAGGTACAACATAGCATCCATTGTTCAACGAATGTCTAAAATGGGCACAACTATAGAACAAGTAGGTAGCACTCTTAAAACGACAGTTTACAATACCTTTTTGTTGGCGTAGCAGCTCAACAACTGCATTTTCTATTCTAACAGGCGGAGAGGGTCACACCTAGGGGTACTATGCGATGTTGCCTGATAATACTATCGAGTAAGGCATGTTTTGGCGTACAACGACGAGAGTTGCAACGACGACGGCGGGGTGGCCTACCAACTTAGCCGGGGAAGTGTTGTAATAGAATCCTTCACAAAAAGATTTAGGCTGGACCGCAACGATGGACGACAAAGATTCACCCTGTAGATATACTTGGGAACGCGCTTATCTTTAAATATCCGCTGTTTGCAGCGTAAGCGCTTAATTCGGGGCACTGACTCAACGAAGCGCGTAGTATGTGGCTTTGCAAACACTCCTGGGAAGGGTACGTCGCACCCCACTTAACGATAAGGGATGTTACTTTTGAAGGCGTAAATCGTACTCCCCTAGAGGGACGCTATATTAGCAGTAAAGAAGCCTCCATCAAATTCACATTAGAAACAGAACAAAACAATCAGTTACCTTTTCTTGATACGCTAATCACACGCAGAATAAATACTTTTGAAACATCAGTATACCGTAAAAAAACAAACACTAATAGGTACTTACATTTTAACTCCAATCATCACAAAAACATAAAGACAGGTGTTGTAAAAAGTCTTTATGACAGAGCCAAAGTTGTTTGCTCTAATGATGAAATTTTCAAAAAAAGAAAGAATTTATTGTTAATGTTTTACAAGATAATGGCTATCCAGAGACTCTTGTTCGGAACATTTTCAATACACGAAACAATGCCACACGCGTACAAAGAAATGACAGTCAAACATATAATACTCTAACTATACCTTATACTCCAGGCATATCTGACAAAATTAGACGAATTGGGAATAGATTCAATGTTAGGACAGTATTCAAAGCGGTGAATACCTTGCGGTCAGTTCTTACAAAAACTAAACCGTTCAACGAAGAACAACATTCTAAGAATTGTATATATATAGCATCCCCTGTGAATGCGGGAAATACTATATCGGTGAAACATCCAGACCTTTAGCAGTTAGAGTTAAAGAACATGAAAATATGATGAAAACCTATCAATTCAATAAGTCTAATCTGGCAGAACATGCTCGGGATAACAACCATGAAGTACACTGGCATAACACAATGATCTTGTCTAAAGAATCGATGTCAACTAAACGTAAAATTAAGGAGACGCCATATATTTTACTTAACGAAGAAAAATGCGTGTCGTCTTTCTCAATATTTTTAGACACTAGTTGGCTATCGATTCTTAAAGATCAGATCAAGTAGGTTTAGATAATCAACAAACGTCAATGTCAAGCACTTCATTGGAGGTTGGTGGTTTTCAATCTCCGTGAAAAAGCTAAGTTTTATTGATCCTTTTTAATTGTTAATCGTTGATAACGAGGGCAGATTGTCCTTCGAAACGTTCGTTATTTAATACGTTATTTAATAATTTTAATTTGCAGAGTGGCGAAATACCCAAAAAAGAATATGAATTAAGGAAGATGATAAACGTTATTAGAGACATTGCTCTACTTAACGAAAGTAAGAATCTATAAAACTGCTGTAGGACTTATATTCACACATGGCACAGAGGCTAAGGCTGACAAAAAACAAAACACCTATTGTGCACATGCGAAATGAAATTACTACGAGCAATTGAGTGGAGACATATTACTTAATAAATATATCATATATTAGCAATACTTAAGACATTACAAAATGAAGCAACGGCAAATGATAATATTGGAATTGATATCTCAGTATATTGGATGCACATCGGCTACCAAGGAGAGCAAAAGAACACCGATCAGCAGAGAGGAAGACAGATCCAGGAAGGCCACATGAACGCTGCATCGAGAGCTGGCTATGCACATCAGAAGAAGCCTAATTCAAGGCTATTAGCCTACTTAAGAAGAAGAGAAAGAAACATAACCAACTTAATAATAGTTTTAAAGCTTTTTTTATTTGTACAGTAAAATTGTCGTTTTACCTAAAAAAAAATTAACAGCGGCGATTCTTCTTTCACAGTGATTTAGGGTCATTAGACAAGTGTAGCACCAAAACGCCGCACCCCAACTCCCTGTCAAACAGCCGCCATCTTGAAAACATTTTGACTTTTTTTTTCGCGATCAACTGGTGGCACAGAAAAACTTCTGCAACAAAACATGTTGGAAATATAATTCTACACATTTTTGGTCAAGGCCTCGATACCGAGAAGTTGGAATTTCAAACGGTAGAGGGCGATAAAGTTACCAAAATGTTTTTCTGCGTGCGTGAAAAGCTATAAACTTATTTCCCAGGTATTTTCCCTAAACATCTGCTGTTCTAAACGTGTTACAACTTGAATTTAATTGGATTCTACGCATTAGTTCGGATTAAAACTTCATGTAAAAACGTTCTGTTCTGTTCATACAAAATGCCCGATTACTGTTTTGTTTGCCAAGAAGTTGGCGAGGACCAAATACCCGTGACTTCTGAAGGTAGAAATTTTCTTATCAAGGCCAGTGTGATAAGAAAGGATTCTGAGAACGAAAAGTATCTAAAATATTATCAGGGGCGTCATTTCAGATTTTGATTAGGGGGGAGAGGGCAAGCACAAACCGTAATAGTTTTGTCAATATTTTTATTTAAAAAAAAACGAAAAACATAAAAATAAAATACTATATATACCTAAATAATAAATAATGTATCAATTTACCTAATCATTGCCTAACATAATCTACATTCTGAAGAAACAATAATATAATTTCATATAAGAAAAGAAAGCAGGTTTTTTGTAAATTCCAAAATTATAGGTGGGGGGTGGGCAACTGCCTCCAACCTGCCCCTATCAAATAATGCCCCTGAAAATATCCGAAAGTACGAAAGACTCCCTGAAAGTACTGCACGAAGATATGTATTTTAAAAATTTATATTTCAAAGTTTTATCTTCAGCTTGCGTAATTGACAGAGGTTTTGTCCTTCACAAGGTAATTTGGATCAGAAACGCTAATATTCACTAGATGTTCTCAGTACGCCCATTATGTTAATCGGCACTTTCTTAGTCCACTGGAATAGCGCCACAGTGTTTTTAAAGAAAAACAATTTGATCCAAACGTCCTGGCATCTGTTGGAATTGATTTTTCCCATTGCACTCTACGGCGGAAATAATATCCATGAAAAATGTCTCGATACGCTGCGATTCCAAGCCTTTGCCCGATCACTGAAAAATAACAAAGTTGGTCTCTGCTCCTTGCCACCTGCAGCTGCAACACTGCTTGAGGGCCTACCATCAGGTCCAGCAATGGATGGGTTGCATCCTCGAACCGACGAATTAAGGATGGAAAAGATCTTTCCAAGGATTGGATGTGAAAACTGTCAAAGTTTCCGCACTTGCAAGTCTCTTGAACCGTGTATCCTGTGGGTGTACGAAAAATTGGAGGCCAGCTTGTGGTTGCAGAAAAGCTGGCCTCAATTGTTCCGCAATGCGCAAAAATTGCAGCGGACAAACCTACTACAACTCAACCACTCCTGAATCAGACAGCGAGGATAAAAATTATAACAACAACAAAGAATTACCTTCACAAGTTGTGGGGTCTTTTGTCAATAAAAGTTCAAGCAACACGCCTACCATGGTCGATAATGACTAGGTTGTGTCCGAGGCTCCGAACCAAGACGAAGGAACAGCTCTAAAAAAAGGGAAAATGCGATGAGTAAACTACAATGTATCTTATGGTTTATGCAAAAATAAATTAATTTCAAATATATTTCTTTTCTATAATTTTCACCTTTTTTGCCTATTCCAACTTCTCGGTATCGCGGCTATGACCAAAAATGTGTAGAATTTCTGTAGGTTCTGAAAACCTATTCACATTGAAACTACTTGAATGACGTGATGATTTTACCTCGCAAAAGAGAAATCACTACTTTGCTGCGCCGGAATATACTTTTCCAACGCCGCGCGGACCTTGAAGGGTTGTAACTCGGAGACCATTTAAATCAATCACATTATTAAAAGAGATCCGTGCACAACTTTTGCATTCCAAATTTTCCGAAAAACCACCCCCACAGAACTAGAATGACGGAAACCGATTTTTGATAACTTTGTCGCCCTCTACCGTTCGAAATAGCAACTTCTCGGCATCGCATCGCGGCAATAACCAAAAATGTGTAGAATTTTATTTCCAACAAGTTTTGTTCAAGTTTTTCTGTGCGACCAATGGATTGCGAGGAAAAACGATTTAATAATGTCTTCAAGATGGCGGCTGTTTAACAGGGTTGGGGGCTCGGCTTTTTGGTTTTACACTTGCCTAATGACGTTAAACCACTGGGCAAGAGGAATCGCCGCGACCGATTTTTTAAGGTGGCGTGGTGTTTTCCGACAATTCTACTGTATTATATGTCTAGTAAAAGACCGAGTGTGGTGTCTGGAATAGAAGAAAATAATATGAAGAATAAAGGGAAATGTAGCAGCCTTCCGTTCCACGGATGGTTTGAAAATTACGCGGTTCCACGGGTTGTATAAATATATGTATGTATATTGCTAATTATGTTATTAAAAAGGTAACCTACAATTTATAATTTATTGAAAAAAACCTTACTGTTTCACATACACTTGAGTAAACTTAAGTTTTTTAAAAGTACTAGAAATGATAAAACTAAAATTATTTTTATAGTAAACAGTTATTGAAATTTTTCGGCACAGTCTTAGTAGAACGTTAGCACATGATGCAAAGAAATGCAGTTATTGCAGAATTTACAGTGGCTTTTGAGGTTTGGTTTGCCCTTCAGCGGTAACCCCCGAATTACTTTATGGTATTTAAGGACAATTTTACGGAAGAAGAGAATTTCCTGAGTCAACACAACATAATTATGAAATAGGGGAATTACCTTACTTCCAGTAGAACTCAAACCCGAATTATAAAATTGAAGGGATTGGTGACCACAGTAAAATATAGATCATACGGTCACTTTTTTGTATCATATAGTTTGTCACACACCAATGATGACGTATTTGTGACGTCACCAATCGTGTTTGTCAAGCATCTCTAAAATAGAACGTGCTCTATTTCCCTGCACTGTTTAAAGCGATTCTGTGCAGTGTGTCGGTTTTTGAAAATTAATTTGTGACTATATTCAAAAGTCTTATAAATAGTCTTTTGTCCATCCCTAAATAATTTTTGAAGTTTTCATCACCTTCAGATTTCAATTCTTTGTGCAGGTACCACTCGTTCTTAATTACATCATTGTAACCACTTACACTTTTCTAGATTTTTAGTATACAATGCTAGACTTAATCCTACTAACGAAAAGATGATGACTTGTTCTTCCATTTTTTTAAACAAAAATTAAAATTAACAAATAACAATTAACGCCTTGAAAACAGACCATAACCTCATAATACTACTAGTTGATTCATACAGTTTGTTGTATATGGAAAGTTTGATGGTATAACCACCCAGTTTGATATAATAAACCAAACATTGTTCTATGGCGTCACGGAAGGTGTTTTACAAACAAATCTGATGTAACACAATGATCGTGCGACCTGTGCTTAGCAGGAATCTTCAGGTTGGGGCTCACAGGCCCAACGCCCCTACCATATCCAAACAAAAGCAACTAAATTAAAATTAACCAAATAGAAATATGTGATATAGAACATCTGAAAGGTATATACGGAGCTTAAGCAGATAAAGAAGTAGGGCTATCTATAAATACAGATAAGACGAAGATGTTAAAATAATCAAGATCCAACAGGCTAAGGCAGAATTTAACAATAGTGGACGACAGCATTGCAGTAGTGGGGCATTTCACGTATCTTGGAGTTAACATCGCAAGGTATGGAAGGGAAGAATGAGAAATTAGAGGAAGAATCATGTAAGCTACCAGTGCTTACTTTGCTTTAATGGCAACATTTACAGCAAAATAAATGCATGGGAAAACAATCATTTGCATATCTAAGACAATCACACGTCCTATCCTATGCTATGAATGTGAAACATGGATTCTTACACAAAAAACAACTTAGACAGTAAATTGTTTCGAAAGGAAAATTTTAAGACGATTCTTAGAACCGCTAAGCACACTCAATGATGCTGGATTCTATACTACTGGATATGCGGATGACATCGTCATCCTCATTATTGGCAAGTTCGAGGGCACGCTGTGTAACTTGATGCAGACAGCTCTTCGAATAACAGAAACATGGTGTAATGAACAGTCACTCTCTGTCAATCCTTCAAAGACAGAAATAGGACATTTGTCCTGTTAATATCGACAGTTGCATTTAGTCTTCCTGGGATGCTGAAGTCCAGCATTCCTTCCATCTCTTGGGTGGCCTTCCAACTGGTCTTCTTGTGTTCGGCTTTTGTGTCTTTACCCATTTTACTAATCTTGTATCGTCCATCCTGTCCACGTGGTTTCTCCATTGGCGGCGTCTAGTTCTTACCCATCTCACGATGTCCTGAACTCCGCAGTTTTCTCGTATCGTTTCACTTCACACAGAAATGGTACTTTTCACAAATAAAAGGAAGGTGGGACCTTTACGTAGACCTCTCCTATTCAACACTTCTCTCAGCTTTTCAGACAATGTCAAATACTTGGGAGTTATTTTTGACAGACAGCTGAATCGGGAGAAACATTTAAAAGTTAAAACTGAAAAAGCATGCATGGCATTCTGGCAGTGTCGCCGCGCTTTGGGCAAATCCTGGGGACTCTCCCCTCGAATTACCTTGTGGCTGTATACTGCTGTGATAAGGCCCATGCTATGTTATGGAGCACTTGTCTGGTGGCCCAGGGTCAGACAGGCTACGGCAGCAAGTAAACTAGGACATGTGCAACGCCTTGCCTGTCTTAGTTCTACAGGTGCTATACGCTCAACCCCTACGGCCGCTTTGGAGGTGGTCTTATGCCTTCCACCAATTGATCTTTTTGTGGAGGAAGTAGCCGTAAGGACCGCCTTGAGGTTGCGCTACAAAGGGCTGTGGCACACAGCAGGCAGGGGAGGCAGGCATACCCGCATCCTGAATGAGGCCGTCGACAAGATCCCTCTTCTGGACGCTATAGTAGATTACCTCCCTCTACAATATGCCTTCAACAGACAATTTAACGTCTATGAAAATGCCGGGTTTACCCAGCATATAGATATATCCATCTTTACTGATGGATCTAAAACAAAGCATGGAACGGGTGACGGAGTTTTCTCTGACGACCTCCGCCAAAGCATACCACTAGGCAAAATGGTCACTGTCCTCCAAGCGGAAGTAATTGGAATAATGCATGGTGCAAAAGCAATTCTTGAAAGGAACATCTAGAATCAATGTATTGGTATCTTCAGTGACAGTAGAGCCGCTTTACTAGCCCTGGGCAGTTGCAAAATTACCTCAGGTGTGGTACTGCAGTGCCGTGAAGCTCTCGAGGATATCTCAAAAAATAATGTCGTTTCCCTTGTATGGGTGAAAGGACATGACGGTAACTACGGCAATGAGGAGGCTGATGAGACTGCGAGACTGGCTTCCGGGCAACCTCTCTGGGGGCCAGAACCCGTAATCCCTATATCCCTGACAATATTAAGCTCTATGCTATATCAAGAAACCTTAAACAGCTTCATACGAAGATGGGTTAACATGCAAAGCTGCCGGCAAGCAAGAGCTGCTATTACAGCGCCCTCGCCAAAGACAGCCAAATATTGCTTGCAACTGTCCCGAAGAAACCTTCGATTAGTCGTGGGTATCCTATCTGGACACTGCACTCTAAACAAACATATGCACAGGATGGGACTAGTGGACAGCCCAAACTGTCGCGGATGCAACGAGGATGACGAGACAGCAGAACACGTTCTGTGCCACTGTCCAGCTCTCGCAAGAGTCAGAGGATCCATGTTGGGGGACTTCTGGCCCGATATGGTCAGAATTAGCAACACTCCAGTTGCGGTTGTCCTTAAGTACATTCAAAGGATTGGATGGCTTGAGTGATACCCAACTTAGAGAGCTCCTGGGAGGTAGCACAATGGGCCCACTTAATGCGGCCTAAGTGCATGTGAGGTAACTCACCCTCCATTTTTAATCCAGAATCCAGACTACTCAATAGCTTTTTCCAAAACAAAAGCGCTAATAACAAACATTGAATTTATGGATAACATATTTTTTCAAGTGTTTTTATCGTTGGGAACAACTTAATTGCACATTTATCTTGAAAACAAAATCTGCAATACAAAATATGGAAGAGACAACAATCTGTAGCTGTTTGGTCGATCGTAATTTCTAAAAAAAGTTAATGATACAGGGATATAAGAGTAATCAGCTGCAACAACGCTCCCTGTGCATCGATTTCCAAAATATTAAAAGGGCATATGATTCTACAATAGTACTCGCATATGTCAAATATGAGTACTCTGTCAAGACAATTTTGATAAATTAAATGTAATATGTTTCCTCTTCACCTTTAAGAGACTGTAAGCCATCAAGGGTATAACTTTGCACTAACGTATGTTTGCGTTATTTTTTTTATTTTAACTCTAGGATTTACCCATATAATTTCTTTTCAAGTAGCTATAAATTACCCTGTATACACAACTACTTTATTTAAATGCAATTTTGTTCTATCCCACTGTTGAAACATCTTGTTCCTTACTTAAATACAGAACTCAAAAGCGTTTGTTTTGCTCACTCACGTTGTTTGATATGACAACGTAGGCGAAAGCAGTGAGGTAAAAACTTTTATCGCATTTCATTTGGTAATGTACTACATTTCTACATTCAAAATCGTTTAGAAATCTGGCACCTTTCTGCATTAGCAACACTTTTCTGCATAGAAACGGCGATTCGTTTTACGTTTGGCAATACTGAAATATTGTTGGTGACACTGTAAGTCTATATCAAATTCGAGGTTAGTAGATTGGGTTTTGAGTCCTTGACACAAATTGACTAAAAATATAACCTGCTAACCTCGAATTTGACATAGACTTACAGTGTCACCAACAATACAATTCGGTACTGCCAAACGCATAACATCAACTGGAGCTGCTTATTGTGCTTTAGTACATAGGAACGAGTTATGCTCAGCTTGGTTATGTTTTGACATTTACTGTCACTTCTATGTAAAAAAGTAATGTTTGATATTTCTTATAAAATGCGACAAAATAGTAGAAGCTACATATTAGAAAAGTGGTTTCACTGAAATCGCACTTGTTCAGTAAAACATCACTTTTCTAAACTTGTTGCTTGAGAAACTAAATCACTTACTTGTTTGTCTTTCTACACTCGGCTTCGTTACGTGTATAATCGACAAACGCGTGAATGAACATATTTGTTTCTCCACTCGTCCAGTAATATACTACTAATAGGATAGTGTAAAAACCTATTTTCTACACGTCCTTCCCTTTCTGTGTCGTTAGGCATTCCAATGTAAGTTTGGACTCTGTTAACATTCATTTTATACTTATGCTTCGTATCTATAACGTACACTAAAATAAAAGTTAAATTTCGTCGTGTACTCCACAAAGAGATCATTTTTCGATAGTAAGATGTTATCTTTTGTAAATTAAAATTTGCCCACTTTTATATCGTTGACCACATGTAAGCAACACAAATTAATCATGAAGTCGTTTCAGCTCACGTGAATAAGAAAAAAGCAATAATAAAAAGGTTAATATATCTCTGTGATTTGGAAATTCTAGAAAAAAAAATAACTTTTCTAAAGTTAGATGTTCCTGTTTTTTACCCAATATAAAATAATCATCACTTTCCTTGATTTAGAAAATTCTTGAAGTTGAAATATCGAAAGCAAACGCAAGAAAGAAAATTGCTCGTGTTGAAATATAAATACTAAATTTAGTACCAGTGACGTTTTTAAGTTGAAAACGCGTTTTATTTATTGTGTAGTAAGCAATTATTCTGAATACTTGTAAATTGCCTAATTTGATTTTAATATGTCCATAAAAAGAGCAATCGCGGTTTTAGAAACGATAACTGCATTAAGTGCCATTCTAATGCTTGTTATACTGCCTGTATACGGTACGATAAGAAAATATGCTGGAAAAAATCCTCAACTCCTTACGACAGAGTGAGATTAACGCTACTATATTAAGTACGTCAAAACAAGTTGTAGATATCTCTTATATCCATAATTGAAGCCGAGCAAACTTTAGTTACTCGACTAAATTTAGAATGATGGAATAACTGCTGACAGTAAATACAATACTTAAAAGTAAATTATATTAAATTATAGTATCCCACCTACGTCAAATACGTCAAATGTAATCATAACAATTTTTTTACAATACTTCTAGGTTGGTTGTAGCAAATAAAGTGATTATTACTTTATATCAATAAACCTAGTAAGAAATAAATTTCTATAAGTTGTAAAAATAATTATTTTCGCTACTTCTGTTCGATAGGTTCCAAGTTTTGCTATACTTTTCGTATGTTTTTATATTTATTATATTAAACTTCAATCAGATATTAAAACGCAAAATTTAAACCAGAAAGACATTTTCAGCAATGCTTTTCTATCAATCTAACAATACCCTTTAATTACCATTGTCATAATTGTTTTTGTAACTTGTTTCATTCAGGGGGATTTATATGTCTCTATAAGTGGTGCAATACATATTAAAAGAAGACTTCTACAACAATCTTTCGGCAGCGATCAAATTTGTTTAAACTGTAGCTCATCCGATGTGACTTTTGGTTAAGCGTTTAAATAATAGTACATCGTTCAGAATAAAAAAGCAAATTCATGTCTTTTTATTCTAAAAATCGTTAATAACAAAAAAATATAAGGAATCAGATGTAAAATGTAAAGTTCATGAACTGACACCTCGTTAGATATATAGTGGAGATACTTAATACTTTGCGAAATAAAAGTAATCTGATTCTGTATGTATGACAGGGATAAGACAGAATCTCAATTACATTCTTGCAAATGAGAACGTCGAATACCGTTAAATATATTTCTCATCTTTAACGAAAGACATGTTATTATAAAATAATAGGCTTCATTGGAAATATTACAGTGATACATTACTCCACATTTAGAAAGAAACACTTACATTGGTAATTTTTTGTTGTCTGTTTCCAAATGTTTTATTTTTTGCCAGAGAGTAATTATTATTAATCAGTTGGTATTGTGTACAATACAGATGGTAGGTATATACCGCGCTATCAATATAAGACGTACAGGTCTTTAACAAACTTAAATGATCTTTTTGTGGCAATGATGGCAATAGTAAATTTGACTTTTCAACACATCTGCTGATTGATTTTGATAGACATGCACAGATGACTTTTTCTTGATTTAACAAAACGTTTGCACCCTGAATTACTAACAATATTTGATTTTTGATTAAGTTAAGAGATAACGTATTAAAAAGGTTTAAAAGAACTACAAAGCAGCCTCCCTGGGATTAATACGCGCTATTGCGTAATTATACAACACTCGCAGTCGGTAACAAACAGAAAGCATGAACTGATTGATGACGGTTGACAGTAAATTGTTGTTCAAAACATTAGGTAAATACAGTATTTGTCTCCTTCCCTAAGCTCTTCTACCCCCCCCCCCCCTCCTTCCCCGGAAAGCGCTTTCGCATTACTTCAGGGAAGTGCGGGCGCACTTACACTATCATGTCTTAATTAAGTGAAAACTGAAACACCCGTGCCGGAAGTCGAACTCTCTTCCGAACGCTCGAGTTTCCAATATGGCCTCAACTGCAAGCGGCGGGACCACTCGCCCATCGAGGCCTTAAGTACAGTATACATTATAAATTTAAAATAGAAATACAATTATTGTTTTCAAACGATCCAAATAGATTTAATACCTTTCTATTAATAACATTCCCAAAATAAGTAATACTAGTGATAGGCTAATACATTTTCATAAAACTAATAAGTAAGTTGATTATTATCGAAAAACTTGATATTTAGTTTTAGGAAGTTGATAAAAAATCTGTTTTTATTTCATATTTCACATTATATTTTTCACGTAATGGAAAGGTGGAAGATGGCACTAGTAACTCTATTAGCAAAGCATAATAACCTTAAATATAAAATAGGGTGTAAAAACTGTTACTGCCACCTCAAATTTGCTTACACTCCAATGAGGTGTATCCCACGGTTCATTACTGTTATTTATAAAAGATATTATTCAAATATCGACCGATCATTCATTAATTGCTAATTCTACCAAGACCAATGCAATCTTGTTTGTACGAAATATTTCAATTTGTGCAAATAATCAACTCGTAGTATTAAAAAAAAATTAACTATCAATAATTACGAAATTATAGAAACATTTTATAGACTAAAATCAAAATTAGATGGATTAATTCTCTAGTTGTCTCATTTAAATTACTGTGATATAGTTCATGGACCGTGTCTGAATGCTAATAATAAAGCTACATTACAGCAAGTGCCACGAGTTTGTCTACGTTAAATACAAGTAATTAAAAAATACAAATCGGCGTCTTATAAATTATAACAAACAAATTGGCTAAGCACGTTCAACAAGGGTATAATGAACATGACTTGTTCCGGAATTTTCAAAAATTAATTTGAAATTCCTGCGAAAGTTGCTTATTTAAACTTGACCAAAATTCGCTAAATTTAGTTTCAAACTGGTTTCCTCGGGTAAAGCCCGGATGCCCAGGATTCGTTCTACTCAAATGTACAAAATACAGGAATAACACACTGTAGAAATAAATTTTATAGTGTGTTTCAGTATATAAAACATAATTCTTAGTTATGAAAAAATGTCATGTACATAAATATTATAAAATAAAATTCTTTCGGCGTTTTAGTTTTGCAATCGGTAATTATTGAGACTCTCGGCAACGCATATGGCACTTTGGCTTGGCCCTGCTGCCCTTAGACAGCCGTAAAGAAAGCTCGAATTAGGTAGAAAGGGGTGCTTGCGGGCGCGGATGAGGTAGGTCCGAGGTACTTGAACTGGATAGATTTGAAACACACTGTATTTGCGCCGGCAAAGATGGGGTTTTATTATTTATAGTTGAAGGGTGGACAAATTCAATGGAAAGAAGTATTTTACGGTAGCTGTGATGTTCACGGCGAGTGTATTACGCCAGGCTGGACGTGGTACGTGCTTTGTAAATAAGTTTGGACCACTCGGAATAATATAAACTGGACATTTTTATCTTTTAGAAAGTCCGGTTCTTTGTAGCTAGAATAGCCGGTGAGCGCTGGAGGATCTCGGTCGGTCCAAACTCACGTCAGCCGGGCTAATTTGCCTGCGTCGAGGCATATGGAGGTTTCTCTGAATATTCCGGTAAACCCATTTCATGTTAATCTAATAAAGAGGTTATGGTAATAATAGCCAGGTGGAATCAGCTGACTCGGGCAGGTGAAGGAATTTTTCAGTGAGATGGGAATCGAATCCACCGTCGCTAGATAGGTACAGACATTCTTTAGCAAGATGGGCACCGAGCCCACCATCTCCAGGTACAGGAAAGGAAGCAGAGCAAGGGGGCTAAGCAATGAGTAGGCTTAGAGCTTGTAGTCAGGATCAGGAAGCCAGGTTCTCAAGTCTCAAGTGAAGTTAACTAGCTGTGGATTATTATTTTACACCCTTCGGCCACCTAGTTATCGCACCATTATTTAGAGGAGATTGGAGAGAAACTACGTGGCATACCGGTTTACGCTACGTCCGCGCATAGCGGTTAAGACCGCCTTATTGAAAACCCGAACGCTATGGAGATGTGAGTGAAGACTGTAACAGGGAATTAGCGCCATTAAAACTTTTAGTACACTATTTGTGCTTTCGGTAAACTTGATGCGGATGCTAACATTACAAGAGCTTATTGCATTCAGCATCTATGTTGTATATAATTATTAATAGCAAATGTCCAAAGTATCTATTTAAAAAATCAATTTCAGGATTGACATGCACAGCATTAATATTCACCTATTAACAGCCAGTCTTATAAAGGCCACTAATCTGACGTTAACTTTAATTCGCTGTTAAAATAAACAAAAGCGCATCAAAACGATAGTGCTTATGCCATTTTATTCATTAGTAAACAAATTTTGATGCGCTTTTGTTTATTTTAACAGCGGATTACAGTTAACGTCAGATTAGTGACCTTTATAAGACCGGCTGTTAATCTTTTAAAGATTTGCTAACACAGCATTGAAAAAATTAAATCATAGTTAGATGTTAGAGTTACTCTAAAAACTTCTCGATTTTCTCAATAATGTATGTACGTCTAAAATTTTCAATTTTAATTTTTTCGGGCTACATGAACACTTACTATTGCTGGCAGATTCATCCCTCGAGATATAGCTTAATTTAGGGTCAGAAATAATTTAAGTTAAAGGAATGTAAGGTGTAAGAACAATGTGGCTATACTTTGCTTTCTGTATTCTTGTAATGTATTTGTATATTTTTAAGAATAAATTATATTTATTATCATTATTATTAGTTAATTAAATAGGGTTGCTATCTCATAATAGGCTCAATATAAAAGTCGGTATATTTGTGCTGAGGCATATTAAATTGCTTGAAAATAGAAGGGATTACAACTACTGTACTCTATTAATTCCATGTACTGCACTTCTAAGTAGTTCAAGGTTATAAATATGAAACTGACGTGTAGTGTTTGTCATAACGATAAAGTACAAAATGCAAGGTCTAGAAATATACATTACCAACGTTCAGTGCTTAAAGTATGCAATTAAACAAATATTCTAAACAAATTTAAGGAAGTACATGGTCTACATGGTCTACAATGGACTCGTGGTTACCACTAACTATACAACTAGGCGCAATGCAGTAATGATTTTTCTGCTACAATTAGTTGTGGATCCCCTCGTGAAATTTCTAACATGATGGATTCTTTCAAGTAATTTTTCTCGGGTTGCAAGTTTATTTAATAAACTTCTTATCTCATTAAATCCCACAAAAAGTAATCCATAATAAAAGTTGTTACTTGATGACTACAACGCGCTCGATCTCAATCATTTTGACGAACTACCACCGAGTTACCTTTGTGGGAGAGAAGAAGGGTGTTATTAAAAAAATTGATAATCGTTTCCATTAAGTTTAATTGGCAGTTCTACAGCTTCTATAAGATGATTTACTAAAACTCTATGTCTCCATATCTTACTAGTCGTTGGTTTCTCTACCGATGCTAGGACGTACCAACGTTTTATAAATTTCACTGACTCTTATATCTTTATTCAAATATAAACGAGACAAAGTTGTCATAATTAGTTTAGTCCATATGAATATATAAATTTGCTAAAAAGAATATTTTAGAAAGTCTAAATTTTACAAATAGTGATTATGACCACATACAATAAAAAAAATCTCTTCTGGCGTTACATATTTCGGTTGACCGTCGAATCCAACTATTACCAACTAGACACAAGGACAAAATGGTCTGACGTTACGACACTGTGACGTTGCTTGAAATAGGTTAGTTAATGGCAGCAACCTGAAAACGTGCAGATCACAGCTACACCTTGAATGCAATTATGGATCATAATTGAGCTTCTATTAATAAACAATTAAATTACTGCCTTCGTTAATGTTTGGTAGTGTATGATGTAAGTGATTTACCATCATTTTTGCACAATTAAACACATAAAACCCTAAAAATAGGTTATTGTATTTTCACATAATGGCTAGTTGCTGACGCTATAAAGCATTTTCAAGCGAATGAAATAAATATATAGTCCAGTAGCAAGGTTCAAAAGGGGGCCTTGTCCTGCAAAAGATAGGGCAAAACTTGTAGGTAATTAAGTCTTCTATAATATTCCTAGTAACTATTTTTATTCTAGAAGGAGATAATGCCGATAGACCGGATTTTAGCGCCATATTTTCAAGATGGCGGCACGAGTGACAGCTGGAAAAGTTGGAAAACTAGGAATTTTTATTAGGACTCCGATCTCGTAAACATATCAAAAAATGGAAACTACCTGACCCTCTGCAGCGTAGAACTACCCTGCTATTGGACTAATAGTTTACAATCATATACCATGTGAAAGTGTTTGGAAGACAGATATTTTCATCAAGTGAATAAGTGTTTCTGTGTCTTCAGGGAATTTTACAATTTTAGACGTAGGTCCCTCTTGTAGGTAGTAATAAAAGTTATTTGAAAGCTGCGATAAAGGGTGGGCGGAGGGGGGGGGGGTCTTGTTGCAGCCACATAATGCGGTAGTGAATTTGGTTGTGTGTCGCAGCTGGTTTAAAACAGCGAAAGTTATTAAAATTATTAATCCTAGAAATCCCATGGAAGGGGTGGGGGGGGGCATGCATTGTCCACTGTTTTTGTTTTTAGCTACAATTTCGTTAGTTATAAATTGGAATGGATGATTTTTGTTATTGTATCACAGTAGTTTCACTTCAGCAGGTTTTAGTTAGTTCTCAAGTATCTTTGCTTTTTCTCCTTCAAAGAAATATAATTTCAGGGCGGGCAATTTTTATTTTTTAATAATTACAGAAACTAATTTTGTTCAAAATGCGGCCACAACATAAAATATGTCCCATAACTTTCCATTATTTTTATTTTGTTTGTATGTTATAAACAATGCCGAGTACCAAGTACCTTAAACACCGACTGCTGTGATCAGAAGTCCTACTTAGAATTTTGGCAAGATTAAGGAGTTCCAACCCTAGTAATATCTATTACCGCTTGTATAAAATTAGGAATCTCTGAAAACTATGTAGTTCTTAATTTCATGGCCGATTAGATATGCATTAGGGAAGAAACACTGCCATCATTTACCTAAATAAAAGAGAAATCCTTTGGTTAAAACAAATCCATGGCACCCTAGATAAATCAGGCAATTTGAGCAAAATGTAGACTTCGGTAGAAATTTGTTATTATGTAAAAGATCCTTTGCTAAGGTTGGAACTCTTTAATCTCGACAAAATTATATGTAGAACTTTGACCATATGACTACAGCGGTCGGTGTCGGCATGCCTAGACTTTGTTTATAATTTACAAACAAAATAAAAGTGATGGAAAATTATAGGACATCCTCTATGTAAAATACTTGTAAATGAGACAATTAGTATAATATGTAATTCCGAAAGTACGAATGACTAGATGTGGTTATCATATCTATTTCAATAAATGTTTACTAATTAAAGGAAATGTTTAACTAAGCCTAAGTAAGGTTATTACTTATTAGTATTTATTTTATATACTAGTACGTATCTCGTTAAATATTGTTAGAAAGAATTAAGCAAAATGAGGGCCCGAAATATGCCCTACCTGGTATATGTAAGTATACATTTTTAATTGGGATTTCTAGGGATAAACGACAATGAAAAATATGTACTGTACTAAATTCATATTTAACTCCACGTCGATTATTAGGGAGGAATTAAAGTCGGTAGATACGTCATGCAATATGAAACTTCATTTACCATTAGAAATAATGCGAATGAGGCGCCAGTAAAGGTTCAGCCACGACTAGTAACCCCGTTTCCACAGGAAGCCTTTATTTTTAAAGTTGTAAACACTTTGCATCTATGCGATTTAATCGACGGCACAGGTACGTGGAAACCTACTTATGTTGACGTCACGCCGGAGAGGTGAGGCCTTGTTTTTAGTCGGTAATGATCTAACACGAAGTCCCTCCCTTTCAAATTTATACTAATTCCTTAAACGTGATAACTTACCTTCTGCAGTATTTTAAAAACTTATATTTACAGGATTGCCTACTACACAAAAATGAACTATAGATGTAATAGAGAGAAACTGTTCCTGAAAATATGAAGTCGGAATTTTTAGTTAGGCGATTTCAGAATTATAAAAATATATTCACAGGGCTTACGGGAAGATATCTGTAAGGTTTGTCTAAATAGTCTCAAGGTCTATTTTCAATTACAATTTGTGCATTTTTAGGGCTTAATCTTTATTTAATATTTTATTCCGCCGCAACTCTCAGTGTTACAGGCCTCTGCGATTAGATTATATATAAGGCTTAAACGGTTTGTTGAAGGATTGGCCATATTATCATTTGACTTACCTACTTAACAAAGTAAGCTTATGAATACAGATAAATGTGCATTCGCGTTCAACAACACCGGCCTTGTTCCAGATTACTTGATAAAACTAAGGTAATACAATGCACATTAGGAAAATAAATATGGTTTCTATAGGTATACAAGCGAAACGAGTTAATAATAAATATGCTAATAACTGAATTTATCTTCATTTAATAAATTACAGTAATACCGATGACATTAAAGTGTGTTATGTATGGCAATGTTATCAAATTTTGCATAAAGTGAGGAAACATTTGGATAAACATTTTAATCAAATGTGTAATAGTAACAACACCACTTGCACAACTATTCCGAACATAATAAAAGAATCTGACCTCACTTTATTGTTGTGCGTTACGGTTATAAAGCAGAATTATTATATCCACCTTCGGAAATGTGAATTATTGTAAAGTGGTTTACTTACGTAAACACCATAACATAAAATATTTGCTGTAAAATATAAATCATTCATTATACTTGTCCGTTAACTTTATTATGATTATTACTTGAAAACTTATCCTTATATGGCCTAGTAAAGACTCTTGTCGGTCAGTTCGTCACGACACCTCGAGACTAATTTTTTATTATGAATGTGAGCATTGTTAAACATGCACGCAATTCTTACTGTAAAATAACATTTTCAATAAATCATCCGTGCAATTCTAATCTTTACATATTCTTTTCAACAAAGCATAAACAGTAGTTATTTGCTCGACTTTCTAATGTTGTACTGGAATAGCTATTTGTCTATTAGAAACGCAAAGGTTAGGTGAAATCACAATAATTTGAGGAAATCGGCAACTCTACTTTGTGCTAGAATTACACTCAACTAATTTTACATTTGATATTTTAAATGAATCTTAAAAGACAGAAATTGAAAATTTCCAACAACTTGAAAATTACTTCCCTTACTGATGTCAGTGTCACCAATACAGCTAAATATGGCAGGCAAATTCCTATATAAACGAAAATCATTTACTCGTCGTTGTTGGATATGTACAACACATCCACGATATTAGTTTCAAAAGCTAGAAGAATTTTTGAAATTACTCTTTGAATGGGTTTTGTAAACGAACTGACCTGCAATTCGATGGTTATAGCTTATACAGATACGATTGCTTTTATATTCAATCATTCATTATCTATAGCTTCTTTTACTTTTCGGTTTCGAGAACCATTCATATCTCTCGGGAAGTGCAACGGAGGTAATGAGCCGATCGGGGCTTACACTACGCTCCCCCGCATCCAAAAATACCACACAATCAACCATCCTAAACCTAAATTAAAGCTAACTTTCCTTTTCCAGTACGAGAAAATTCCCGAGCTTACGGCGCTGTGGACTGGACTTCGTCTAACATTACAACTGCTATATCTCGATTCTGTAGCGACATCGTTTTTGCCCTTAATTCCCATATTAAGCTTGGGCCACATTTCGGATTGCATTCAGCAGCTGCCAACTGATTTGTATTGGCATATAACTCATAGTATGTTGACATACTACTTAGATAATGTATTCGTTTTAATTAATTCACTTAAACTTTGTTGTATTATAAGATTAGGATAAATAATAAAATATATTTTTATTTATAAAATAGTTACTTTTGATGGCTGGGAGGCTACAGCTCTTAAGGAGCAGCCGGTACTGCTTGTACAACTCCCCAATAACGGCTGTTTAAAACGAACGTGGTTAAATCCAAAACAGGCCTAGGATTGCCATGTCTTAGTGTATGTATTAGAGCTTCGAGCACTGTTTTGGTAATACATTAGTTCTTATCTGTATAAATGCTTGCAGAACAATGAGGAGCGAAGTACGCTTTCACATGATACTTTTCACGAGTTATGTACGCGTATATGAAAGGAAAGAAACATGAAAGTCCTAATTAAAAAATCGTAGCAACAACTCAAGGGGCGTTTGAAAAGTCACAATATTTCCCATCACTAATTGAAGTGCAGTTATCTATTTTAGGTGATTTCGGTTGTTTTATGCAGTTTTATATAAAAAGTAGAGAGGAGTGAGTAGCATCACTAATGTTCTTAACATTAGTTTTAAAAGCCTACCGTTAGCTGAAAAGGTTAAAAACCGGGATAAAATTTCAACCTGCAAAATAAAGTTGGAACTCGCAATTTTACAAGAATTTGATTTTGTGGATATTTACAAAAAAAATGAGCTTGTGGATGTGATGCATAACATGTTCTGTTTTTCTCTGTAATTAAATAAATTATCGTGTTTCGTTTTTTAACATTTAATGTACATTTTGTGTTGTGTTTTAATACTTTTTGTTCTGTGCATATGACTTTTCCTTTTAGATTATTAAAATTACTGACGTTAATTACATCCAAAGGTCTAATGGCCTCCCGGAAATTTTGTACGAATTTAATATTTAATCATTTCAAAATGTAATAAAAATTCCTGGTACTGTTCGATTTCTAATTTTTTTCCGCCCACCAAGATAAGAGTATACTTGAAATTATTTTCATTTTTAGATTATAGCACCTTTTAATGCCGAAATCCATCGGCAATGTGTAACATTTGTGGAAATCAGCAATTTACAGCGTGTTGATTAACATTCTACAGACGTTTAGGAATATTGAAAACCATAAACTTGTTTTGAAATGTTATACGTTTTGTGAATCCCTTATTAATATTTATAAAATCTCATAATAAAATATTAAGAAAGCACGGATTTTTATTTTTTATATTCAAAGGAATCGTTAATGGGCGTCATTTGTCATCGGCGTGGCTCAGGGCTGACAGCAGCATTGACATTGTCATCAACCGGAACGCGTTAAATAAATTACGTCTTGCAACAGCATTTGCGGAACCGACGAGCCGTTGCGACAGTAATTGATAAATCACCGTGTAAACACTTATTAAATTCTAATAACTGATTTGCACAGGCCGACCTCCAACCTGAGGAGTTAATGACTGTTCGAACACGCTCGACCTGCAGCCTCGCCTGCCTTCCCATTGATAGCTATAACAATTCCACCGTGTAAAAAGCTAATTGATTATTGCCTGCCGATTAATATGATTAATAACTAGGCGTATAATAGGTGCCATCAAAGGTGATGAATTGGCCTTAAGCAGCCTTTTTTCAATATTCAAACGCGAGGACGCTGCCTTCGTTCCAGTTGTGCTTGGATTTCAAAATGAACTGACCGCGACCAAACCAAAAACTGCAAAACTGTTCTTTGTAAATACAGCATTGTTGCAAGGGGAATTACTTATCTCTTCAATGACTAGTGCGTGAGTCAGAAATAAAAACGCCGCCTTTTACAGTTACCCTGTTATGCAACCAAACCAAAATTCTCTGTAATTTTTCTTCAACCGATTGAAAACTGCCATACTATCTTAGGTCGTCAGAAGACTAATATCGTGGACGCCTAAACTGTTTTGTAGTTTCCTCCTAAAAGTTTTGATTAAAAAGTTGCGAAGCACGCTTTCATTTTAATACAAAAATGTAACTTTCTTACCAAGTTGTTCAGATTTTGACACACGCCTGGATCCGTCCTAATGGTCCATCAAAAATGGATAATCGGTAATGCTAAGGTGAAGGTTAAATTAAACGTAACGCGTTCTTCCTTATTAGAACTTCAAATGCGGATAAAAAGATAATAGAATGTGATTTATGAGCCATTACAATCACGTTCGGTTCCGAATGCAAAATGAAGGTTTGGACGATTTGCGATAAATGTCATAATTCACGAGTACCGCATTGATTTAAAACGATTGAACAGTAATCGAAATAACGTGAAATTTGCTTACAAATTTTCTTAAACGTAAAATTTCTTATTGCTCCTTGTTACAAGCTCCACTTTCTAATCCATATAATATTAGTTAGGTAGGTAAGTATAATATTCACTTATAATACCATGAGTAGTCAAAGTTATGTCGACTATTTTTGTGGTGGTGTCACGAATGTCCATTGCGCTTGGTACGATTAGGACGAGTGCGACAGCACGAGTCCTAATCCCAAGCGCAATGGACATGAGTAGTGATACCACCGCAAAAATATTCTACTTAACTTTGACTAAGAATGGTATTCGAGGGACTATTTAATGAACCAAACTACCTTTTCAAATTAGTTTTCAGTAAATCTAGCAACAAACTACGCAATTTCTATAGTAACAGAACACTAATATTGACTTTTTCTAATAAAAATCACATTTGTTAAAAATAGTCACTTGAATACCTTCTAGGAAGATATATCCACTGATATTTTTTTGATTGGTCAAGAAACGTCAGAATTCTGGATTTTCATTGGTCACTTTTTGACAGATGACAGGTGAATTGAATAGTCAATGAAATATTGGAAAAATACTGTAAGTCTTTAAAGCTGAATACTTGGTAAAACAAAAGCGTTTGTAAAGTTAGAAAGTGTAAATGCAATGGAATTTTAATAAGTTTTCAGAAACAATTGAATGCTACGTCAGTCAAGAAGACATTTACGAAAACAAATATAAGTATAAACAGAAACTTGAATTGAAAACTATACTATTGGGAAACACGTCTATTACGTTTTATCATGGTCGCTCTCTGTAAATACTAACTCATAGTTAAAGTACTTTGCAGTTTTTCAGTTCTGATTTTTGTTATTAAATGTTTATTCTTATATGACTCATTAGAACGATTTTTAATCGTTCAGATCAAACTTGTTCTAATTTTGTCAGTTAATTCAAGAAACTTAACCACAAAGCCCTAGAGAAAATTTATATTGAAGTAAATGAACATAAATTTAGCAGAATTACTAGAAATAACGGAGAAAGAGGAGGAACACATGATACAAACATCAGCTTAATCTCAGAAGATCATTACTCAAGGCTCAGCTAATTCCAAATACAAGGATGTACAATATACAACACCAAACGCCCTAGTAGAGGTGCTCATGCAGGTTCTGCAATTATAATAAAGAACAACATTAAGCACTATAGAGCACCTAAATATCGAACGGTTCGTATCCAGGCTACAACCGTCTGTGTCAATGATAAATATGGATCACTACTAATTGTCCACCGGGACCGAAGATAAATGAAGGCTTCACACAGTTATTTGTGTTAAAAAATATCCCAATAATGCACCTATCAATTGAAGAGTACAGTGACGCCTATAATTGGCCTAACGGCTGTTGGCGGAGTGCGGAATAAAATAAAATAAAAAGAGAGCCCTGCTCTAGGTACATTATGATCATATCTCTTTAGTCGTCCAGATAAGGGCATATATAGTTCAGAAGTAAAGGTCAGCCTCATTAACATCTAAATAACTACTAACTGGAAATTGTTCAAGAATCTCCTCGATGATGAGCTCAGCACCAATATATTTTTTAAATCGGAGGAACAAATAAATGAAGCCGTTGAAAAGGTTACCAAAGCAATTCAGCAAGCTGCCTGGGAGTTTACACCTGAACCAAACGTAACAACCAACACTCAAGACTGTTCAAGCACTGCCCAAGGAGCTCTACACGACAAAAGAAAACTGAGGAGAATTTGGATGACAACAAAGACTCCTCAGGATAAAGCAAGATTTAATAAAGCTGTGCGAGACCTAAAACAGCTACTATTAAACACAGCTGGGCAGTAATTAATTACTTTGTAAATAAATTACTAATTAAATTTCTTTCTGTTGATTTGTCTTCGAATTTAATTACTTTTCTAAATACGGTAATTGTAATTGGTAATTGTCACTTTTGTTTTAAAGTCATTGACAATAACTTTCTGAAAGTAACTAATTACCTACTAAATTCAATTAGTCCTCAGTTATTCTAAAGTATTTAAATTACTTTACAAATAATTGAATTAGTTTTTGGTAATTCAGTTACTAAATTACTGGCTTCGAATGGGTATTAAATCTCAAAAAAAGGTAAAGCCTTATTAAGTTATATGTTAAGCGAATGATAATAGAGCCTTCCTGGAGCAATAGAAGTATAATTTATCATTTTCTATGGCTAATCGGATAACATCTAGTTTTGTGCAGGAGCGAAGAAATATTTGATACAAGCGTTTATGTTTGTAGATGAGATGTATATGTGTTGTATTTTGTGTAGTGTAGACTGTGCAGAATGTAGGCTTGTAGTTTGCTAATAATTATTGTGTAAGAAGCGAAAAATATGTCTGCTGTAAGTAGGACAGATTACAGAGTAAAGTACGGTAAAATATAATTGAATTTTTTCCACAGCAAATGGAGTCACAATACAATATTGGTTCATAATAATTATTTAATGATTTTAATTTGCTTGTTTAAAACTATGTATTTGTACATGGCTATCTAAATAATACTAATACAAATATACGACAACTGTTTCTCGTAAAAGTAATTGAAAAAGTAGTTTCTGTCATGGAATTACAATTACCAATAGTTGACAATTGAATTAATATTTAATTTGAGTAATCTAAAATCTGGTAATTCAGTTAATTCGTTTAGCGGTAGTTGGTAATTGGTAATTAATTACTACATCAAAATAATTTTCCCAGATCTACTATTAAATGAGAAAAGCCAAGCCATCCAAAATTACCTGGATTAGTTAACATCTACAGAGGCCATTGAGTATTCGCTATGGAGGGCGCAACAGCGAACCTCAAGAAATCCCAGGAATACGTTCCTCCCGTAACAATGGGCAACGGTACTTGAGCTAGAACTGATAGACAGAAATTTGAAGTGCTTGCTGAAGGCCTGGTTGAGGTTTTTCAACCGTTTGCTTTGGAAATTCTACCAGCAGAAAAAGTCATCATGTCAGTACTCGAGCAACCACGTCACATGACATTAAGGTTTTGAGAAAATCGTCCATTAATGACTCCTATTAATGAATGATTTTCTATTAATAAACGATTTTCTAATCAATGATGCCATGAAAATAACAATTACATGAAATACATGAAAATAATAATAAATGTCAAAAACGTGAGTGTCAAGCGCGTAAAACGTACAACATCTATTCTCAATGATAATGACCATAGACGATATTACCTTGACCCTACCAAAAGGTTGAAACAATGCAAATATTGTAAGTTTAATTCCAGAAACAAAATAGGAATATTTACGAGAAAACTTGTTTTATTGAGTAAAGGGAGGCAAGTGACCTGCTATTTGGAATCGATCTTTTTTTGTCAATAAATGATTTGCTGTCAAAGATGCCATGTAATAACAATGTTCAAGTAACATTTAGATTTGGAGTTGTCATCGACTAAAATATTTGTTTTCGAAAACTGTCATCAAATGTTGACATTTTCGTTTAATTCTCAGTAACCAAAGTGATTCTTTTTTGTCACTTAACTGAGAAATACTTTTATGTTCTAGAATGCAAAATTCTTTAGCGTTCTAGAACATAAAAAAATGTCAAAAAATTTGTCATTTTTTATGAATTTATTTGTGATTTTATTAATTTAGCAACCTACATTAGTTTTTTATTAAGTAATTTAAAATTTCAATAGATACTAATAACTATTATAAACTATTATAAACATGACTAATTTATGTTGTACTACATGTAAATTGAAGGTGCCGATACTGCGGTCAGTTAAATTTATACGTCACTTTGACGTTTGTCAAACAATTCAGCAGGCCGTGATTCAAACATAAATTAATTGTTTATGAAATATAAAATTGCCAATTAACGTTGACAGTTCCCTTATTTAATTTTTTTTATTCTTATATTAGTTTTATTGCAGTTTTCGAAAAATCATTGTTTGCATCTCGAATGCGAAATACTTTTGCGTTCTCAAAATAACTTCAATTCTTGAACGCAAAAGTAGCATTTCGCGTTCTAGATACAAAAATAGCCATTTCCTATTTACTAAGATACGATCAACAAAAAAATATTCTAACAAATTCTTGCGTTAATTGGCGATTAAAAATCTCGACAATCATTAACGCGTTTGCTCGCTCGGGCGTTAAAAAGTCTCGATTATTAATGACCCATATTAACACACTTACTGGTTAAATAACTATTAAAAACCGGGCTCGGTAGATCAGTGGTTAAGTATTCTGACTACTGATCTAAGGGTCGCTAGTTCGATTCTCGGTTCCGGTGAGGTTTTTAAAAATAAAAGCGGAGGAAAACCTCTACAGAATGCCGTCATTTACAAGTGGTGTAAAGCCGTGGGTCCCATGTTACTACGATATGCAGCATGTAAAAGATGCCTTGCTTTGACCATATGGCCATAGCAGTTAGTCTATTAGGTATCAGGCACGCATGCCTAGACCTTATCGATTAGAAACATTAAACAAATCTGGTGTGATACACGCACACAACTTCCTTTTACTTGATCTTATATTTAACCAAAAATTTGAATTTCAATTTTTAAGCATTTTTCAAAAATTACAAATTCTACAGAAACCGTACAAATACTCGTAGATTGTTAGTTTCTTTAAAATTGTAAGCTGAATTAAAGTTATTCTACCCCAATAAATAAATAAACTCTATATAAAGCTACCTCAATCGTTTCACACTGAAATTAGCCCCACTCGATCTTCACATTTCACTCACGTTTTCCCCCCTTCCGGCAGCAATTTTATCACTATTTTGACTCTCTGACTTCGCAAAACACTCACTTATTCACCTCTTTCAACACTGTTTCTTCCTTATTTTATCATTGCTCTCCATCTGATTCTGTCCCTCGCTATAATCTCTGCCTGATTCCACAATATTTCTTTTTTCTTCATTACCTTTGCCACTTCTCCATCTCATGTCATTCTAGGTCTACCGTTCTTTCTCCTTCCAATGGTTTTTGCCTCCCACACTTTTGTAGTTTGTCTTTCCGCATTCAGTCTTTTCATGTGTCCCCACTACCTCAACTGCGCCTTCTCTATAATCTTCCTGACACTCTCAATACCTAGTCTTTTCCTTATTTCTTCATTTCTTATCTTATCCATTATCGTCACTTTTGCTACTTTTCTAAGATACTTCATCTCTAAATCCTGAATCTTTTTGTGTTGTTTCTCGGTCAGTACCCATGTTTCACATCCATATAATAACGTCGGTAAATATATGGTTTTAGAAATTGACATTTTTGTATTATTGCTAATTTCTGCTGTGAAACATTTTTACCGTTGTCGATATTCTGTTAATAATTTCTTCTTCTTGTTTTCCACCTTCCTCAATAGTCATTCCTAGGTATTTTAAGATTTTTACTTGCTCCACTGCCTTGTTGTTAATTTGTATGTTTACTCTTCTATCATTATTATTTGTTATCACAACTACTTTGGTCTTACTTATATTTATTGTCATTCCTATTTTTTGTAATTCATTCGTCCATAGATTACATTTAATTGAAGGTTTTTTCCGTGTTTCTCATTGTTGCAACGTCATCTGCAAATACGCATTCACTCACTTCTACCGGTTCCAGTTTGTGGTATCCTACCTTCATCTTCTTACTTTTGCTGCTTACTTTTCTGATTATTTCATCCATAGATGTGATAAAAAGTAATGGGCTTTGGTTTCCGCCTTCTCTCACTCCCTGCATCGTTCTGAATTTGTTCGTCTCCATATTCTCCTTCGTTACTATGTTCTCCGTTTTTCGTATAAAAATTTTATAGCTTCTACCAAATTCTTTGCAATATCAGTTCTCGCCAATATGTCCCATATGTTTTTTCTCAACACTTTATAGGAGGCATTTTCAAGATCCACACAACATATATTTTCTTGTTATAAGGTAATGATTTTTCTATTATATTTCTTAATGTAAATATATGGTCTTGTGTGCAGTGATCAGGCCTGAATCCACTTTGTGCCCCATGTAGCCTTCTTTCTACTTCCTTTCTTAATCTTTCTTCCAAGATCATACACTTTGCAAGCTGAGCAGAGCAGAGATATCCCTCGATAATTTGCGCAGTCCTTCTGGTTACCTTTTTTAAAAATAGGTACTGTTACTGACATTTTCCATTCCTTTGGTACTGATTATGTTCCCCATGCTTTATTAAGAATTCTTTGTAGAAACCCCATTCCCTCATCTTCAATTTCTTTAATTAGATCTGCTTTTAAACCATCAACTCCTGCAGCTTTCCCATTCTCAACTTTGCCACTGCTTTCTTAACTTCGTCTAGTTGTATACTGTCGCTTGCTTCCTCCATCTGTCCACTGCCTCTCTCCTCCAAGTTTGTTTTCATTTTGTTCACCTACTTCCGCCTTCATTTCCTCCTCAGTTATCTCTGCTTCCTCTAACATTTCCTGGAAGTATTGCTTCTACCTTCCCATAAGTTTGTCATCCTCCAGTAGTACCCTTCGCTCTTTGTCCATAATTTGTTTCATGCCGATTTTCCTTCCTTTATTTCTCATGTTCTTCAGTACCCTGTAAAATAGCTTTTGGTTCGTTCTTCTGTCGTTTGCCATCTTGGTGTCAAAATCTTCCCATGCCTCAGCTTTAGCTATTTTGACCTTTTCCTTTACGATTTTCCTCGCTGCTTTATAGATCGCGTAAGCTTTATCGCTCCTCTTAGGCAGGTAGTCTTTCCACGCTTCCTTTTTCATCCTTATAGTATTTTTTATTTCTTCACTCCACCAGCTTGTTCTCTTCTTATTTCCTCCAGTTGTAGTTATCCCACATACATTTGTTCCAGCCTTGTAGATAATTTCTTTAAATTTATCCCACATCTCCTCGACATTCATTCTCTGTATCTTTTGTACCACTTCGTCCCACTCCTCTCTTACTTGCTGGTCTTTCAGTTTGTATATCTTGATCATCTTCACTTCCTTCCTGTTTACTTCCTCTTTTAACCTCTCTTCTTCATCTTCTTTCTTGTATTTCATTTTTGCTATTAGTTGGTGGTGATCAGTTGATAACCCAGCGCCCCTATAAACTCTCACATCGTTATCATATAGTCTATAATCGATCTTTTGCTTCTTCCTGGTTCTTCCCTAGTATATTTGTGTCTGTCCTTATGCTGATAGGAGGAGTTGAGTATCACTAAACCATTCTGTATGCAAAAATTTATTAGCCTCTCTCCATTCGCTTTGCTTGTAGTCTCTCCATATCTTCTCATTACTCCTTGTCTCCCTACAATCGCATTCCCGATTATTCCATTGATCTCTCTTAGGATTATAGTGGAGTTGTCTCCTTCATCATATATCATTTGTAGTTCTTGCTAGAATTGTTCTTTTTTTTCTTCATATCATTCTCTCCCGGTCTGTATGCTACTATTATTTCCAATTTCTCCTGACTCTCTCGTGCAAATGTTGCTTTCATTGACCTGTTACTCACTGCTTTTCACTCCACTAGCCTCTTCATGTACTCCGGACTTATCACACAGCCTACTCCTGCTGCGGCTTTCTCTCCCTCATCTACTCCGCTATATAACAGCGTATAACCTTCTATTATTATTTCTCATATTCCTTTCTTCTTTGTCTCCGTAATTGCCAATATTTCTATTTTATACTTCTTAATTTCTTTGATTAGTTCCATCTCCTTGCCATTTAAACTCTTAACGTTCCATGTTCTTATTCTGTCCCATATATTTTCGTTTGTCCTAATGTCCATTGCGTATGTTGCTGCCATTTTATCCTGTCCTGTAACTTTCGTTTAATCGTTTTTTGTTAGCGTTTTGTTTTGTTTGTTTTGTTCGGTGCTGTACTTCTCCAATTTACCAGTTTCTCTGCTCCAGGTCCATAGTTCCTCGTCGCATATCATCTTCTGATATCCCACTTTAACTGATTTCCCTATTGCTGCTTCCATCTTGGCTTGTTACCTTATTAACGTTTGAATCTTTCTTTCGTTTTGCGTTAAATCGTCGTTTATATATAAGTACTTTCTGACCTGAGTTACGAAGTTTACTCTTGCATTGCATCACCATGCTCTTATCTCCTTTTCTATTCAGTTCCACCAGGCACGTATATTCTCTCAGTTTCCTGACCATTTCCGCTTTCAGGACTACTCCCAATTCCCTCTCCATGAATCCTTCTATTTCCTCCTTTAGCATGTTTGTGTTAGTTGCTGTCATTTTTAATCCCTGTATGACTATACTCTTTCTCCTTTTATTTCCCTCCATTTTCTCCATTCTTTCACTTGTTCTCTCAATTTCCTCTTTTAATTCATTTATTTCCCTCAGTGCCTTTTCGTTGGTACCCTTTAGTTCCTTTATCTCATCTTTAAATTCACTTTGTTCTTTCCTTAACCGCCTGATCTCTTCTAGCAGTTTTTTTGTTTCTTTGTTGTTATGAAGCTGTTCGTTTTTAAGCTCTTTTATATCCCTCGCCAGATTTTTCATTAAAGCCACCATTTCCTTCATTTGATGATCAATTTTTTCCTAGCTACCTTCCTCTTTTGTCGGTGTCCTGGTTGTCTTTATGCTTCTCTTAGGTAAGTCCTTTATATCATCTTTCTTTCTTTTCCCTTCATCTGTAAGGTATTCGTCTGAATCCATATTTTGTAGTTTCCTCGCTGTGCTTTTCGCAACCCTCTATACTTTCTTCTGTAATTTGGGTTGCCTATACCAAGTTTGACGAAATGGGAGTTTCCTGTACCTTGAGTTATAAATTTGCTGCTCTTATCTCTGTTGGTTCATGCAATTCCCGTCTTTACTGCTATCTTCCTAACCTAGCATGCACTATTATTAAGGCTTATTTCTCACCCTTATTTGGTGTTTTATCTTTTCACTTTATTTCCACAGTTGCGCTTTTAGTCTCTCTTAGATTTGACTCTACTTCCAAATAATTTTATCCCTAATATGGCCCGAAATTGTACTTGTTTATCGAAGCAAAATAAAAGGAATGTCGCTCAATGTCACTTAACTACTAGAATGTGTGTAGATGTGATATGTAGGTTGTAATAGTGATGCTAATATTTATTATGTAATACGATAAAACTATATTGCGGTAAGTACATTACAGATTACAATACCTACGGTAAAAATATAATTTCAAATAGCTTCATTAGACGATATTTCTTCATAATAATTATTTATTTATTTCAATTTGCTGGTTTTAAACGATGTACTAGCATAGGGGTATACTACCGTGCAAGTGTAGCATGCGTTAAGTTCAGACAATTATGTTTTTGAGTGAGGAATTGAACTTAACGGCTAAAATCCGATAACAGCATTTAAACAGCGTAAAACACATAAATAAAATGTACCGAAGTGCAAAATTCCATGCCTAGTTGACTCAAAAATGCAGTATGGGGGATGGTACTAATATAATTTAAAAACGCCGCATAAGTGTACCACATTCTTGCATTGAACATTTTGTAAATTATCCATGGAATTAGTGTTTTATAAAAATTCTTATAATTCCGTTCACCACGCCCAACATTATTTCTTTGTTGTACAGGGTGCTGCGTTGACGGACGAAATATACAAAGCCCCCATGCTAATTACAAGGCATTCAAGTATTGGCTTCTCTCATGACTTTACACAAAATTCAGTTTAGGTTTTTTAAAGAACAGTGCATAGTGACCCAATTTTTGTAATTTCAGATATTTTATTGCCCTAAAACTAAAATCAATGGGAGTTATTAAATATTTTGATAAAATTGATACGGATTATTAAAGATGTCGACAAGATTTTGAAATTTGAAGTAAAAATATGAAAGCAACCTGAGCAATTTATTAGTTGAGCGTTGACAGTAATTTTATGAAATACGTATTTTTCCCAGTTTCTTATACGGTGTGTTAAAAAAGAAATTACATAAGGGTTGGCCATGGAATATAAAAGTAATGTCAACAGCAAGCTTTAGAATTCATTAACTGTCATCAGTGTTGTTGTTATTGTAAGTTTATATTATACGCTGATATCCCGATTGAAAATTCTAAAGATTGCTGTTGACATTAGTTTTACTTTCCATGGACAAGCCTTATGTAATTTCTGTTTGAACACATGGCATTAAGGTCTCTTGAATGTAAAAATGTTATATGCTTGAGCAAATGGCTTTTGGCTTTGTACCTGATGTACAAATTCTTATTTCAATCAGCTATTTTCAACACCTAGGCTTATCAGTCATCTGTCAACTTTCAACAGTCCCTGATCAACACTAATTTGATATTTTGTTTTAAAATTTCAAAAGTTACCTAACACATTTTTTATAGCTATTTATATTACTAGGGAGAAAAATCTATAATTTCCTCCCGAGGATGTAGTTTAATTCTCCAGCGTTAGCGAGAACAGTACCTAATAGATTGTAATCATGAAAGGGAGGAAATTACATTTTAGTCCAGAATTATACATATGACACTCTTACATTTTATGTTGCGACTATTTCTTGTATTCAGCTGCATTCAAAAATATTTAAATATGAAAATCAGGTGGTTAGTTGATTTATTATTAATCACATTACCCCCGTCTCTAATGGCAACGGGAGTCAATGTATTATATGCCCTCCTACTGCCATTGGAAACCGACCAGCGAACCAAATGTATATTTTCGGGAAACCCCTAACAGGCGACAGAAAATGTCACACTCGTATAAAGGAGTATACAAAGTATTTTCGAACTGAGCCAACAAAAAATGCTCAAGTTGCGCCAATTGGATCACCATGCAGTGTTCTTTACAAAATCTAAATAGAATTTTGCTGTCAAACAATTAATAAATCCAATGCTACACCCTGTATACTTAAAGTAGGCTACCTATTTTCGTCATTCAACCTCATGTTAGGCGTATTCAATAGTAGATTGTTCTACAATTTAAGAAACGAGAGAGTTTCTTAACATTTAATTTACGACCGAACGACGCAAAGCGACTGGATTAATTTTGCACGAATATGGAAAAATTAATATTCGAAAATTTTTTTTTTTTGGAATTTGCAATGAGAACGTCAAAATCGTCATTAAAATATGATAAATCAGCAGTGAAGTAATCCATTGTTTACGACTTTTTGTAAGCGCCTGGGCGATAGCGATAGGTAAACGTCAACCGACGTCAACATATCCTACAAAAATTGGTTAAAACGTTGTAATTTCGTGATTTTTCGATTTAAAAAACAATGTACCCCTTGGCAGTGGAAGTTCCTTTTTATCTCTCATATGGTTTATTTGCTTTGTCCCTACGGGCCTCGGCAACTAAATCCACATTCGTGATAAAAAGCTCAATTTCAGTGATAACTGATAACCTCGTGGAAATTAATATAAAAATAAAAAAAAATAAAATTGAACTTTCAAGCCCCCTTCTTACTGAAGGGACTTTGTACTAATGTATATAGGTTTAATCGGTTTATGATAACCTAAGGAATCTATGACCAATCGGTGTCCCATTCTTTTTGGGATAACCGTATAATTGTTATCCTTGACTCTTATTTACTTACATCTTACATCAAAACAAACTAAAAACACGTTGGTTGTAGCTAAACGATTTATTTATCAATAAACTTAAAAAACATAAAAATTAAACAGTTTTAGATTACGATTACGAATCGACACGCCTATAATGATAGTTGCAACTTGCAAGAAAGTTCTACTAAATACAACTATATGCCAATAATTTCTATTGAAAGTAATTGATGTAAAATTACAATTACTAAGTGATTGGTAATTGAATTACTATTTCATGTGAATAATTGAAATCTCTGGTAATTACTTCATTGGAAGGTAATTGGTAATTAGTAATTAATTACTTTTTTAAAGTAATTTGCCCAGCTTTGAGTGGCGATCACTATACTGAAATTAATGTAGCAGTATTTGAGCATTAGTTTAAAAACATTTTAGAGAAAGTATAAAGAAACTTTGTAATTGTCTTGGACGATGTTCCCAATCACAGTAGATTTATAGAACCATTAGCTTCATCTTATAATTAGTAGAATTGCATCAACTTAAAAAAATTTAAACAGTATTCTGATTTCTTCTATTATTTCCATTTTACCTGGTGTTATTTTTCATATCCTTCTACAATTTATTCCATTCATGTTTTCCTAAGTTGTTTCATTCTTCTTTTTTAAGCCTCTCTTTTTATGGAACTTTTTTACATGTTATCTCTAGATCCATCCTTATGTACTTGTCCATATCAGTTTAGTTGCTGCTTTTCTATCTTCTTCAGTATTGACTCCTGGTCTATCACCTCTCCTATCTTCTCATTGTGTATCCTACCCCATTTTGTCTAATCAGTTATTTTCTTTAAATCTTTCATTTCTACAGCTGTTTTTTAAATTCCCAGCTCTCGTTAGCATTTGGGACAGTTGGTATTGTCACGATATTATACACAATTAATTTATCTTTTTCATTTTATCTCGTTTTATTCGGATGTTTAAAAACTCGTTATTGAGCAGACACTGAAAAAAAAAACACCTGCGTAATCCGTCCTCTTCTACCTACGGTATAGAGATACGATAGGAAAGGACAGATCATGCGCTCTTTACTTTTATCAGTGCTTGGTCGATAACAAAAGTTTCGGAACACCGACTCAGTAGTTTTACTTACACAATATTCATATATTCTGAATTTTTCCAATTGATTCCTTTGCATTTTACTGTGAGGTTATGGTCTTTTTCTTGTATTTAATTTACTATAATTTTTTTGCTTTTATTAAATTTACCTCCGTTTTCATCTTTTCTATTTCTTATAACCGTAAGTCTATTAAACAATATTTTTAGTTATCTGTGTCAGCTACTATCACTGTCATCTATGTTTTTTAGTATTTTCTCTATTAATATTGTAATAGTGAGCTTAGAGTGGCGTTTTACTTTATTGCTCTCTTCGTGCTGAACTCATTTGGTTCCTCTCTGCTAGGAAATTCTGTAGGTATTTACGGCAGGCGATCTCATCACCGGTATCAGGCAACGACCGGTGACAGGGGCCAACTTATGTAAAGAAGCATATAACACAATCAAAGGCTGCAACTAACCTAAACAAGCTAGAATGACACAGAGCCTAGAAATGGGAATCAAGGATGCCGGTTAATTTAACATAACTTCCAATTATACATATTGCTTGGACGATGGAGTCATTATATATAGTGACTAGGCATTTTATATAATGCATAGGGATTATATATAATGACTGAATTTTACAAATTACCTGTATTATATATTCTTCTGGTAAATATTACTACGAACGTGTGGAGGAGATACTAAAGCCACAACTAACTGGGATATATGAACAATTTTATGTAAAGTTAGGAATCCGCGTAATATCCGCTAATATAAAAATGCTGCAAATGTCATGTTGAAAAATTATAAATGAACAATTTTTATGATAAACCGCAATCCACAACAAATCTTTTGGTTAAATTGTAATTTATAGTAGTAATACTTACGTAAAGTTATTGTGTTTTGGGTTCTACAAGAAGGATCCACATAAAAATCGATGAAGGTCAGAAGTCCAAAAGTGAATTTTAATAAGCTAAATGATGCAGAAATTATACAAAACACCGTGACTTCGATGACATAGCCTTGACCAGAACATTTAACCGTAGTCGAAAGTGTTACAAAGCTAAGCAGCATCGTAGACAAGTAGGTCCAAATTATCTTTGAACACTCATTGGAAAATATAACTTTCTTACTTAATTGAAAACAAAATTAGGTCTCGATGCCCTTACTAGAAGATAAGTTGATGCATAAAAACAATATAATACAATGCGAGTATATTTTTATCAAGTTATGGCTTCCATTATGCAATGAATTTGCTATTTTCAGTCATAGTGGAATTCTTGCTCGCCAAAACTACTTTGTTTATACTATTTCTGACCTTAACCTTGACGCAGTTCATGACTTCACACCCAGGTGTAGTAATTACTAGAATTTTATTACAATGCATGTTGCATAGTATATTAGCTATTTAAGCTTTATTTAGAGATTTATATTTTTAAGCCATTTTAATGTCACACAAAAATGCATTTTTGATTAATGTGGCCAATCAATGTAGGGCACAACTGTCAAGTAGCTTTTAAAGGTGTGTGGAAAATATTGATAACAAGATTCCATCGTATTATAAAACTATTGAGTGATCTAATAAATTTCAGCTCTAGTGGGCTGTGTCTTCATGGTGTTTTTATGGAGCCACAGTACAATAGAACTGAAATGAATTTATATAATTTATTTATATTTTACTCATTAATTAAATTCTCATTCATATGCTAACTAATATGCATTATCTATACCTAGGTATTATTATAGATATTAACGATACAAGTTTGATTATAAGTATCTTAACGAAACGAGTTTCGTTAAGTGCCTTAATCAACCGTGCATTGTTCAATATTTTATCCTCATCAATAATTGTTTTTAATGTATTCCTTGTTTTGTGAAAAAGAGTGCGGTAATATCATTTATAACCGCACTGATTGCGGTAATATCCATTACGGCACTGAGTCCGGCAATAAAGCTCTTAACGATATTCAAATTGATTTGGTAAATATATGGTATAATGGTTATATAACAACAAAGATTAAGATAATAGATATTAACGATAGAAGTTTGATTATGAGCATCTTAACGGTCGAGTTTCGAGGCAATCAAACGGGTCTCGTTAATTGCCATCAGCAAACGTGTATTGTTCAATATTTTATCTTCATCAATGAATTCTGGTTCAATGTATTTTTTATATAAAAATAATGCCCTAACATCCTTTATCTACTCCAATGAGAGGAGTAACTCATTACGTCACTCATTTGACACTATTTCCGTTAGGTAATGAAGCCCATTACACCACTCAGTTATGTAATGGCTTCATTGCCTAACAGTGGTGAGTTATATTATGAATAGACAATAGGCCCCTTGTGTAAAACTGCAAGCTTGCAACCTTGAACAATAATAGCTTCTTTATATGAACTGCAAGTCTGCAACCTTGAACGCACGTGGCTTCCTGTCTCACGCTCCCTTTTAGAGATAACGCTTATCTTAGCTGATTAGGCATAGTATATATACTAGTAGCTTGCACCTCTAAGTTAAGCTCCAGTCAGTCGATAAGTTCCATTGTGTTCGTATCATAGCTAGATGTAAGAAATTGTCCGGCGGCTAGCTGTGTGCTTCCAATGTTATATTTCATTGTAAAATAAAAATAAACGTTTTTTAAAAAGTCGTTTCGGCGGCCTTTTAATAAAACTGGCGCAGTCGTTCGGATTTGTGGAGGAAAACCTGGAAAACTACAAACATCGAGTCGACCAGCAACTTTCCTTGAGGTTCAGCTCTTTGCCGCAAATCGACACCTACCACCCAGCGGATCTTCGGACATCTCCAACAGGGACAAACATCGCCCGATCGTGAGAAGCGCCCGTCGACCAGCTCCTGCTCCTTCGTGGTTATTGGAACCATCTGGTCATTGGGACCACTTGATCATTGGGATCAGTCTCTGGTTTGGCAACGTCAACAACGACGACCCCAGGACAACTTTTGGATAACGCTCTAGCGCAAAGCAGACTATCCAAAGTCGGACTTCAGGACCTAGCTGTTTGCAGGCCAGCCGACATCAACAGGATCGACGCATCCTTTTTGAAGACAACAGGACGTAGCTTGATCGCACGCCGTTCGTCAATTTTAACGCACAATGTAAGTGCATATTTTTATAATAATTTTCAAGCTTTAGAGAAAAAGCAAAGGTATATTTTTAAAAATAATAATTTTCAAGCTTTAGAGAAAAAGCAAAGGTATATTTTAAAGGCAACAAAGTAACGACTATTAAAGCGTTCGCCTAAGTAATAATTTTCAAGTTTTAAAGAAAAAGCAAAATAATTAATTTTAAAGGCAACAAAGTAACGTAATATAATTTTCAAATGTAATAATTATTAAAGCGTTCGCCTAAACAACAAAGTAAAAATTTCAAAGGCAACAAAGTAACGTAATATAATTTTCAAAAGTGATAATTCTTAAAGCGTTCGCCTAAACAACAAAGTTAACTAATATAAAGTTTTAAAAATTATATTAACATAGTTTTAATTATTTATATTATAAGTACCCTACGCACACCTGTTAAATGTAAGATTCCTAACAAGGTATTAGAAAAACCCCCTAGTCAGTAAATTGTTTACTAACATAAATAAAAATTAAAAATAAGTGAAACAAATAAAGTAAAATTAATTTTTGTCAACAAAATTTTTATGTTAAAGGAGATCTTGAATCATTAGGTAAAACACCTATAATTATATTTTGAAACAATTGTAAAAATTTTATGTTACGAGATAGATCACGCTCACCAAGGAATTCAATCCCTAGAATTTTATTTTTAAATAATTGTAACAACATTAGCAACCCAAATATGGTTGACCAAAACGCATCATTGTTTCCCCCACATTTTAATGTAGCTTTACTAAATGAAATTCCCACATACGATGGTAATCAAGCCACTCTTTCGGATTTATCAGATCCGCAGAAATCATTGCAACTAAATTTTGCACAGAAAATTTAAACGATTATATCAACCAAGTAATTTTAAATTCGATAAGGAATAAATTAAAAGGTCAAGCGTTAGAAGTAATTACAGGTTACGAGTATGATACTTGGAAAGACTTAAAAAATGTCTTAATTGAAAATTTTGGCGACCAAAGGTCAGAATTGAATCTTTTAATTGATTTAACCAAATTAAAACAGAATAAAGACTCTCCCATAGAATTTTTCAATAAAGTAAGAACCCATTTGGCTATTTATAATTCTAAAGTTTCTCTGAGTCAAGAATCAAAAGACATTATCACTTATAAATTAAAGGCTAACAAAGATTTAGCACTTCGCACTTTTACAAGTGGACTAAATGAAAATTTAGGAAGCTTCGTAAGAAGTAGAAACCCAACTTCACTAGAACAAGCCTTAAGCATAGTAAAAGAAGAAATTGATATCAGATATTCTCAAAATCAAAATAATTTTCAAAGTCAAAAATTAAATAAATCAAATTTAACTTCCGATATTCAAACAAGAAAGGTTGATATGAAACCTAAATTTAATAACCCAAATTTTATGCAAAGACCATTCCAACAAAATCGAAATAATTTTAATCAAAATCCCAACTATTTTAAAAGTCCAACAAATTTTAATAATCCTAATAATTCTAGAATAACTCAAAATTCAAGCTTTAATGCATTTGCACCTAAACCAAATTTTTCACCAACAAATAAACCAGAACCTATGGACTTTAGCACTATAAAAAGACCAGCTACTCAACAATCAAATTTCCCTAATAAATATCGAGCAAACTCTCAAAACGTTAATAGAAATTTTAATCAACTATTTTATCACAGTAATGTTCAACAAGAAAATTCCCCTGTTGATCATGAAAATCTAACAGAAAATTTATTCGAAAACTCTCCTGAAGAAAATAAAAATTTCATTGAAAATTCATTCAAAAATTCTCAAGAAAATCCAGAATACAACCAATCAAACCTATATTTTCAAAATGAACCCCAAGACTTGGACATTACATCAGATTATTATGAATTTCCAGATCCAAACGATACTGTAAATTTTCATTAAGAGCCTCGGAAAAGCATATTTTAACTTTTAATATAAATTCAAAATCAGATCTTCCGTATATTATAATTCCCGCCACCGGCGATAAATTATTAATTGATACAGGTAGCTCACAAACAATAATTTCTCCAGAATTTGTACAACAACATTTTCCAAATTATATTTACGAAACAGAATTCGAGATAGTTACATCTCATGGAATTTCTCAACATAACTTAATTGCAGATTTACCAATCCCCAGTCTTTTTTATGAAAACGGAACACATACATGTTATTTATATAATTTTAACCCAGACTATATAGGACTTATTGGATCCGACTTACTTTCAAAATTATCCGCACGAATAGATTATAAATGGATGCATATTCAGACAGAAAGAGCTACGATACCATTTTATTACAACCCGTAAAAAACTAAACAAAAAAAAGTGAAACTAATGTAATTTTTCCAAACCTAAAAATTGAGATTTTTATTTTTCTTAACAAAACCTACAGTTAACCCTGTGTACAGAACTTTTTGTAAAATTTATCAGCATAAAAAAAATGGAACTAAAATAACTCCAAAATTAAAATTTTATGAAAAATTAGTCATGCCTTCAGCAATTGAAATCATACAATAATCAATTTAAAACAAGCGTAATTAATACTTTAAATAAAATACAAGAAATTAATATTTATAATCCTTAATCTTATAAAAATAAAATTTATGAACTTAACAAAAATCAGTCTATCAGATTTAACAACTTTAATATAAAATCTCCAAACATTAAAAGTATTTTAGATAATTAATTTAAATAACAATTAAAAAACAAATTTGAGATTAGACCATTTAAACGAAGATGAATAAACTCTTTTGACTAATTTATGTTTTCAATACAGAGATGTATTTTACTCTCCCGAAATACCTTTATCCGTTACAAAACTGACAATAAAAGTCAACTCATAAGATTTAGTAATTCAAACATAAATTTGTAAAATATTTAGATTATATAGCTACCTACTACTTTAGAAGGAATAAAATCAGATTCATTTAAAAATTCAACAATCAAAATTTCCCAGCACCTAAAAATCGAAATAAAACCATTTTTAACCAAATAGTCTATTATAGAAAATTTATCAAAGACTTTTCCAAAATAACTAAATTTTTAACCGTGTGTTTAAAGAAAAAATAAGATTGTTCACACCCTTGAATTTTTTGAAAAACTTTAAGTATTGCAAATAAATTCTAATAAATAAATCAGTAACTTTAAGTATCAAAAGTATTTTAAAAAAATAACATCTTAAGAAAAAACTTAAGACCAAAATCATTTAAATCAGAAAAAACTCAATTAAAAATTATACTTAACAAACAAACAAGACCTAAGCTCGTATTAATCTAGTATTTACAATTTTAATAATCACAATATTTCTCGCGTTAAAACTAAATGTTCACAGCAACATACCTTTATAATTGATATTGCTAAAGGAAAACAAAGAAAAACCTTTACAATTTAAAATTAAATTCAAATTCAGAAAAATCAAACATTTCAATTAAATGAAAAAGTATTTGTTAAAACAAATTTCACAAGTAAAGATGAAATTTAAAATTAAAACCAATTCGGAAAAATCAAACATTCCAATTAAATGAAAAAATATTTGTTAAAACAAATTTCAGAAGTAAAGTTGAAATTCAAAATTAAATCTAATTTAAAAAAAAAATATGGAAATATAAAACACCCTGACTAAAAGGAATTATTGCTCTCTCTTTTTTCAGGATTACTACCCTCTTCATCGCCTGTACCCTGCTGACTCAATCACTAGTTATACAGAGCGATATTATTATTAAAAATTTAAAAGATAATCCTGGATTATATCCCTTAAACTTAGGAAACGTAGTGCTTAAACAAAGCGAATGGACGCTTATTAGAAATATAGATTATACCCCTATATTTGTTAATTATGACACACTTAGAACTAATTTAATGAAAGTAATACCGTTACTTGAAAATAAAAGTTACGTTATTGAATATACAAAATTTAAAAGGATTGACGATATTATTATCAATCATAACAATTTACTCATAATATTAAAACAATATCTTGAAAAAGCAGATAAACTCTTAAGTCAATTATTTCCTGATGTTAAACACAAAATTAATAAGAGAGGTCTTTTCGACGGACTTGGATCCGCCTTCAAATTTTTAACCGGCAACCTCGACGCCAACGATGGAGTCAGATATGAATCTATGATTACTAAACTACAAGAAAGCGATAAAATTCAAAATGACGTTATATTAGAACAAACTAAAATTTTAAATGATACCATCTCATTAATCAATGATATAGCAAAGAGTCAAGAATTATTAGACAGAAATATAAATAAAATAATTTTACAAAATGAGGAATTAGGCAAAAATCTCGCTACATACTCCTTAAAAACAGTCTTGCTAGAAGCAATTCAATTTTTACAACTACTTATTAACACTTGTTTGGAACTAGAAAATGCATTAACTTTTGCTCAAAATCAACAGATGCATATGTCATTAATTGATAATGACGATTTAATTGAAAATCTAAATGAAATTTCGACGTATCTCAATAGCATATCAGAAAAAGCTTTAACTATTCCATATCCTGCAGAGTTACAGTATTTACATTTATACGAGTCAATTATCATTACAAAAGTTTACCAAGTTAAAAACAGAATTACATTTATATTCGAAATACCTCTTACTTCCAAAACTAACGATTATCAAATGATACAATTAATACCATTTCCGATTTTTATCCAAAATTATCAATTTCGTATGATTATACCTACATATAGTACTTTATTATTCAACGTTAAAAACAGCATTCCCGTTGAAATAAGTCATTGTAAACTTATAACTTTAGACACCTACTTTTGTAATCAAAATAACTACTTTGAAATCCCTAACGACAAATTGTGCGAAACACAACTTCTGTCATTTAATAAAAATAAAACATGTATCCCTTATTTATTCAATTTAACAGAGATCAAAATATCACAAATAAATCCTGCGACGTGGTTAATATCTTCCCCATCTGAAGCAATATTGGACGTCAAATGTAAAAATCAGAATTTTAGAAAAGGAATATCTGGCACTAACCTCTTACACCTCAGTTCAGACTGTCTTGTTTCAATAAATCAAAAACACATGTTATTCACCGCAAAAAGAACCTCAAATGAAATTGTTAATTTAAAAATTTCAAACATTGACCGCTTAATAATTCCTGAATCAAACCACATAAATGTTTCAAAGATTGACTTGATACCTGTTGACACCCAGAAATTGGTTGAGGACCGAATTAAGCTTAATAAATATGAAAATTTGTTAAAACCTGTTAATTATATTCAATCTGATAATTTAAGTGTGTCTGCAATTATATTTACTCTGTGTACTATTCTTATGTTAATAATTTTTATATTGTATTTGTATTATAATAGAAACACAATGAAGATTAAACTTATTAGATTTCTAAATAAAGATTTTGAACCAGATAACGTAAATGCATAAGTTTAATTTTCTTTTCTTTTTTTGTAAGTTCAATAGAGGCATATTTGAATACCGCTATTGAACATTTTATCGGCGGACGAGTTATATTATGAATAGACAATAGGCCCCCTGTGTAAAACTGCAAGCTTGCAACCTTGAACAATAATAGCTTCTTTATATGAACTGCAAGTCTGCAACCTTGAACGCACGTGGCTTCCTGTCTCACGCTCCCTTTTAGAGATAACGCTTATCTTAGCTGATTAGGCATAGTATATATACAAGTAGCTTGCACTTCTAAGTTAAGCTCCAGTCAGTCGATAAGTTCCATTGTGTTCGTATCATAGCTAGATGTAAGAAATTGTCCGGCGGCTAGCTGTGTGCTTCCAATGTTATATTTCATTGTAAAATAAAAATAAACGTTTTTTAAAAAGTCGTTTCGGCGGCCTTTTAATAAAACTTACGGCCGTTATCGAATCTAACTAACTCGGATAAATTCATTAGCCTCGGCCTGACAGCCTCGGACACAAATTCATCCTCGTTTGTTAGATGCTTACTAACGGCCTATTAAAATTAAGCAATGTTATAGAGATTTCAGACGGTTGGATATAGAAAACCAAATGCAAGCGCTACTTACTACAGTATTAAATAAACGCAAAAGAGTGGTATTCAACCACAAACAATTTCTAAAAGGAAAAGCAGAAGCTTTCTCAGATATTTGAAGAATATCGCGTCAGTCAGACACATAGTATAAAATACTTCAAGCACCAATTGAAACGTAAGGCCGAAGCCAATTAAATTAGACTTCAGTTTAGTAATTAGTAACTAAGAATGTAGAATAGCACTGTATATTCAATCGGATAGAACCTATTAACCCGTTAATTTCAGTTACATTATAAATTGCCGATATTGAATCGGAACATGCACTCGGACTAACTCAAGGGAAGGGCTATGCCCTACCAGGGGGTATTTAGAGGGAACAAACGTTAAGCGGTGCGACCACCTACTCAACTAATATCGACATACAAGAAGATGTTATCTAGTCCAAAAATTAACCACTCAGCTCTAAGCTGGCGTCACATTAGCACACACATAAAAATACATAATTTGTTAAAACGGTGAAGCCGTAGAAGTGAAATCCATGGCGAATAAATTTATACAAATTGAATATGAAGCCATTACGTTCAAACCACCAAACTGGGTACCATCTGCAAATGCAGCACGAGGTAGATACGAAGTTCACTCCAGCCCTTCTACCTGCACGTAGGTGGACAACGTACTCGGATAATTCTCGTACCAAACAGAAGCTGCGACTCCGAAGACATTCCACTCGAATCGATCGGCTTAGCCCGTAGGGGAAAGGCTATACATATACTCCAAATTAACAAGTTAACCACCAAAGAGTAAAATGCCTTACCAGAAAAATCTGCCAGAATACTCACACAACACCAAAACATGTGCCAGTTTCGGGTCAACATATGCCTTAATTGATTGTTCTGCATTAGCCTGACAGCACCAGCAATTGACAAAGTTCAAAAACCATGAACCATGAAATTCTAAAACGGCCGATGACCCTGAATGCACATAGAAAATCAAAAACGTAAACGTCTACCCCAAAAATTTGGCAGACCGGAAATGATCCAAAACTATGTGGCCATCTAGCGACGAATTACTGCATTTGGCGGGAAGACTGCAGTTTATAGGCAATTGTACTAAAGTAGAAAACTGCATTTCATAAAATATAAGTTCGCAAAATTAGTTGCCTATTCGACTCAGCGTTTCTATTCCCGTGAAAATTGCTAAATAATGGGATGGGCAGATAAATTAATCTCATTTCTTATAAAGAATTCCGATAATTATCTTCAGCCTTTACCCTCTTTGGCCTCCCTGGACATTTTTGTCAGTGTTTGATTAACATGATAACTTTATTTCCTGAATGTCCTGATTAGTGATGATGTTTTATGTAATTTTTTCACTGCACTTTACCCTAGATCTAGAAAGGTATCCTTACAAATAAATCTCGGGTTTTTCTAGCATTCTTAAATTTATGAGAGAACTTAACAGCGTGCAATACTGTTACTTCTTTATACACATAAACCTCGTTAACCAGATAACTGCTTTCATTTACCGTAATATTGGTCTACAAGCTTTTATTTTTCTATACCAAATAATTTTTAATTGCAGAAAAGTTTTAAAAGGATAGTTTTCCACTACAATGGTTTTGTATACATTTTAGTTATGTTATTATGGTTTTACAAGATGACAAAGAAATAACGATGGTATGTTATGCGGACGATGTAGCATTAGTCGCGGATAACGAAGACAATCTGCAACGCCTACTACACCACATGAATATTAGCTGCAAAAAGTGGAATCTAAAAATATCAACAAAAAAGACGAAAACTCTAACAGTAAGTAAGTCCCCAATAAGGTGCAACTTGGAAATTGAAAACAAGATTATAGAACAAGTAAGCAGTTTTACATACCTTGGTGCCGAGATTACTAGTAGTGGAGGAATGAGTAGCGAAGATAGACTTCAAGCAAATAAAGCGGCTGTAGTATCGGGTTGCCTAAACGATACAATCTGGCATAATAAATATTTAAAAAAAGAATCTAAAGTGAAGATCTATAAAAGTGTCGTCAGACCGATACTAACTTATACGGTGGAAACGAGACCCGATATAGCCAAAACAGAACAAATATTAGAAACAACGGAGATGAAGACCCTAAGAAAGATAGCTGGAAAGACAAGACTAGACCGAGTTAGAAATCAGGACATAAGAGAAGAGTGTGGAATACAAGCAATAGGAGAGGGGACAAGAACAAGACGAGAAGAGTGGAATAACCATATATCAAGGATGGATAACACCAGGATGGTCAGAATAGCGAGAGACATGTCTCCTAGAGGCAAAAGAAGTATCGGCAGGCCCTACAAGAGATGGAAAGACTGCCTACCTGGAAGAAACAGGCCCTAGGCCTATGTAAAAGTAGAAGAAGAAGAAGACAAGATGATTGTTAGTGGCAAAGGTATTTGGTTATAGCACAATTGTTTATTGACAAATAATCATTATGAATGGATTACCATACCAAAAATTAATGAAAACAAATCAATTTGTTTCAATGTTACACGATGCATTGCTACTGTAATTACTCCATGAATTGTTCGGGAAATTTTTAATTAATTCAATGTAATTTACTTCCGCCTAGGGTATGCTCAGATGCCCATGGGTTCGTTACCACTCAGATGTATAAGTGCAGGAATAAACAGTTTGGAAACAGAAATAATTTTTTAACTAAGATCTAAATAAATATTGATTGATGATGATATGTGCATAGAATTATAACATAAAATTTCCTCTGGCAAAAGGGTCTGGACCAATGCTATTTGGCGGTCGGCGACCCACTCTACATGTCGGTTCCGCCCGGTTGCTCCCCTGGAGCCTCTCCAAGAAAGTTTGGATGAGGTAGAGCTCCGGTGTAGTCAACTAGAAACGATTGGTCTGAAACAAGCGCTATTAATATCGCCGAAAATGGCGATTGTTTACGAATTTTGTGTGCGGGCCAATTCACTGGAATATCTAGTTTTACGGTGCTGGTGACGTGAATAATTAGTGTGTTGAGCTAGGCAGGCCGCGGGACTTCCTTGGTATAGCTTGGGTCGCCAGAAATAACCTAAAGAGGACATGTTCTCCTGTAGCGAAGTCCGCATTTTCATGACTTGGCTTTGTCCCTGAAAGATTGCTTGAGTCCTTCAGGGCGCCGGCGGGCAAACCTTTTTTTGGTGAGCTACCAGGGTGGCGTCGCTGGACTGCTGTTGCTACAGGCACGCTAGCATTTTAATGTTCTTTTAGGTTAAAATAACTTCGACGAAGTCAGTTATTTTTGGTTAACGTAATGCTTCTTTAACCTACCCCACTTCCGACGTAGTGGACGTCGGAAGTGGGGGTGTAGGTTAAATAAGCATTCTACGAAACCGGTTCCCGTCACAAGGCAGAACTCTATCAGGTCCGGATTAAGGCGGAAGTTCTACGAAACGGGTTCCCGTTACAAGGTAGAGCTAGGTCGAGAAAGTATTAGGAAAAGGGCCAGGCCTCCGGAGGGGGAACCTAGAGCTGGAGGTCAGGATGGAAATTTGGAGTCTCAAGTGCTTGAAATGGATGCCGAAGTTGCTTTTATACTTTTCAGTTCTTTTTATTATTGCAGTCGCTCGAGGTATGATTAAGTGAGAGCGGCGCTGTGTTCGAGCGTTAGGGGAATCTAACCACAGATTGTGATTAACTAAGCGCCGTAATTTCTGGTATAGTATTGATGCGTTAGGTAATTTTACTACTGACGCTAACGTTACACTACCATCGGATAATCTTTATTTGAAATGTGGTTAATAACTGCCCATGACGTCTGAAGAATGAGATTTATTAAGTAAATTGCACCTGTATTCCGTAAGCAGCTATGGCATCTGTTTAAACTTGATTTAAACACACATAAATTTTATTTTCTAAAATTTACGAAATCCAGTTGCATGTTTTTTAAATGCAATTCCCATTTATTAGCAAGAAAAAATTTAATGTTGCAATCACCAATTACTAAATTTAATATGTTTAAATTAGATTAAAAACTATATATTTCAGTTCAAATTTACGAAACATTATTCGTAATTTAAAAGCCAGTATTATTACGCAATCATACGAGTTAAAGACCAGGAAAATGCAATTCTGCACTCCTTGCACAATACCGACCTACAGTAGTAAGTTCAACGGGCGACCTTCGCTCTAGCAGGAAATAAAAACTGCACAAATTGCTTATCTGCTGTTTTGTCATTTAAACACTCTTCCCTAGTAAACTGTATATATGAACTTTGATATTGTTACTGCGTTAAGCATTTTTTGTTTTGTATAAATACTAGTCTATTTTCATAATAAAAATCAATCTGCATTTAATGTTTGATTCATTCACTACGTCGCCACTCCTATACCAAGCCATAATACTGTCGAGATGTGAGGCTGCATCTCAGGAGTGGATTACTGTCGTCCCTTTAAGTGCCATTGACTAAGCTGGCTTAAAGCGTAGATGCAGTCTCATCTACGCGCTTAAAATTAGGGATAGAATCAGCGCAAAGTAACGGAGTCCTGAATCAGCCTCTCAGGCAACTCTGTTCAGCATCCCAAGAAATGAAAAATTTATTTCTTGGAAGAATAATGATATAAAAGCAATAGTGGCGGAAAGATAAACTGCTAATGAAAATCCTGAAGATAGAATATATTACAAAAATAAAATGAAGAACACACAAAAAATAAAGAAGGCAAAAGTTATATATTGGAAGCGAACGTGTAAAGTTCTTAAATAATGCCTACAAAATACTAGAGCCAATAAAGCATGAACGGTTATTAAAGGTATGAGGACGCTAAACAAAGTCATATCACCACTAAGCCTTATCAACCTAAATCAACAAAGCAACAATTAAACGCAAAAAATAAGATAAGGCCTTATCAAGTTACATGTTAAGCAAATTGAAATAGGGTATTCCTGTTTCAATATAAGTATAATATATGATTTCCTGTGACTAGTCGAATAACAGCTTTTGTGCAACATTTGCAATTCCCACAACGTGTGTATAAGCCAAGAGGAAAATACTTGCTGCAAACGCATATGTCTGTAGCTCATGTGTTGCGCTTCGTGTAGTGTAGGCTGTGCAGGGTGTAGCAGTGTAGATTGGTAATAATTATTGTGTATGTAGTGAAACACATGTCTATGTAGTTACATTCCAGATTTATAGAAATTTAAGCTTCTGAAGTTTAGGCACCTTGGCTTGCATTTTTCAATATTGCCGGTAAGTAAGGAACAATTTTCGTCTTGCTTTATGATACTGTTAGGCGGCACTCGCACCTCAGTTGCATTTTCTGAAGCGTTTTCCTTGCTTTATTGCCATTGGTAACTGTTGACAGAAATGTTTGTCCTTTTATTGGCGAATGCATTTGGGATATCTTTTTTGTTTCCTGGTTTTTCAATAAACTAAAATCCAGTCTCTTCCACCTTGACTTTTCCTTGCCAAAGTTACGTTACTTGGAAATCTCCAAACATCCAATTTAATATGAGCTTAGACTGTTAGTAATTGCTTCCCGAAGTGTTTCGTGCAGCGTCTGGTATGTAAACGATACTTTCCTTTGGTTTAATTTTGAAGTGAAATTTTATTAGGTTTCCATCGCTGAGTTCTACTTGCCTGGATTTACATGTCGAGCATATAGAAGGTTAGGATTTTCCGAGATGTAAGCTGCTACTTCTGGTCGTCTTCAGGTAGAAGGATTTTCTCCAGCTCGCCCATTTCACCTCGTGGAGGCTAGCGCATTCAGAGGAAGGAGTTTTATTTGCTGGCAGCAACAGATGTCCGAGGTAGACATTCGATCCCACGTTGGGAGTTTATCGCCGTTGTATCATTTGTGGAGACGTTGCAGGCATTGTGAACTTCTTCAGATGCTATATGATATGCTGCCCTTTTCCTGAACTTTTAATGTTTAAGTTGCTTGGTAGCGTACATTTAGATGTACGATTAATTTGAATGATTAACTTGCCTGAGTGGATACTCCTTAAGTGAGATTATATGAATGTTTACTTAGCTTTGTAGCGCACACTTGGATGTACCATTAATTCCAACGTTCAATTTACTTGGTAGCTTGCGCTTGTGTACTATTGGTTCTAATATTAATTGTGAATTTCGATTGCAAATTTCAAACACCTCTGTGGTTTGAGTTATTCCGGTTCAATTAATTGTATTGTGAGGCTTAACCATTATTTTAAACACATAAACGAATTATACCTTTGCTTTATTTTAAGGTATTTAATTAATTACTATTATTCATTTATCACATGCATTTTGGATCACTATTAGTATCATTAAAATTTGTTATACTGGTTGTAAACTTAAACGGTTTTCAAGCTGTCAGACGTTCCGAGTTAGACCTTGAGCTTGCACTTTATTGGTGGTCACCCAATTACATAGATATTTATAATACGGTGCATCCAGTATTGTGGTCGTATATTTTATAAGCCATGTGCCGCAAGACAGCGTTCGGGTGTATTGCTTTCTTTGACAAGTTTTTGATGGATCAGATTGTTTTAAATGCTTCGATTAGTACTTAACCTAGTTCATTAATTATTTAAACACCTATTACTTCGACACGAAGTGTACGAAGTATTGAAATTCCTTCATATCGAAAACCACTCTGAGTCAAATACCTCTAAAATTCATGCCAACCGACTAATGAACCCACTATACCAAATCTCCGTCTTGGCTGTGCGGATCTTTTGGTGAAGACCCCAGCCCACTAGATCCCTTCTTCGTATTGGGGGGTTCCTAAACATGCTGTGTCGGGTATGTAAGTTTGTATGTGTACACGGTTCCGGTCGCCAGGAACCTTCCTAAAGTCTTGGATCGTTTTCATACGATAGGTCCTCCGAAATGAAGGCAACATCAACTTTTGAGGTATGGTCGTCGGCAAAAAAAAGTTTTTCTTGGGTTTGTTTTATAAATAACTGGTTCATAGCATTTCTTTGTATTAGCGAAACGGAGTGATGCTGAGTGTCGAAGTACTCTTGGAAAGCACGAAAGTGCGCTTTTCTTGGGTGGGGGTACCGTATATTTTTATATTAAAATTAGTGAGTATTCCAAAACTTAAGATATATTTGCAGTTATCTAAAGTGAAATGTACATAATGCATTAAACTTATCATCTTATTCTTTTACTTAGAGGAAACCGTGTTACAAATAATTATTTTATTTACCTATTGAACCAATTACAGTCATAATAATGTTTTCTGGTGTTTTACTTATTTCTGCGTGGTACGTACCGTCTTAGGTACCATCTCTCTTGTTTCCTGGTATACCTAGATTCGCCGTTACAGTTTTCATTTGGGAGTAGTACTTCTGAAACTGGTCAACAGCGTGGCGCTCTCCATAAATTATCACTTTAAGGGTAGTCTTATTTATTGGGTAGCAACCCACCATCGACTTCGACTTGAGCTGTCGCGACCATATACTCCCTTTGTTAGTGTAGTAGATAACGGAGAATTTTTATTACAGGTGCGCAGAATTGTTCAAAGCAGATATAAAGTTATTGGTATCGTTATTGTTACAAAATAAAGCGGTAACACCATGTACAGATTACAGAATACAGATGATATTGTTCATAATAATTATTTATTTGTTTTAATTTGCTTGTTTTAATCAATCTACTAGCACAAGGCCATCTTATTACTTTTCATTCATTCATAATCCTTAGCGTGTTTTACTTTTCGGTGTCGAGGACCATTCATACCCTGCGAGAAGTGATACGGAGATTCTACTAAATAAAAATATTTGACAACAGCCATATTGTGCAATTACAATTAATAAGTGATTGATAATTAAATTACTATTACATGTGAGTATTCGAATTTTATGATAACTTAATAACTTTATTGGGCGGTAATCGGCAATTAGTAACTATACTTGGCGCAGCGAACAAATAGAGTGACTTATGCAACCCAAATAACATATTTCAAAGCTGACTGGATCAGTATTTGAATAATAATTACTAAAGAATCAGAGATGGCGGTTCTCATAATTAGACTTAATTTCATCTGACATTAAATAATTGTTTGAGGTTATGATGCAAATAGAAGCTTCGACCAATTTAAAAAGCATAACATTTGTGCACGTGTAATATGTAGGCATGTGGTCTGGAGCTTGTTAAATCTCATTATTGTCTACATATTACAAGTGCACAAATGTCATTCTTTTTAAGTTTCTATTTGTATCATAACCTCAAAAAATTATTTAATGTCAGAAGAAATAAAGTCTAATTATGAGAACCGTCATCTCTGATTCTTTAGTAATTATTATTCAAATACTGATCCAGTCAGCTTTGAAATATGTTATTTGGGTTGCATAAGCCACTCTATTTGTTCGCTGCGCCAAGTATAATGACCTTTAAAAGCATTTTACCCAGCTTTGTTATCAGTCAAGCATTTAATTATTTCATGCCACTTATTACAATCCCTACCATCCCTCGTTGCTTCTTCCAATCGAGATCCAGTTAACTGATGGACAGCTGAAATCCATCTAGTGGGTGAATATCTACTGCGTCGTTTCGCAGATGATATTTTCTGCAGAATAAGTTATGCGCCCAAAGGATTTTTTAATTTTAGCGGATGGGAGATTTGAAAGACTATGATCAGATCTGAGTTCATTGAGTACATATGCATTGTTACAACGCGCTATCCAAGGGATTCTCAACATTATGTCTACAGCTTCTATTACCCACATTTCTGAAGCATATAAAAATAGAGAATACCAGAGGATGTACTAAGGATTTTCTCGTTTCCGTTGAGATGTCACGATCTCCCCACATTTTAGTCGACCCAGTTTTAGCTGTACGAGACGCCCAATTTCCATTTTACAGATTTCATTGGTTTGTAAGCGCGAACACAGGTAAACAAGCTCGTCTACAACCTCTCGATTAGCTATCAAAGATAGGTTGCAGTTACCTCCCTATATTAACGATCATAACTTTTTGTTGGCTACAATTTATATTCAGACCATGATAAGCACTTGTAATCTCTAATTAAAGTGAATACTCTTTTAGTTCTTCAATAGAAATCTCTATTAAAGTTTCTGATATCCTAAAGGTACACATTTATTGTAGGTAATAAGCTACGACTCCGACTAATAAATATTAGATGGATTGTCAGGAATTGACAATCGAGAAAATTTGATATTTTGTTGCGAGATATGTTTGTGCATGTGCAGTAAACGCTATTAATCTCAAAGCTTCTTGTAGCAGTTTCACAACTAAATTCGTAATTAAATCCCTTGGTGCATAAAGAACTATTAAGACTAAACAGCAGCCTGTATTGCTCTTCCGTTCTGGATGTATTTGTAAGCGTGTTTAGAGCAATCACCATAATGTCGTTTGAGTTGCTTCCATTTTTTGGTTTATTCAGTTTGTTCAGTCTCATTAAAACCGCAATTGTTCTGTTTTCATTTTCGTAAATACGTATGTTAAGTTGTTTTCCCTGCATATTCAAATACTTTTTGTAACGTGCCAGTTGTATATTGAGCATATTACATTAGAAATCGAAAGTGGCATGTATGATAAACGTAATAACAGAAAGCATTACTTAATTCAAATTCAAATTCCACCAGCGGTTGTTGTTTGAACAGCTTCACTTGCTTGCTTTACATACTGCTAGTTATCGATATTTGGTAACGTTCTACGTGTTTTTTGTTCGAACACTTTAGAAGCTTCTTTTTATACAGGTCTGGTATTAAATCAACAGCTTGGGAATTATGAAAACCACTATATGTAGCGAGCATTACGTGACCTTCTATGACCGTCCAAACATTTTCTGTTATTCCCAACTGACAACTGTAGCCGTGTAAATTGCGTTGCGATTCCCAACACTGCATTTGTTCTCTACAAAAATGGTTTTATTTTTTAAGGCATCCCTAAAGTGAGTTTAATCAATAAACGTACACTATAATTTGTGCAATATTTCGGTGCTAAAATGTAATGGTTCATTTTTGCTACTGTTATTCTTGAACATCATTATATGCTAAAGTTATCGATTTATTTAGAAAGCCTAAATACTTTAGATACTTTGAAGACAGGATAATATCATTGCGTGAGCAAAGCTAAATCAACTAAATTGAAAAATTAATCTTAGTAAAGCTGATAATTATTGATATGGTCCTAAAATGCCAAAGCGTTTTAAATAAATAATAATAAATTATCATGCAGCTTAATTACGTATAAAGTAAACTAAAAGGGTATTGAGTAGAATGGCACGATTTTATCTTTAAAAATGTCTATTCTTACACAGTATCGACATGTCCTCAGCAAATTTGACTGTCCTTTAACTGAAACAACGGTCAGTCAGAACGAATCATAGTTATTAATTCAATTACATGTGAAATTGTGAGCGATACCAGCTAATTGTCCGTTCATTGATTGCAAATGTAAATCAAATTGGTTGATGACAATAATTTTGAACTAAGTTGTTATATTAGTCACTTTTTATATGCAAAAGTAAATATTATAGGAAAGAATAAAGATAAGTATGTTTCATACATATTTGTTCTATAAAAGGGATATTGTTGCACAATGATGCATAATAATTACCTAGGGATAGGCACATTTTGAAAAAAGGTTAACCTAAAGTATAGCATGTTTAGCTAAAAAGTCACAATGGTGTAAAGGTAGAAATCTGTAATTTTTTAATATTTGATTTCGAAGGTTTTGGAGAATATAAAAAATAACAATAACAACTGTGTGTGTGTAAAATTTTGAATAATTTTTTTAGGACATTATACTAGTTCAGCAAATTAATTTGCTATGCATGGTAGTGTTACATGATTACTATAACTGAATAACAGAGTAGATAATCGCACTACTTAGGAATTAAAATTTTTGGAAAAACCTTAGAACAGAAAATAGACAGGAAGGCGCATTTCTTTTAACTTGGCTGTAACATCTAGGCGACGGAAACGGCCAGTTTGAAAACCCATGTATGACTAATGAGGTGTGATACCGGTTTGACAGTTGTGGGTTTTAGTTAGTTTGAGACTAATTTTGGCTGTTCTCAGACCCCAAATAGGAGGACTTTGGGCATTACATTCCATCAGTAAGTATTAATATTACTTTTCACTTCAAATAGCGAAATAATTTCTTTGAACATGTCACTTGTCATACGTACTTGTACACAACAAGTCATGGGCATAGAAGGGAACGTATAATGGGGTCATTATTTGTAATCACACAATCTGACGAAGCAATTTAAATTACAGACAGTGACTGAAGTCACACAAGCTCACATGTAGTCATAAATCACATATTGTAAAGTGCACTTAATAAAACTGTTGAAATTGTTTGCTGCACATGCACCATCTCGATATGATACGCCACTGCCAAAAGGAAACAACCATTCGCCATTTTGAAAACCCATCGCGGTCGCACGGATTTCTTACAAATGCGGCTTCCTGTCTATTTTCTGTTCTAAGGGAAAAACCATTAATTTAAACAATGCATTAGTTGTGTCAATCGTTTAGGCATTATCACTACCACTGTCACTTTGGCTTAGAAAAATTTCTTGTGGTAGGTTAGGCTTCAGTCTTGTATGTATTTGCCTTTGGCCAAGTTGATAGTACACTGCACCAGAACAGTTGTTGATATTAGCATGGAAGTTTACGGCTAGTTTTTTGATATGCTCCGTTATCGTTGACAAACCTGTTCTGTATGTAAATGCTTGTTAGTAACATATCAGGGGGCGTTCATGTAAATTCTAAAAATTTTATTCTGAAGTGCTTGGATTGTTAGTAGATTTGTTTTAGAAGTGTTTCCCCAGATTACGCAGGTATAGAGAACTAGTGGCCGTATTAGTGATTTATAGAGCAACATGGTACATTTCGGTTTTAGCGTCGATTTTCTGTTAATGATCGGATATCAACCGTGTATGTGCTTCGTTTAATTTTTTGTTTACATGAAATCTCCAGGTGAGCCGAGTGTCTAGGTACACCCCTAAGTATTTCACTGCTTCTGTTTTATGTAGCCACTTGACTGATTTGTTATTAATTATTATTACTAGTGGTGGTTCGTAGACATGTCTAAGAGTAAAAACCTTCGTAGGGCATTTTTCGTGGTTTATCATTAGATTCCAACGTTTGAACCATCTTGCCAGTAAATTCGCTGCATTTTGTAGTTGTACTACTGCATCTAGTAAGTTGTTGCTCTTAGTCAGTAATGCAGTATCATCCGCAAATAATGCTAAGTCAGCTTCTGTGTGAGGAATATCGCTGGTAAAGATATTAAATAGAATAAGGCCTAGGATACTCCCCTGTGGTACTCCCGCTCTAATGCGTCTAGTTGATGAAACAGTTGCATAAATCTTCACTGCAAACATTCTGTTATCTAGATATAAATATAATATGGTCTTTAGATTATTTTGAAATGTTAAGATTGGCAAGTTTGTAGTTTAGACCTTCGGTCCATACGCGTTCAAAAGCTTGTGTTAGGTCCACGAAGAGTGTCGCTGTGTATTGCTTGGATTTATACCCTTTTAATTAAAAATGACACCCGCTTTAAAATCAAGCTGAAGGTATAAATACTCAATTATATCAAAAATAAATACTGATATGCGCCCAGAAAAAGTGTTTTATATAAAATAAATGTGGTAGTTTGAAGTAAGAAATATGAAGATGTTGGGGGTATCCGTGTAGCATAACTAGCAGGCGTGCTGACGATAGTGCAAATCAATCCTTGCAGTAGACGCAAGTCCATTGTGTGAGTGAAGATAGATTGCCCGGGAAGAGAAAAGCCAGAACGTAAGTGAAAAACAAAAATTATATACACATACCAGATCTGAGTGAAAATATAGAAACTTAAATGAACAAAACTACTAATTGAAAAATTTTTAAATTGAGGAAACTATAAATAAATTAAGGACAAGCGAAGTTAACAATGTTTAAGAAAAAAGTTTATAAAACAATTTAACAATAAACATTAAAATACACTGCATGTAAACATACAGTATTAATTATCTAAATTGAATCTAATACCAAATCTACTAACAATAATTTGATTAAACCGATGAATATTCAAAAATACAGATTTATAGTCAACAAATGTTAATTGCCTCGATTAAGTGTTATGTGTTTTATTTGTATATGTTGTTGAAACACAACACAAAAATGATTATTCTAATAAATGCTCGTGGTTTGGTTAATGAATATGAACAAACACTTTAATTAAACGGATTTATTATCCCTTCTTAAACACGCGTCATACATTAAAACTGTCGTTATTATTCTGTCAAAACATTGCTTAGTAACTAACTTTTCGCGGCAACTCTACTAATAATTATAATTTAACATCCTCCCACCTAGAGTTGACGTGAAATTTCGAAAAACTTGTTACAAAAACAAAATTACAATGCAAACAAACATTTTTATTTTTAATTTAAGTATCGTGCAGGGGGAATTATTTTTCTTCCCCTCCTGTTTACGGTTGGCAGGGATTCTGCTGCTTCCTCGTCGTACGCTGCTTCTTCATTTCCATCTTGAGCGTCTGATTCTTCAACATCTATCTCAGTACGATTATTTCTAGTATGTTCACTAGATTCTTCCTCGTCTTGTGTATATGAATGGTCTTCGTAAATCTCTAGTCTGTAGACTCTTTGAACTGGTCTTAACAACTGGCCCTTTCAGTCTGCAACTTAAGCACACGAAATACCTTATCTTTTCCAGGTATAATTTCTAACACTTTGGCTAAAGGCCATTCTAACCGTTTTTGTATATCGTTACCAACCAAAACTATTTCTCCAACTTTCAGTTCTGCTGTCGCTTTGCGGTGTGCATTTTCGAGAAGTGCCCATCTAGGTAATCTTACTTGTAATATTGCCGGAAGCTCTTTGTACCAATTTAGAAACTTCGATCGAATATCTTCACTTACTTCGCTGTCCTAATTCACATTCTTAACCCATAAGTCTTGCAGTAACAACTTAGGATATATCATTATCGGACAGAGTATACCAATTAGATCAAAGATTTTGTGCGAAATGGACAAAATAGTTCTTTTAGTTACAGATGTCAACTCTGTAGGCTTCAGGAAATCCATATTAAATTCAATAGGTAGTATCGCTTGATTTATTCCATTTCAAACCGTGGACCATAGCTGCTTGATTTTTCTGGTTGTCGAACGAATATTCCCAGCCTCGTAATTCGAATTGTCCACTACTCATTACCTCGCTGGCATCTTCTATGAATCGTTTTAATTTGTTTTCGTTGCTGACGCAGTTATCTACATAAAAACATTCTCTTAATTTTAATACAATGTTCTCACTATAAGTAGTTTAGTTTCGCGTCATTTTCTATATTCTTCAAACTGCTCAATATTTTATCTATATGGTCATTTATTACAGCATTTAACAAGAATGGGCTGCTTGATATCCCAAAAACTACATGACAATGTCTGTAAATTATGATCTGATCGTCTTCACTCCACCATAAAAATTTTAAGAATTTACGATCTTCTTCATTGACACTTATTTGTAAGAATGCTCGCTTAATATGTGCGATCACGCCTATTCGGTTTAATCGAAATCGTAATAACACCGAATTGATAAGTTTCTAAATTTGGACCTGTTTCAAGACAATCATTTAGTGACAATTCATTTTTTCTTTTAGCTGATACATCAAATACAGGCCGCACTGGTGTGGTGCTGTTCTCCTTTATGACATGTCGGTGTGGCAAACAATGTCCCGTCTCTAGATCACTGCTATCTATTCTTCAATAATTCCATCGGTTAGCCATGTTTTTAGTATCTGGTCATAAACTTCATAATTACCGCCACTTTTCAATTTCCTTTTAAGAGAAAATAATCTTTTTTCGACAATATCATAATTGGTTTTCAACTCATCTCTACTTTCCCGCCAAGGCAATCTAACTTCGTATCTTCCTTCATTATTTACGCTTATTGTTTCCAGGAATCTCAATTTAACTACTTCATTTCTTTCTAGTTTTGTCTTCACTTCGATCGGATCTTTATTAATACCTATTAGCTCTAAGTCCCATACCTCGCTAATTTTTCTATCGTTTACTAACATTGAAATGACATTCATTGCTTCACAAGTATTATCTTGATTATCAGACACTTTGCCCATGACTGTCCATCCTAAAGTGGTTTCCATCGCTACTAATCCACATTTCAACTCTTGTTTTTGACCCGTGTATAATTTTCCCGCAATATCAGCTCCCTTCAATATTTGTACATCTTCTCCGTTTCTGCCGATGTTCGTCCACTCTATTTTCTTCTCTTTTCTTTCTCGAATCCACTCCATATCTTCGACACATGTTATTCCATCGACAACTGTGGGTTGACCTAAAACTTCAATATTACAAGAGTAGTTTTTATTAAGCGATATGAGTTTTATTTTATAACGGTTATGTTCTTGCCGGCTAGCCTGAACTCCCCCGAACAGCGTATGATTTAAATATTCTTTCCTTATTATTGGTAACTTCATGGACTTTGCAAAATCTTCCAGTATGTATGATCTTTGCGATCCTGTATCTAACATGGCTGTGCTTGCTTTCTAATTCCGTTGTGTGTCACATTTACGACCAAAGTTTGCAAAAATATAACTGGATTCTTAAAAAAGTTACTTAGATTTGCATCTTCATGTATTCTTTCTTGGCTATTATTAAATTCTTTGGCGTTTTCTTGCATCTTTCCTACTTTTGGACACATCGTTACTACATGTCTGCCCTCACATACAGCGCATTTTGTAAAGGCTTTGCAATTTTTTGCGAAATGGTTCGACTTAAGACAGTAGAAACAACATTTCTTTTCCTTGATAATTTTCTTCTTTGCTTCTACCGTTATCTTTTTTGCACAATAACAATCAGCGCTTCTATGGCTTTTCGAACAGAAAATACAACTACTGTTTTGTTTTCCACCTTTGACACTTATCAAACTAGTTGCGGTAGCTATATCTTCTTCTTTTTGGATAGGAATCCTTTTCTTTCTAGTTTTCTGACCGTTATTATTGATAGAAAAGCCTGCAGTTGCTAAATTGATGCGCTCGTCATTTTCAACTTCATTTCTTAGAAATGCCATTAATCTAGTCAATCTATTCTTTGTCTTCAGTGTCACTGACGACCCAGCTTCTGTGATTTCTTCTGGAATGATCTGTAGTGGTTTCCATGCTCGGCATACAGGATTCGACCAGTGGGTATAGCATAGCCGCATATTTTTCGGTGGTCACTCCTAACGATTCCAGTGTCCTGAGTTTTGTCTCCAACTTGTCATAAAGAGAGCAAAGTGACAATTCGTTTCTATTCATAACCTTAGTTAAGACTAAAGAGAGTAGCTCTCGTACATAAACTTCTACTTGTAGATCATCTCTGCCGAGACGAGCTTTGAGTTCATCTACCGCTTTTCTGTAATTATCACCGGTCGGGGGAAGGCTGACCACCAAAGCTCTAGCTCGACTCCCTTCGATAGTAGCTTATATGAGATATTGGAATTTGTCTTCCGGGGCTAATTCGTTGTCTTCATCAATTTTCCGGAACTGACTCCAAAATTGAAGCCATTCCTTTATCTCACCTCCATATTTTATTAACTCTATCTGGGGCAGTGTATATTTTCGACTGGCACCTTGCATTACATTAGCTTGGACTGGTGACTGTACACTGACTACACCTACGGCTTGAAAATAATTTGTAAACTTTAGTTGCAACGTAATGAATTTAGTTTGATACTCATCGGATTCACTTGACTCTTTTTCGAATTCGGATGGCTCCTTTGTATCATCATCTAAAAGACGTTCTAAAATATTTTTTTCTATAGCACATGTTAAAGTGTGCTTTTATCAACTCAAAACAAAAGGTCAAGTTTTACTTTAACAGCAAGGGTAGATAAAGTAGCACTTTAACATCAAGGATAGATAAAGTAATTTAATTTTCTAACTTTTGTTTAAATTAAATATGACAGCTTCCTATTATCGTAGCAACCCAATCTAGCTACTGACATTTTGAAATGTGATTGACTGTCCTTATTTTTTTTTAAATTGCTAAAGTTCTTGCTATAGTAAAAAATATTGTATTATACACGACGATAAAGTTATTTCTATCCACTCTTGAATCATTAACGTCTCGACTTCGTCTCGACGTTAAACGATTCACTCGTGGATAAAATTTAACTTTATCGTCTTGTATAATAAATTACTATTTGTCTAATGTCAATGGTTCGTTGACTTTTCTTTCTAACATCGTAATTTGTGCTTCTAAATATTCTATGTCTGGAGCTTCTGTTTCCATTGCAGCTTCTATTTGATTATACAACTTCGTAAAAGAACTTCTAAGAGCTGTTCTGGCTTTTTTATCTTTCTCCATGATTTTTTGTTCACTTTTCCTAGCCTCTTTATGTTAACCACGACCTGCGGTCCTGTCACGGTCGCCAATTATGTTGAAACACAACACAAAAATGATTATTCTAATAAATGATCGTGGTTTGGTTAATGAATATGAACAAACACTTTAATTAAACGGATTTATTATCCCTTCTTAAACATGCGTCATACAATAAAACTGCCGTTATTATTCTGTCATAACATTGCTTAGTAACTAACTTTTCGCGGCAACTCTACTAATAATTATAATTTAACATATGTCCTAATTAAATTTATGCAGTAACCCAACGAGATTGAGAGTCAAATAATTGATTTGTTTACAAATTGCATGCTGGTTGTGGACCAAGAAAGGTAAGATAGAATATAAGCCGACAAAACGCTGGGAGAAAATTATTCAAATCAATTAAATTAAACTAAAATCAATAAAAACCCTAGCAGTCTGTTTTGTAACAGCGAAATCACAATGTACTGAAACATGTGCCACACACACTTCCAAAACTTAGTAGAACAAAGTAGCTTAAAATATTAAAGGGGTAATGTTGATGGGAAGATGCATTGTTGCTAAACTTCATGCTGATAGCTTTGATTAAAAAACTAATCAAATGTTATGCATATTCATATGTTAAGAAGAATATTTTCGTAACAACACAGCTATGATTAAGCCACTTCAAATATGAGAGTACGAGGACCTAATAATGCTAACGATATCAAAATGGACAATTAATTAATTAATACTAGCTCTTGGTTTCACCACATAGCTGGCCTTACGTTCGGTTTTAAAGTTTTTCAAAACAGTGTTTGCCATTTCTTTCGGAATTATTAAACAGCAAACCTTCATAGCATGCTAATTGTTCCTTGGAAGCCCAGTACCTTTGTGTTTCGACTGGTAGTTCTGTTTTTGGGTTTGGCCAACCTGTTAAGATTGTGTTCACTAATGGTTGCAATTCGTTGTTGCTGCTAATGGCTTGTCTAACTTGCTGTGTTATATTGGTTGACATTGGAATAGCTACATGTATTAGCAGGTTATCTAGACTGTCCTTTATATCTTTTTCTTTTGTATGTTGACAATACCGTGTCATGCCAAGATATTTGTTATCAACTATTGTTTTTATACATACATGATATTATCAATCTATATCACACTAAGTCTATGTGAACATCCTGAAATTTCCTTTCCTTTGGTAGATCGAGTTTCATTAGTGGAACTACTTGCCTGCGTCAGCGAGTAGTTTGAATTTTGTCTTCTCTGACTGGACTCTTTACTTTGGTTGGAAAAACGTTGGTCTACACGTCTGGTGTTAGTACAGCGCGAGTTGGCGATTGTAGTTTCAATTCAGTATAGATGAAGTTGTACTACAACCTGGTCATAATGTCAGGTCCACTTCAGCAGATGGTGTTCTTACGGCTGTCATTCTTAGAAACCAGGAATTCCTTCTTTATGTTCTGCTTTCTAGTATTTAGATCTTGAGTGATCGATTTTCTACTATTTTTTCTGTAATCTGTGCTCTTGTTTTTGTATAGTATTTGTGCCTCTTTTTTAAAGCGTCTGCATTATCTAGAGTCTATGCTGGAATAATGTATGTAATTTTGTTTATTTTTTTTCCAACTCCTTTTACTACTTCAGGACTTAATAGCTTCTTGTTTGTTGGCATTAATGTTTGTTTTTCTCGGCTAACGAACTTTTGTACCGGCTAACCTAGGTCATCGCGTAGTGTAAAGGGGCTAGTTGCACTTGCCTATCAAGTTATCTGCTTCCTGTAAATAGAGTTCCACTAATCCACTTAACCGATCGACTTAAGGACTTGAGAATCGGTGCCATTCTTTTTCAAACTTCCGTAATTCATCTGATGCTTATTGTCTTCCATTGTCTGTTACTAATACGTTAGAAATTCTATGGAATGCGAACCGCTCCTTCAGCATTTAGATGGTAGTGATGCTGTTTGTGTTTAGTAGCTGATCGAAGTAAAAAAATCCTGAATAACTGCGGGAGGAACCTGCAGAACCAGCAAAAATACCAAATGAGGAGAACGTCAAAGAACCACCATAAATACGTAATGCAATAAGAATAATAACAAGCCTAGAAAAGAACAAAAGCCCAAGAATTGGAGAGATACAGGCGGGAATGTATAAGTATGGATGAGAGCAGATGTCCAATAGAGTTAATAGTGGAAATATGGAACCAAGCAATGGGCCTTCAAGTTCTCCAGAGTTATAATATTAAAACCAGAACTTACTATAATCGAAAAAATTATGTATTGACTATAACTAAAATCCTTAAACTGAAAACTTACTTCGGAAATCTTTCTCTCGATAAGAAGGCTTTGAAGCGTAGACGTTTACAAGAACAGTTTAACTTTTTTTTAAAGATCCTAGTACATTCTTAATGGTGTGAGTTACAAGACCCCTCTGTATAGAGTCTCTATCTAAATCCATAACAAGGAATAAGAAACCCTATGACCACATCAGTCGAAACTAGCTAATCCAGTTAAGGATTAAAATTAAAAAGTTTAAAGATGCGGCTGTTTTCTACAAATTTATTACCAAAGATTTATAGAATTTACTCTGAAAATGGTAAAATTCCACCATTATTTGCTATAATCCAAAAAGTACGAATCACTTGAATTGTGGGTATCTAACCCTAACCTAAAATTATACAGACATTTACGGCCGATCTTAAAAAACCACTAATCTGAGGTTACGTTTAATTCGTTGTTAAAATAAACAAAAGCGCACTCAAACGTTAGTGCTTATGACATTTTATTTATTAGTAACCCAATTTTCATGCGCTTTGCTTTATTCTAACAACGAATTAAAGTTAACCTCAGATTAGTGGTCTTTATTAGACTGGCTGCAAGTAATACATTCTATCAGTAATACCATATGGTGTTGCAGGCGAATCTCTGTTTACGACCTTCAACACCTTTAAAGATTGCACGACTTGCTAGGGGGAAAGAGGGGGTCTTATATTCAAAGAGCAATAGTCCAGTGGCAGTAGACCCAGGAACAAATTCTTGTTATTGTGAAGTGCAACACTTGGTACTCATAATCAGGTGACATAATGGTAACATTTCATCACGAAAATCTTGCAATCGGCGTAGGTAGATTTGCAAGTTCAATACTCAGATTCTTCGTACTTTGCTTCTTTATTTTTTCCTGTAAATACTATCCCACTTCAATTAAAACGCGTGCATTTCGCTTCACAAAAATCCGGTAGTACGAAATCTGATACGACTATATTAAACAACACACCAAAAGAAATACAGTTCTCGTCGGGAACAGCTGCAAATGCTGAGATTCGCAACTAAAACACCCTTCAAAAATATACAGGTATGCGTGACGTCATACGGGATATAAATTACAGAAGTCAGTTTTGATTGCCTGTTGAAGTCAGCCACCGATTGCATATAGCGTTCCACACACCCCAGAGGAAATGCAATGAAAATGTTGGTCCATTCAGCGGTCGGTTCGTAAAATATGTCAAAACTACAGACATGGAATGTTAAAACGGTTGATTCCGTTAGCTTAATAAACTAACCGTTTCAATTTGTTTTTCTATTTATTTCATACGCTTCAACTAGACCTCTACTTTGCAGTAAGCTGCCAGCGTTATGTAACTTATGGGATTGCGAAATACGCTAGCTTCTCATGTGGAAACTATTTCGGATTTAAATTAGTAATTTGCTTTGATTCGCCATCAGTTGTGCTCGTTCAACTGTAAATGTAGTTTCGGATTCTACGGAACTTCTGCCGGTTACGAATTAATTCATGTCGGAAAGTAACTACTCACCCTTTATAACTAGCGCTTTAATTATGTTCCACGCAGGAGCAGGTGAACATTTCCACGACATGCATCGCAGTGCATATACGACGCGCTGACCAAACTATTTCGCAATTCATGCATGCACTGTTGTCACCCATTCTTATCTAAAAATGTGAACTATCCTTGCATTCGTCCGCTCAGTTTTAAAAATAAGCTTCAAAGTAAGTGCTTATGCTAATACAACCAAATTCACTTGATGTACAGCTCAATCAGTCACATACTGCTTGTGATTTATCTTTAAAAATATGCAATTTTCCCAAAATTATCGCACTAATACGTAGCACAAAAGTTTAGTTGTGTACTCGCCAGATGCACCACCCAATTACGCAATGACATATAAGTGTTTATTAGCAAGTTGAGAGATATAAAAACCATTCTACGTTCTTTATTTGCAGAGGAGTAAATCACTATTGAGAATGCGGTTGATTTTCTCGTTCGCGTTAGAGAATTAGAACGTTACACGTTACAGCAACATGTCGTTTTAAAATATCTAAATCGAGCAGGATGTACCTGACTGCTTTATTTTCGCAGGTCACGAGACGTGACAATGAGGACGATAGTACTTTGAGACTGATATGCCGGTTTACTATTAGTAGGCGTAGGCATGTAGTATACATGTAGTATAAGTGAATCAGAGTAGGTAAATTGGTGAATTAATAAAGTGCAAAGATCTTCCGAGAAGGTAATCTCTGATTCCACGAAATTAAAAGAATTCAGATGCACAGTAGTAAACCTTGGGCAAGGCCAAAGGATGTTGTTGATGTAGTGGGAATGGAGAAGGTCAGTGTAGCCTGTTTACCATTGGGATTGCATCTAAGCACAATATTAATAGTAGTTACATACCGAGGTCGGGAAGTGTTTCATTACTGTCGAGAGATTAGGTAGTTTACCGAGACGCGTAGCGTCGAGGTTAACTTTATCTCGAGACAGGGATGAAACTTTCCACCGTGGTATGTATACGATTTTATTTGCAATCATCTAATTTTAAAAATAACTACAATTGAATTCTGAATAATAGATATCTTATGTAGCTAATATTTTTGTTACCATGAAAACAACCACTCAATGTTTTGTTACCATGGAAACACCCCACTCTTCAGGTATGTAATATTTTTCGGGGTATGTAATAATTTCCTGGCTAGTTTCAAGTAATCATCTAGTTCCCAGCTGTTGTCATGTCATGAAATTGACACATTACAATGTGATTGCGAATAAAACCAGTTAAAGGTCACGAACGGCTAAAAACCATAAAAATCGTTTGGGAAGTTGTCAGGCTTGCTGACTATTAAACAACGCGATCGCGTATTACTAAGAAGGGAAATTAATATCAAATTTATTACGATACAGCTTCCGTAGCTTACACTTAATATTACATAAACGCAGCGCACTGCCACAACTAAGAGAAATCGCATAACCCAATTTCCTTTTGGTACTACGTGTCGCCGCGCTGACTCATTGTCTTGCTATGCAGTATACAGTACAGCTCTATCAAGCACTCATCCGCATGACTACTGAACTACACTCAGTCGCCTCAAATTTTCCATAACTTAATTAATTAAACGACTTGTCTGCTATTTGTGACGGAATACCTTACTTTTACCCCTTCCATATCTTCGAAACTGCATTGGTCAAATTTTTTGGAAAATTGAACGTACTCTATAAGTTTACAGGGTTTGGACATTTTTTTCTAATTGCATTGCACTGTAAGGGTTCGACAATAGAAAAAGCAAAAGTTACGTGGTTTATGCCTCATGCTGCCAGATTTTCAGAAGTGATGTAAGTGGTGTGGTAACTAATATGCAATACCTAATATAACAATTAATAGCAGGCCGGGTTTCTCGCAACTGCTTGAGTGCTCGGGCCTAAGCTGAGGTGGCTCAATTCAAGCCTAAATAGCCCGTCCTTGGACATACCATTTCCGCCGCTCTTCCCCCGCTGCAGTCACTAAATAACTGTCGAAAAAGTCGGCAAGTTCGATCTAGCCCCAAAGCTTTGGAACAACAAACAAGCCCTTATTATACAATTTTATATTCACGAAATGGAATTACTAACGCTTTGTTTTTCAGAATAAGCAAGTTCTTAAAGGACTGGTTTGTTATGGTAGGCCCATGGCTCCTTGGCTCCTTATAGCGAGCTGCCTCTGCTTCTATCATTAGTTTATGTTTAATCTTATTGCAGGCTCTCTCATAATCAATGCAGCATACTATAGATCTTTTCGCATAATCCGTCATAATACCTAGTCTTGGAATGGCTACCTTTGCGCCTATGCCCTTTCTAAATCCAAACTGAAAAACCACTTAGCCTTTCTTCACGATTTGTATTCAAACTACGCTTGACCATACTTCATTTAGATTAATTTTGGGAAACAATATATAACAGTTAATTTGAAATTTGTAATATTGCGGGCTACTTTTGGGTAAACGTCGAATTTTAATTCATGTATTTAGGTGGAGCTTCAATCGCTCGTCAATATTTGAATTATTTAAATATAGCTTTACGTGTACCTGCATAGTACCTCAATTTTTTAAATCTTCATACAGTTCAAACAGTACCTATGTTCGTTTTAGTATGAGCTAACATAGGCTACAGTTGTTTAAAATGAGAGTTTGGCCTGGCCCTCCTGTTCACGAAAATAGTCCAACGCTTTCATCTCTTCACCAAATGTCTGAACCCCTCAGTAATTACCACACATATTAACCCCGGTTCTCTCACTCAACAATCTACGTTTTCTGAGTTGCTTCATCAGAAATGTAATAATTGAGAAGGCATTGGTCATTAGAACCGATTCAAGCTTTGAGAGAACTTGATCTACTACAACTACTGGAAACAAGGTTCTAGATTGCGAAAGGACTTAGACCGGATTCAAGTTTTGGGCAATTTGGATCTACTACTACAACAATGCAAGATTCCTGGACGACTCAGGCTGAATTCAAATTTGGGCTGTGGATCTACTACTACTACTACTACTACGGTAAAAGAATTGGAATAATTAGAAGATTTATTAAGGTCTTCAGACATCGCTTTGAAATCATATTTCTTTTGGTTTGGGTGCCTTTGGCACCACACACAGATTTTAAATTTAGGGATAATTCCTGTTCTGTATATATTATTAAAACTTTCTAACACATCTATTTAAAATATTCTATCGCTATCTCATCATCTTCCGCACCTTTCTTTCCTTTGGTTAATTTTGTCGCGTGTTATACTCCAGACTTCAACATCTTGTGTCACTGAAGTGTGCTAATTTCCGGCTTTATTTCAACTCTGTTGAATCAAAAGATTGTTTAATTGTATTCTCCTATATTTGTTTCTTTTCATCATTTACAATATTTATACGGATATTACTTCTTTTAAGGCCAGTCTAGTCTTGACCTTCTTATGAAAGTTCATATCATGCTGCAATTGCAGTAGTTCTATTTCTTCGCAGCTTTCTTATAACAGTTTATTTTTTGCTATTTTTATTATTCGTTGTAGTTCCCTCTTATATAAATTAAGATTGCTATCTTTTATTAATTTTTGAATTTCCGGAGTTATATGTTCCTTCACTTCTCCGTGTCTCTTTTTCTCTATTCTGTTACTTTCTATTTCTAATAGCAACTCCTTAATTTCATCCATTGGTTTTCTATTGCTCACCCGTTTGTTGTTCCTTCCTTTTCTAGATATCCTTCGCATACGCTTGGTTTTACTCTTTCCATAATCTGTTCCTTGTGTCTTCTCTATTTATCGCTTTATGAAGTAGCCGGTACTGGCTATTTTAAGTTATGTTAAAAACTTATTGAGTTTGCTAAAATTTGCCAGGATGATACTGGCTCCAGGCAGCTTAGATTGCCAAAGGTTTCATTAATACTCTCAAGTTTTGCAACCCAGTGAAAGTACACAGAATATATTTATAAGCGTATAATTTGGTTAACTAATAATACATAAAATTAAATTGTATTCATATTGACAAAATAAAATGTAACAATGTTTATAACCGAACTAAATCGGTCACCCTCAGGTGGTGTTAGCGAATTCCGGGACAGCCTCAGTACAAAGTATATTTCGTGTCTCGCACGGTCATTTGACCTACTAACATAAATATGACAGTTATGGACGGGACCGCAAACAAGGCGGCAGTGCATAAACAAAATTTAATTTATTAACCTTCAAGCGGGGGAAATGAAGACAGAACTCCAATGAATAAAGTTTATACCTGGTGTTGCTTACGCTCTCGGATTGTCCACGTGTGCAGAACGTGCAGAATCTTCAGGCGGTCGTGGCGAGGTTAGCTTGTTTACATTTGCCGTCACCTTCAAGAAACGTTGGACATCCAGGTAAGCGATTGTGATTGAATTAATCGCAGGCGGCGGTTGCCGTAGAATGGCCCAAGAATTAAAACATGCGAAATTGCGAACGTTGGCTTGTTGCGATGCAGGCTTCCGCTGCAGGTAAATACAGGCTAGACTTTAGAGCTCGAGCTTTAAGCTGCACTTGTATTATGCCGTTAAGGTCACAATTAGTGGCTTTAATACCGTCTGTTCCGGTGTTTCGGCTCGTGGAAATTATCTGTAGGGATCTAAAGCGTCCTCTGAGCGAACGGGGCCTGGGGGAATTATTTACAGGAGTCTCGCCGAAAAGCTTAATAGCACCGCTAGCAAGACGGTCTAGTTACGGGTTATCTGGTTGAATCTCAAGACCGATGAGCATAATAGCCGCCCTCGCAAGACGGTTTAGGTACGGATTATCTGGTCGCATCTCTCCCCGATAAGCCTAATACCCTCCTGGCAAGACGGTCTAGGTGCGGATTAACTCAAAAGCCTGTAGGCCCTCCTGAGCATAATTAGGTGAGGAAAAAGGTTCAGGAAAATTTTGCTTTAAAATGGCTTCGATTCCTCTTTATATAGCCCTAGCTAGAGTAATCAGCGGCTCAATCCATTTTCTTGGAGTAGGAAATTCTTGCTTCGAATGCGCGGCGGTATACCTGCGTCTTTCCGCAGTGCCGTCACTTATTGCTGTCCGCGCGGCCAAAGATGCAGCACTCCGATTCCTAACGTGCTTCAAGCCATGGGAGAATGCGTGAATTATATTTAATTAACTAAAATTGCGTTCGAGCTGTGCGAAACGTTACAATGGTCAAAGCCTTTTCTAACTCTGTTTTTAAATATTACTTTAATGGCTGATCTGATCCCATTGTTATAATAATAACCTTGTATGGTGACAAGTTTGTAATGATAATATAATTATTGAAATAAATAAAACAAGTAAATTCACTTTTAATATGAAGAATTGCATTTCTCAGTGCTTATTAAAAATTATTATTGTATAAATGGCATGTTGCCCTCTATGTTATAATTATTGGCAACGTATTTTAATTAATGCGCCGGCTGGTCTTTGAGAACTTCTATATCTGCAGTTGTTGGTTTGTATCACCGTATAAATCTTGCCCTAGTATAGCAAATGGTCAATTCTAATTAATGACAGTTAGCCAAAAATATTGAGGGAAAGCAGAGCTGCTCTAAAACACAAAAATCTAGCGTAATTGAACGCAAATCGACCAAGAATTAATAAATTCGCTTCAGGTAAACAATAATAATATAATTTAGCGAATCAAGTCGTTTGGCTAACCTGTAGTTGTTGTTTTTTTCAAGTCATAGGTGACCCCAACTGGCATCTGTTTTGGTTGCTCTCCAAACTTTCGTGGCTTTCTGCAAAATGGGGTGACCCCAAGCTCGTAATTTCCTTCTGGAACGCTCCCTGCGTTTTCTACCTGCCTGTGGAGCACGAACGAAGACTTCCGCAGCTGTACCTTTCTCTGCACCTCTCTCGGCTTCCAGCCTTCTCGAATTGGGCTTCCAAAGTTGACCTCGTACCCGGATTACGTTTCCAAAGGACGCCCACCTCGTACCTACCTTCTGGAACGCTTTTAGCTGCTGCTACCTTCTTGTAACCCACAAGCAAATGCTCCTCTATAAGCTGCACACTGGTATCTGCTTCTCGCAGCTCCACAACTTGCAAAATATCGTTTCAGGATCAATTTTCTCTGTGCTTACACTTATGAACACTACCAAAATTAAGCACAATTCGGCTCTGTACACTGGCCTATAAATAAAACTCGACAACTTGTAGAAATTATACATTTTTATGTACGAAATCAATTCAAAACCGGGAGCTAATGTTACAAACAAGCTTTCGGCTTGGCTTCCCTAATAAACAACAACAAAAACAGTCGAGCATCTGAGTCGCCATAGCAACAAGTTAAAAATTATTTTAAGTAATTTTTGACAATGTTTTTCCTTAAATACTAAATTGTTTTTGCCTAAATGTCATTCTGAACACACCTTCATTACAGTTATTGCTAATCATGTCTTATGTAATTATTAATGTTTACTAGTGTCTTATTGTTGCAATAAATAGAGTACCAATTTATTTAGCCTTTGTACGTTAGGAACGCAATCAGAATTGCTGTAAGCATCATACCTATACACTATATTAGCCCATGGACACGTTTTTGTACTTCTCACGCAACTTTGTACCTTGTTGGATTGTGAAAAAAATTATTTGGTTTCATAGTGTTCGCCTTGTGGAAATATGGATGTAAGTAAATGTCGTTTTGTCTTCACCCCGTGTTTAATATTACTTGACACCATTCATTTTGCTCGTTTCGCTACCCTAATCCATAACGTCCCACTACATCATCCATGTCTTCTCCGATATTCGCATTAAAGTACTACATGTTTCGCTTCTTTATGGATTTCACACTGTATTTATTTGCTTATATGACGTTGGTGTTCACTTGTAATAAAATTACTGAGGTGCGGGTACAACATTTCAAAATGGAAAAGTATTAAATCTTAGAATGATCAGTATGTTAAGGAATACCTTCAGCTTTCCGCGACATACTTATTTCTATAAATTTTAAATTGATTTTCTGTAATTATCGTTAGTATACTTCTTATTTACATTAATTTAAATATTACTAAAGTGATAAACATATGAAAAAGGGCTGTCATCCTGTAATAGAAATGTGCTGATCATAACGCAAGGCTGAGAGATAATGATGGAATGCGGTTACCAAATAATACGCCCATAGTTAGAGAAAATAACAAGAGGTCCAAGGAGATGATACGATGACATAAAGAAAAAAATGGGGAGAAAGGGTCTACATTCCGAAATGCTTAAACAAACAAACATGTTCATTCCCATGACAAAATAATTTTTGCCAGTAAAGTGTTTCTTTTCTGTTATGTGAAGTAAATATTCTAGGCCTTTGTCGCTTTATCTTGTAGGTCTCTAGGATACGACTAATAAATTGTTTACTATCTCCTTTTTCTTCATCTCCGTCATTATATTTGTTTGAAGTTGACAAACTGTACTAGAACATATTATCTGAATATAATAATAATATTTTCCTTTTGATATACTGCGATCTATTTATCGAATTAATCTACAATAGAATACTAACAATTTGTTTCTGCAGCTCTAAATGTCCAAAGTTTGATATTGATCTTAACAGTTATTTTAGTGTTTAACAACGCTCTCCATGATTAGAATTTTTTGCTGCTGTCGTTATTTTCCAACATAAAATTAAATCTTTGCTTAAAGAATACGTTTTAAGAACATTCTGTTTGACTAATTTTATATCAACATATCCTTCTTTATAAACTTGCTTGCAGTTTATAACCATCACAATTAGTTAGTTGAACTGCACCAAGTAACTTTCTACTTTATTTTACAACTTTGCCTTGTCTAATTAATTTACTTTCACATGCACATGTATCGTTAATAAATACAAACATCACTAACCTACTTCCATAGATGCTTCTTTTCGTTTAATCGATATGCAGGCAATGAACTGAACATCTAATGTTAATGTACACTCCGAGGGGGTGTCCATGAAATGATAGCAGTAAACACGGGCATTAATCTTTCCCTTGAAATCCTTATACACTTTAATTATCGGACATTTTGTGGATTACTGTAAACAAGTACATAATAGCCCTTACCTATAAATGCGCCGCAGCAATGAAATCCTCAACGTTTGTTTAGTACCTTAAGTTAATTTGTGCTTTCCATTTTAGTGCTTGCTAGCCACAAGTTTTTCACGGAAATTGCTAGACTTTAATACTGTTCGTCATATCTTATTAAGCAGATCGATTTCCAATACGACTGAGTTCTATGGACTTTCCTTCACTGTTATTGCTAAACCTTCCGTGTTTAATATCGTTCTAGCCTAAGCTGTCCAGTTAAGAAAAACCCATCTTATAGAATATATTTTAATGATATGCACATCTATAACCCAAACTCAATTACCTGTTATAAGACGAATATAATAAAGCACCTGCAATTTTTATTTATTCTCAACTTTTACTACGCCACTCCTTTAAATTATGCCCCTTAATATTTTACGCCGCTGTATTCCAGCAGTTGTAAGTGTAGGTAATCAATAAAAATATTTTACAGGCTTGCTTGTTTACTAACACATGTACTAACGGTAACCGCTAACTTTATTTCTGGGCTAAATACGGTCGTAAAAGGAGTAGGAAAACTGCTAACCAAGAAATTTTGCCACCCGAGATGTTACAAATAGCTAGGGCGTAAACCAACAGTATTAAGAGTTTACGAGTCTCTTATCTTAGAAGTTACGACCACAGTAAATTTTGTTGTGCATAAAGGTTGGGAAACCATAAACAAAATGGTAAGAGAAGACAATTAGGATTGATCATGATCAATGGTTATCGAAGTTCACAGCTGAACCTGGACTTACATATTCTTCTGTCTTGTAAGCAGCATGTTTGCTGTAAGTTCAGAAAAATCCTGACACTAAACCGTGTTCAGTTACTCAAAATTGTCTTTATTTTATTACTATTAAATAACACAGTGCAAAAAACTGTATCACAGTATTCATATTCCTTTTAAGAAATTCTAAGTAATGATGACTCTGAATAACTGATTCCAAAAGTAAATTTATAGTAGTAATTGCTATAACACCATGTATGGTATTTATTTTTGATTGAAATTAATTTGTCAAGGTGAAATTATGTAAAATGGGCCCTATTTTAAATTATTCAAATATTTAGTTTATTCATTTTACTAGCTCCGTTAGAAACATCTCCTCCAACTCAATTTAGGTTCATGCTTTGGTAAATATAATGTATTACTTGCATTTATTACTTTTTGGTAATGTCTTCCTTTATAAAATAATTATACCTTAAGGTGTTAGAGAGAACATATATCAAACGACACTTCTGCAACTGTCAAAGTCAGATAATTCATATGGAAAGTTATCTGAATTCATATTTGTACAATTTGTATTGTTTCAAATGTTAATAAGGGTAAATACACTAGTAAAACAAATTCTGTTTATTTTACATATATCTGATTGCTTTTACTTAATTGGGTAGACCCAATACTCCTGTCCCGTCATGCAAATGCAACCAGCTCACTCAGGCGCTTCCATTTGTAACCCCAACGAAGATCCCTGCTCTGCAACTAGCTGTCCTAAAGAACCACTTCACCTAGTTCCCCTACTTTCTCAATCGGCAACCCAACTGTCATAATGGATAGAACACTGATGAAGCGACCCTCCTCAATGGTAACTCCTTTGCGGCTAATCCAAATCAAAGTGGTACAGATGTATTCACCTCAACATCAACTCCTACAAAGCTCATCCAAATCAAGTAACAGTAATTCTACTGAAACTCACTGAAAATCAATACAGTTGCATATGTATTCACCTCAACAGTGACTCCAACGCAATCCAACCATCTCAGGTCCAGATGTATTTACCTCGATAATGACGTTATCACATCACATCCAAATCAAACCCAGTTTCAGATAACCACCTCGAGAGCAAGTCCAACGCAATCCAACCAATTATCTCAGGTCCAGATGTATTTACCTCATCAATCACATTATTCTTAATTTTTCTTCAAACAGTAAAATAGTAACGTTCTTCATATTATAGTTTGTTTAAAATTCTGTATTTGCCTTTATTTTATATTTAATTTTGTCCATATTCCAATAATAAATCCATTTTTATAAAAAGATTTTATTATCAAATTTTTTTTCTACCAAATTTTAGTTATACATTTCAGAATAAAAAGTTGTTTTTAAAATAAAAAACCATAGTAATACTAATACAACCGTTTTTCAAATTAGCACTCCTAGATTACTTATTAGTGCAATTTATTTTTTATATTTAATATTTTTAAATGACTTTTAGAAATATTAATTCAGCTTATAACTTTCACATTAATTCAAACTATGTTATAGTGTGTAGTAATTGTTATTTAAATTCAATTATGAATTGCTCTCTGATAACACCAAACAACCATTCGAACAACTCAAAAGATCATTTTTTAATTGATATGTTAGAACCTTTTGTGAATATTAAATGTATTATCGGATTTGAATTTTTATCTGTAACTTATTAAATAAATTTCTAATAAATATACTGTTCCCTTACTATTAAATTCACCTTTGTACATTTAATAAATAGATACTTTATTATTCCCTCATTAATCCCTAGTTATGAACGTTCACAAAACAAACTACCAGTCTTGATATGCCACCATAACAATATATTCCACAAAGAACCTTAATTGGAAATTTTACTTCTAGCCAGACAATTTATGGAAACGACTCTTGTTAATTATTGAAGGAAGTAATGGTAACACAATCTTAGTCCATTTGACAGCGTCTCCTTCCGGAAATGTGTGCCAAAAGGTTGTAGATATATTGTAGCAGTGGGCAAAGAACGCGTTGAAACCTGTGGCTTTATATTCCGCACTCGTCCCTTTTCACACCGAATTTTCCGCTTAAGAGAATATTGAATTATGTGAGGCATCGTGCCAACGAAGTTAATTCCAGGGAAATTAAAAATATTACTATCTCGACACGCTTGGCTCAGTATTAAAGAATGTTTCGTGTACGTTAAAGCTTCACATAATATAACTGCTTGTTGTTTCAAAGGGCTGTCAAATGTCGGTTTTAAATGAGATCTGTTATTTATTGCTCTGAATTGAAAGATGAGGTTATTCGATTTCTACCTAACTTCAGCATTACAACAGCAACCTGAATTGAAGTATGTTAAAGTAAATCAATTTGATTTTGATCTTCCACGAAAAAAAAGAATTAAAAATGTGAATTAAGTTTCTATAGTTGATCGAGTTTCCCAGGTGAGTGAGATATCGCTTCAACTCAAATAGTATGTTAGCTGTACAACATTTTACAGATAAAACTCAAGTGACAGCTAAACTAGAACTGCGCCGCCCTTCAGCAAAAGCTGTACACAACCCTGACTAGCTCTAAAGTCTCGGCGATGTTTTGTCACTGGTAAGAATCAGGTTATAGTTCTTCAATTTAATAAAATAAAGTCAAGCAAAATACAAAAGGGAGCCAGTTATCAACCACGATAACAACAAAACCAAGTCTAGCTAACAGTCCAAATAAAACTAACTTACCGTATAGTACGGCTTCTAGGTTAAATTAATTTATACTCTAAAAAACGGTCAAATAAATCATAATATACCAGTAGCAGCGAATAATAACGACGCTTTAATGGCTAAACTGTTTAAATACAGCAGAATATAACAAAAAAGGAAGGTAAATAGTGTTCTAGGTACATAACCATTAAATCAAATTCTTCAATGCAAAACAGGTTCTCGGGTTGGTGTCTTGGCGGCGGACTGTCGGAGGAATTATTTAGTAGCAGGACGATTTTACAGGCCTTGGTCAGAAAAGATAGACAAGTCTGAGCCTCAAGATGTCGTTCTAATGCACTCTAAGGTCAACAGGACAGCGTAGGTCTGGGGCTAATCGTGAGCGGTACGATGTTGTTCTTATGCGCTCCACGGTTAACAGGACAAGGGAGGTTCTGGACCGGATTGTTTCGACCGTTTTACTAACCGAAGCAAAGGAGGTTTCTGATCAGGTAGCTTGGGACATGATTCTGGTTTTAACGGACAGGTATCTGGACTGGCGACTACTGGATAAGCTTTCTTGCGTCCAAAGGCCCAAGATCCTCGGCTGGAGCTCAGGTTCTGGTCTGAATTCTGAAAGGAACGAAACGTTAAACTTCGGTGCGGACGGAAAGTAGGGATGCGCGGATCTAGCAGCGTGGCGAAGCTTGAGCAGCGCGTCGGTCTATACCTGGCCGATATCAGACTATCAACAGGCTCTCTCTTCAGGTTTTTCTTACCCTCCGCGTGGCTTCAAATGTTCGCGCGTCTTGCATTCTTGTGGCCGTGATAACGACTACAAATTAATAATGGTAATTAAAAGTTGAAAATTTGAAGGCACTGAAACGTCACAACCTGATATTAAATGATACAATAGTAGTTTAAAATGATTAGATATTTATTAAGCTGGGTCACTCAATGCAAACCAACCCAGGATGTTACGTGTTGATAAGTTAAGCAAGAGCTACGTTAGACACAAAAAAAAATAAAATGAGCAAAGTTAAATAGTGAAACCGGTTATTGAAATTTTGCCTCACAGGTGAATTGCGCGGTTTAATAATATCAGGGTTTATGATCGTAATACAATTACTAGAACTGAGTAGGTATCAGCGAAAAACTCAATCTAGGTGACATACAACCTTTCAGACGCTGGTATGTAAGCTAATGTTTAACTGGAGAAATAGAATGCAAGTCTGTCTGTTCTCTGTTTTCCATCATCTCGTTTCGTATTTATTACACAAATACATTTGTTAGGGTCTTGAACTGAGCTTTACGACACCGCACCGGCTCATACATAAACGAAACGGCCGGCGCGTGCCGTAATGACGAAATCGGACGAACGTTCTCCTAGGCCGCTACCCAGCCGCAACAAGATAGGCTGGCTAGACTTTCAGTGGAGTTGGGCGGGTTCTTAACGAGATTATCTAAGGGTAACGGCCAGAGGGTCGGTAAATAACGGTAAAATAAAGAGGGCGCCACCAAGCCTGTCTTAACCCGAATAACCGGGACTGGGCGGTTAGACGGGGGCGAAGTATTCAAGACACTCCGTCGATAGGGGTACTCGTAAATTATAAACTCACACAACGATTTCGTGATGGCAAAAATACTTAGATCATGAAGTGGGGCTCTTTCAGCCACAGCAATGTCCCCACCAAGCTTACCTGCACGCTCTGATCTCACTGGCGCCACCGTACATTTATCTTCTCAATGATGGGCGCACGCTGAAACAGAACATGCACAAATCGACCAAGAATAAAGCGTCTCTTAATTAGATAAGCGTCTATTATTCCATTCTTACATTGGGGCAGCAAAGCGTGCCGCAAACATTGCTACTTCTTATAAATAAGCATCAGCTGATGGGCGCACTACTGTTACTAAACAACACCCATAACTGTACAAAATCAAAAGCAGTTTGACATATGGGTCCCACAAAGGGAACGTTTGTTCATAAGAAAATGCTCACATGATAATTTGGGCAAACACAGCAAAGCCCAAGTGAGGGAAGTGATTAGATTAAAAATGAGCGAGCGACGCCACTTCGCGACAACAATTTAAGATGCGAAGGGTACGTTTTTAACGGTGCACAAGATTTCACATCAAGTTCGCGCACATGCAATTTTACCGCGACCAAACTGGCGTTGCCGCCTTACAGTACGTATGCCAAGAGTTCAGCAATTATTCACATGATTAAGCGCACAGCTCGCGCACGAGAAGTTAGTATGATTCAATGGTTACAAATACTTAATTTTATTGGTGACGGCCCAAGAGATCGGCATGCGGTCCAGCTGGCGGGAAACAGGTTGCCTGTGGCAATTCATTCGCCGCTAAAACGGCCGACGTGTGAATGGTCTGGATGCGCCCAAAATGGCGACAAAGGCTGGCGCTTCAACAAACGCCGCTATGACGGCCAAACTAGCCCAAGTGATGTCCTACCTCAACGGAATCCTCCCACAACGAGCTAAAGGAAACACTCCCTTACGTGACGACGTAGAACCGGGCATGGAATTCCGTCACACCTACGCCTTGGCGTAATAAGATCGCCGCTAACGACACACACACACCTCCCTTGTTCAATCGCCTGAGTTGAACTGCCGACTCTCGCTTAAGGCAAAACAGTTTATCCAACACTTGCTGAAACAGCACGAGACGGGAAAAGGCTGACGCCCCCGCCAAGGGCGGGAGCGCCGCACGAACACACACACTATCCGACCTCTTAGATCGACGGCTCTCGGCTGAATGGCCTGCAAGAAGCGTTAGGACGCTGAAAGTGGCGTGAGCCAAAACGGCGTTACCACGTGACTCTCGACAGCCAATGGCGATGCGCCCAATAAAACAAATAAGTTCCGGTAACAAAGAGAGCGCGAGGCCTCGCAGTCACACCAACAGCGTAAATTCTAGAAGGTTCGGAAATCCTGCGAGCGTTAACACCCGACTGTCAAAGTACCAACAAAGGGGTGCCCCGGATGACGAGAAATACTGCGCTTGAGGCCAAATATGTGCAAAATCATTATTATGGAATTAGGCGATGAAGCCAAATAAGTAACTAAAAGGGTTTAACATACGGGCATGCTGCCCTAAAGCGTAGGTGGCTAATTAAAATACAAAATGACCTGACAAGTTTTAAATTAAATAACTTTGTACATTTACAAAATATCAATATATTTTACAGATTTTGTCAAAACAAAACAGAATCATTTAATAATTTTGATATGTAATTGTTAATACATTTCTAAGTAAAAAAGACTTCTTTAGTGAGAAACATGGGCCTGTTTTTTGTCAACAAGTTTCTTAAAATTTGGCCTAGTTTTAGATACACATACAATAAGGTCATCTTCTACGTCCAGTCGATTTCTTGCCTTGTTTTTAATGTTGACCAATGTAGAAAATCCGAGTTCGCAGAGGTAGGATGTTGCAAAGGGCATGATGATTCTCAGAGCCACTGATGTTAAGCTTGGATACTCAGCTCTTCTTTGTAGCCAGAACTTATCAACATCTTGGGTGCTGAAGGACAGTTGCAAAGTCTTGTCACAGGATAGCTCGATGAGTTTGTCATGAATTAATGGGTTTAAGTCTGCCTCGTTCACAGCCTGCTCGTTGAAGGGGTTAAGCACCCAGTTCCAACCGGTGTGTTGCTCAACTCGAACTGGACTGGATGCTTCCCACCCCTCCGCCCTTCCCCTCGCTGCTCCCCACGATGCACGTTATTTTTAGGGAGTCGCGGCTAAAACGTATGGGCAAAAATGGGTCGCGGAAAGAAAAAGTTTGGGAACCGCTGCGCTACTACATCATCGAATCAGTTAGTCCAACATGAAAAGAAAAAATCATAGCCAACTTTGTCCCAAAAAGGTCGTGAACGGCTTATATATAATGTAGTTTGCTGGCTATTGAATTAATTTTCTTCTCCAATGTGGCGTTCTTTGTGAATGTTTATTATTACCTCGCCTTCAGCGCTTAACATAACCTCATTTAACCTACAATTTGGAACACGTGTTTTATCACCAGTTTTATTACCAGTAAGTTAATTTGTTTACATTGTACACTATTGTTAACCATATGCCTCTCTAGATAATCATTTTGGCCTGAAGATGAAACCAGTCTGGTTTCGAAACATGTCGCCTGTTTAGTAAATGTACGTGGAGAAGACTGCTGTGTTTTATTGCTTTGTATATAGATAGTCATGAACTGCCTGTATTTTCCTTTTAAGTCTCTTCTGAAGTCGACGTCCAGCATTCCCGTCATCGTTTGCCCACTGGTTTGTTGTTTTTGGCAATATTGGCTAACCTGTTATTATCCATCCTTTGCATATGTTTATTCTATTGTTTTCTTCTGTGTCGTACCAGTTGGGCTATGTCCTGTATATTGCTCATTTCTCGTAATTCCTCGTTTCTAACTCTATCATAGAGTGTTTTATCTTGTATGGTTCTAATCACCTTCATTTCTGCTGTCCTCATCATCTGTATTGTGTTTGATGTATCTGCTCTGGCTTCTGAGGCGTACGTCAGGGTAGGTCTTATAACTGTTTTATATATTCTAGTCTTACCGTTGCAGTTGAGATATTTATTTCTCCACACTGTATCTTTCAAACGTCCTGAAATGCGGGTGGCTTTCATTGTTTGATTTGTGACCTCTTATTGTAGGTCTCCATTACTTGTTATTTCTGACCCTAGGTAATTAAATTTCATGATCTCCTCTATTTTTTTTTTCTATCACAGGTTTACGTCGTATCGGTTTCAGTATTGATCTTCATGTTGAACTGTTTGGCTTGTTGATTAAAAGTGTGTAATACTCGTAGTCTCTGTAGGTTATTCTCTGAGTCAGCGATGAGTACAACATTGCCTGCATAAGATATAATGTGAAAGCACGTGTTTTCCATTTTGTATCCTGCATCTCTCGGTAGGTTATTTATATTTTGTCCATAATTATATTAAATAGAAATGGACTGAGCGAATCCCTTTGCCTTATTCCGCCGTTAATTTTCATTTCTTCGCTTAGTGTGTGACCTACTTTGATAGTTGTTTTGCAGTTGGTGTCAATTTCATCAACTATTTGATTTGTCGTGTTGATTATTTCTTTTTTCTTTATTATGTTTATAACATCTGTTATCCGTAATCTGTCGAATGCCTGAGTCATATCTACGAAACACATATATACTGGCATTCTAAAGCTTTTTCGGTAATCTGTCTTATAATGAATATCGCGTCGATGGTCAATCTGTTTTTTTCTAAATCCCTGTTGTTCATCTCTAATTTTTATATCCTTTGTTAATATTTGTAAAACCAGTTTCGTAAATGCTTTTAATGTGTTATTTAGGAGAGTTATTCCACGGTAATTACTCGGTAATACTCTTTGGCCTTTTTTGAATATAGGGATTGTTATACTGGATTTCCAATCACTTGGTATTATCTTCTGTTTAAATATGTTTCTGAAGAACGTGCTCACTTCCTTGTGTAGTCGATGCCCTCTATATTTTAGCATTTCGTTAGTTATATTATCAGGTCCAGGGCTTTCTCGGTACTTGAGTTTTTTCAGAGTTTGTGTAACCTGATTCTCTCTTACTTCAATTGTAGCTTCTTCTTCTTCTTCTGTTCTTTCATCTTCGGGTGCCCGTTCTTCTTATCGTTCCTCTCCTTTATATAGGTTTTCAAAGTATGTTTTCCATTCTTCTATAGAAATTTTGGTGGTTTGTACTGTGTCTTTTATGTCTTGCTTATATTTCCTCAACATTCCTCATATTCTTTTTTGACTACCATATAGATCTTTCTCCATACCTTTCGTAAATTTCTCCCAGTATTCTTCCTTTATTCTTTTTACTTCTGCGTTTGCTGAATTACGCTCTCTTATATAGGTGTTCCAGTTTTCTGGTGTTTTGTTGCATATATGTTTTTTCTTTTTTTACATATTTTTTTAATTTTTGGAGAAAACCATGATGTTTTGTTGATTTTATTAACATTTACTCGTCTTTTGCCTATAGCTTTATTTTCGGCATTTAGGATATTGTTCTTTAGAGTTGACCATTGTTGATCCATATGTTGTTCGCATTTAATTGGATGTTGACTAATTTTTTCTTTTAAGCGGCTTTCGAATAGTTGTTGGAAGCTTTCATTTTCTAGTGACTCTATGTTATACTTGTCGATATATTGCGCTTTAGGTTTCATGCAGTGAGGAGTATTTAATCGGAGTTTACATAGTACCAGTTTATGGTCGCTTCCGACGTTAGCTTCATTTAGGGTTCGTACGTCTAATATTAGCTTGGGGTGGAGTGCTCTATTTGTTATAATATAGTCAATAATCGATTGTTGATCTCTCGTGTTTTGCCATGTGTATTTATATTTCATATCGTGATTAAAAAACGTGTTGTTAATCCTCATTTCATTTACTCCAGAGAAGTACTTTAGTAAGTCTCCGTTATCATTCGAGTCGTCTTCGTAAAATTTTTGCGTCACACCGCCTAATATCTCTTTACCTATTCTAGCGTATAGAACTCCCATAATTATATTTTTTTTTGTGGTCTTATTGTATTCACCAACGTTTGAAGCTCCTCATAAAACTGTTCTCTTTCTTCTCTAGTTTTGTTAATGTCTGGTGCATATACGCTTACAATATGTACTCTTTCTGTATGGTAACTTGTAAGATCCTATCATTGATGTACTTCTTTTCCTCAATATTTTGTTACATTTCTTATGTATGAGGGCTACCTCGGTGGTTGAGTAGTCGTGTTGTCTGCTTAGCAACCAGGTGGACATGGGTTCAAATCTGGCCGTAGCCGAAAATTTTCTCGGAGCGGCAGTGGATTTGAATCCATTAGTTAAGTTAGATGTAAGTTGTTGTGTGTGTGGTATGTTTACCTCTGTATATAAATATATAGTCGTCTACTTCGGTTTTTCATTTCCCTTTCTTCTTTATTTCACTAAGTGCGCATATTTCAATTTTATTTGTCTGGAGTTCGTCTATTACTTCTTGGTCTTTTGTTATCCAGGACATAATATTCCAGGTTCCAATTACTAATTTGTACTTTCTCCATTTCATTTTTATGTTAATTTTCCTTTTTCTCGCATGGATCGTCATCACTTTGATCTGTCCCTGTTCCGAGGCTTGTACGGTTCTGTGAGCGATTTGTTATTTTTTATGGCGGGTAGGCTGCTAACCCGCTCCATCCAACCTTTTTAGTCGCCTCTTACAACAAGCAGGGATACTGTGGGTCTATTCTAACCCCAACCCGCAGACTTTCTTGCAATTCAAAAACACGAACACTGTTTCTTCTGCTGTATTGCGCAGGTGATCAAGTTGATTACGTCGATTCTCGTTTTCTATCTTCAGTGTAGTTACTGAGGCCTCTAGTGATGTTATCTTGCTCTCCAATCTTGCCCACAGTTTATCAACAACTGTTTGGGTGAACTTGTTATATTCCAGGAGAACGGATAATGTTTCTTTAATTATATCGGTCAGCTCGGCTTTTTGCTCCGGCGTATAAAGCATTTTAAAATATTACTAAAACAGGCCATCTGAGCAGCGTCTACTCAGCTTGCGAGTCTGACATCGAGTGACACATGTGTGTAGTAGAACAACTCTTTTCTTACACCATCGTTGTGGCGTAATTAGAATGAATTCTTGTAATCAACATTTTTACCCCGTAGTGTACCGGGTGTCATTGTTGTAAAAGTCAATTTTTGCTGGAAGAAACTGACTTTTTGTCTCAATACCGGTTTCGACTGTAACAAAAAAGTATTATAAGAGTTTTTGCTTCTTATAAACGCTACAGTGAGAGAAGTATCTTTAATTTTAACTTCAGAAGAATATGTCATAGAAAAAAGTTGTTTATAATGAAAGAATAGGTCTAAATACAAAAGTTCAGCTTCATACTAGCAACTTATACTTTTTTTAGTTTTAAGCAATGCAAAAATTATAATACGGTCAGATATTAACAAAACCATCAAATCTATGGAGATATGTGTAAATATCGGAAGGATATCATTTGAATAGTCGATTCATTTTAGTTTTTTTTAATTGAGTGTACAAGGGCCAAAATCTTTTTATTTTAGTATAAAATGTCAAAGGAAAAAAGTTTTTTCTTGATTTGAATAAAACTGTATTTAAAACTATAATACTAGTACTTTCTCTCGCTCACACACAAACGTTTTTTGCTATGGCACTACAGCGCAAATTGTACCTTGGCTTTCTTCATCTTCTACCTCTACCTTCCTTCGTCTAGTGCATATGCTCTCTAGTTTCGGGTGTTCAAGATATTTCTTGCGTCCGCAGCGACCTCATCTTCCCATCTTTTCGGTGGCCTGCTTACCGGTCTCTTTCTCTCCATACTTATAACATGGCCAGTCTTTGCAGTTATATAAAGGTTTCAACTGGCGATACTTCTAAATAGTGATGTATTTTCGGTCATATCTTAACCTTCATTCTCTATTTTCCTTTACTGGTCCCAGAATTCGCCTTAAAATTTTCCTCTAGAAACGGTTTCCTGCCTCCGTTGTATTTTATGTAAGAATCCATGTTTCACTTCCATAGCTTAGGCTTTAATGAGAATATAAATAATTAAATAGGGCAAATCACCACAATACTCAGGGTACTCTTATTAAATTTTTAGAAATGAAAAACTTTGCCGGTCAGTATCTTAAGCTAATCAAAATGAAATGTATTTATTATACTTTAATAAAATGGTTAATTGTCCATTTCTATATTTTATTGAATTGCAATATTTTTTTGGGCTTGCTCCGGCAAAACACAAGACTAATCTCTCAGGTTGGGTTAAAATTTGAGTTTTATTTGAAATTATTGTTTAGAATATTTGACTCAGAGTAGCTCAAATACGCAATTTATTTTAGTACAACTGCGCTACTCGCTTTGATTGCTCATAACCTCACAAACTTGACTTTTACCACAGAAGGTAGTTGGTGCATACAGCTTCTATTTTAATATTCAAAAGTGAAAATTGTGCAAGGAAGTATCTGGTAAATTGAAGCAAAACTTTCGCCTAGCAACAACTAACTTGATTTTGGTTCAGATGTGACGTAAACGACGTTAGCTAATCTTTTGTTTTGGGCGTTCTGTGATAGCTTCAAATTCTGGCAAAATCGCATTTTCTACTGACGCCATGCAATTTACTGGAACTGAGACGTATCTGGAAGCTCGGAAACACGATACATTTCCTCCGCCAGGTGTATTCTCGAAGTCCACTAGCTTTCCGGCGTCCAACCACATAAAACATGCCAAATCGTGCCTTAGAAATTCTGGCCGATCTGAGCTCGGAGTTGGTGCAGGTGACGCTGATGGCTTTCCTCGCCGAAAGTCGCTTTCCTGGCCCCAAATCTTGTTCTAGAATATCCTTACACACCTTCCTGACCTGTTGGACTTGAGAGCTTCTGCAGCTCGAATGGAACAGTGTCGCAGGTCAAATTTTCCAGGTGCTCGGTGCTGTCGTTCAGGCCGATCTTGGTTTGATCAAATTTATAATTTTATGCAGGGAAACCTTTTGATAACACTTCCACTTGTGCCCGGTAACTGGTAAAATAATTTGTTATACTTTTTATATGTGGAAAATAATTTTTATTATATTAAAACATTGAAATGCCAGGAGCACAATTTGCCCAAAACCTGTCAATTACAGGAATTAATTTCTTATTATATAACAAATGAGCATCGCGTTGCCTAGCAACCGCGATCTGATATTGTTTATAGAAAACAAGTATGAGTTACAATTTCACATAAAGGAATAAAATTTGATTAACATATTTGTTGCTTAACACTAGAAAATGTCTTTATTTCTTATACATAAAAATTGTTCTTTCTCGACACCTACAACATTATTAATCACTGCTCTGCTATCCACTTAGTTTTAAAATGCACTGGCACTTGAGTTTAATTTTAAACACGTCACTGATTATTTTTCATTTCCGTTGCTCTCGTTCTGTATTGCTCTTTGCAAATTCTATTTTATTTTGCTTTGATTTCCATCTACCTTTCAGCTTGCTTGCTTTTCACTGGCCTGTACTTTTATTACTAACTCTACGTTCATATTTGTTATGCACATAACCAACCTTTTGTATTATTCACTTTTATTTGGTCCTGCTTCAAATATGCTCAAACCTATCATATTATTAGCCATTCTAAATCTTTCTTTTACTCAAACTTCGAATTCAATCCTTCTGAAATCTGCTTTGCTTATGCTTGCCTTTACCCCTCTAATTACCTCGTGCATCTCATTACCAATGCATTTAATAACTTCAACTACTGTTTAGATTGCAATTAAATAAAATATAACCCTGTGCTTTAATTGACTGTTTTCAATATTTCTCTCTGCATACAGAGCTAACTCGTGAGCTTTAAACCATCTCAATATATGCGAATTTTTGTTTCCTTATACACTTCTCTAATTTCTGTTTCTTCACTTCCATCCCCTGCGTTGTTAACTCCTAGATACGTGAAATGCTCTACTACTTCAATGTTGATTTCGGAAGCTTTCAGGACCATTGTCATTAAGTAAGAAACGACTTCCGGGATTGGACCGTGTCATTATTGAGGTCGACGAACTCAACGTTTCACCCACTTTTGTAAGGTGCTTCATCAGGAGGAAAAAGCAAAAGAGCACGGCAACTCAACGTGTTAACCACGCCAGAGACGAAACTCTTTGCAATGGAAGGGATAGAAGAGCATGGTAACTCAAGGTGTAAACCACGTCAGAGGCGAAACTCGATTAACGGTCGAAAGGAGAAAGGCGAGAATTTATAGGCAAGCGCCGTCGCGATTCAGCAAATGCCGTCGCGGTTTAGTGGCGGTGGGCGGAGCTTAGAACTTAGGAATTCGGAAGGGGAAAACCTTCGTCCCGATTGAGATTTTTAGGATGTTTGTAAATCTCAATGGCTTCGCAAATCTTTCTGCTAAAGAAGAATGGGGATTTGCAGATAATGGAAGTTTCATCAAAAAGGATCTTATGGCCGGTATCGCGTTGTTGTTCGGCCATGGCTGATGATGAAATGAGACCCGACTTGAGACAGCGCTGAGGCTCAGAGATGCGAGTTTCCACTGGACGACATGTTTTCCCAATGTATACAGCATTCCAAGAGCAAGGGTCTCCATAAGCACCTTTCGATAACATAGTGTTCAATTTATCTTTAGGTGAAGGAAGAACCTATAAAATTTTGCTCGGGGGTTTGAATACTGTTTTAATGTGTTGTTTTCGAAGAAACTTTCCTACACGGTCGGTGACTTGGTGGATATAGGGAAGAAAAACTATTGCTGCTGGAGGATCGGGTTTTGGGGGTTTGGGTGGCCGTGGATGAAGATGGCGATTGATGGCAGACTGTATGTCCCTAGCACGGTAACCGTTGTTACTAAGAGCTTTCCAAATGAAGTGAACTCCTCTTTCACCTGTCGTTGCCAATATCTTCATGGAAGTTTTCGAAATCCTAGCTCTGGAATCTTCAGAATTGAAACCTAAGGTTTGGCTCCGATACGTTGACGATACCTTTATTATTTGGCCACATGGTAAAAACACGTTACCCGTCTTCTTAAATCATCTCAATAGTCAACATCCTGACATTAACTTTACCATGGAGATAGAAAGTAACGGCTTCCTTCCTTTCTTAGATGTACAGGTTTCTCGCCAACCCAGTGGCAAATTTGGTCATTCTGTTTATCGCAAACCCACTCACACTGATCGCTAAGGTTTACACATTACTCTTTTGCTGTGACGTAACAATCTTCTCTCTTTATGTAACTATAAGGAACTGGAACAAACAAAAAATCTGCAGTTTTTGGTCAGCTCCGCTTTAAGTATGGCTTGCTTTATAATACTGTCAGTGTGACATTTGTCCAAAATGACAGTAAAATAACGCTCAATAACAAGCACGCGAACAACATTTACGAACTGTGATTGATATAATAGTACATTGTGTATCTAGGACGAAAAGCGTAACATTCCCAGACGAGTGTGAATATTGTTGAGCGAGGAGATACACAATACACTATTTTTCCGCCGATCGATACGAGTAATGAAAAAAATTAGTAAATAGTACTCGAATATACCCTGCCTAGGCCGGGAATATTATTCCTGTAGAGTTCTATTGTAAATAACTTAGCAACGGCTGATGTAATGGAATGTTTGAATCACGGCCTGCTGAATTGTGTGACAAATGTCACTTTATACGGTCTGGGCATTTTTTTGAAGTCCATTGTTGTTTTAATTTCTGAGAAAACGCCATTTTTCCGTTTGGCACCACATACACGATGACATTTAAATGACAACGGCTGTCAAGACTAATTCGTGTTTAGAAATGATTTTTTAAATGCAGTATCAGTAGGATAAGGACCTATTGCTTTGAATGTAATATAAATATGAATGGTGTAATCTATTTAGTGTCGTGTAAGTACCTTAGAGATCTATAGTTTTAATATTTTTCTTGAGAGAGGTGTGGAACTCCAAGAATTCGTAGTTAAAGACGGATTCATATTTTCAAGCAAGTATTTTTGGATAGCTCACACATTTGGTCTAAAATCGTATTTCTTAGAAATTTGGAAAATGTTGTTGGTGGTAATAGTAATGAAGTATCTCATTCTGTGTTATTGCAAGGTTGTAAGTTTATGTGTAATTTATTTTAAACATTTTAAAATTAGACATTGAAAAGTAATTTCTTTTATTAGATATCTATCTGTAAATATAGTAATTAGAAATGTAATAAAAGAAGCGCAATTTGAATTTATAGTCTTTCTTGAAAGCTACAACTAACAATTCTTTCCCGTTGTTTGTGGATACCTATTTAAATAGAAATAGAAAATAGAAATCGCTAAAAAGTTACGTTGTTTGAAGCACCAGTACGATAATTTAAATTTAGCTTTCAGGCCATTTCTTTCGTACAACTTAGTTGGAGGTAAATTCATGATAAGATCTTCCCCAATTGGTATATTTGCACGTTGTAGTACCGCTTTCTATTTTAAGATCCTTTTTGATGAAACTTCCATTATCTGCAAATCCTCATTCTTCTTTAGCAGAAAGATTTGCGAAGCCATTGAGATTTACAAGCATCCTAAAAATCTCAATCGGGACGGTTTTTCCATTCCTAATTCCTAATTCCTAAGCTTCGCCCACCGCCACTAAACCGCGAGGGCATTTGCTGCAGGGTTGGCTTCCACGTATTTTCCTTTCCGACAATTTAGGTAATTTAAAATCTATGGGATTTATTATAAACGCAATTTATTGCGGGTTGTTACAAATAATTTACCATACGATTTTTGCTTTATTTTAAGAATTAAAATTCCATTTATCGTAAGTAAAATATGAAAAAAAATTATATGAAATTAAATGAAATCAATTTTAAGGACTAGTTATGCAAAAATATAGAATAAATTGCTCACATAGATAAAATGCTGTTTGGAAAACAACCAGTTGCAGTTGTTCTCTGAATGATGTCATTTTCGGCAGTGATCTATTATGATATGTTTATCGGACTTTTTCCACTGGCTAGGGTGCTTGTCACACGACGTTTCGGGAGTGTCATTTATTATGGTATTTTAAATGATTTTCTGTTTTACGAAATTTCTTTTTAATGATTTTTTTCTTGAATTTAGCCACTTCGTAAATAGAAGTTCCACTGTATATATTTAAGTTTAAAACCTTTTAATTAATCTTTCAGTTTCGCAAAAATTTTCACGTTCGTCAAGTAGAACAATTTAAATTATTTCTTATTTTTCAATATTCCACTAAATTTTGTTTCAAATTGCGAAAACAAGATAAATATTTGTTTGTCAAATCTAGGTTTCCAATGTTGTGCATTTAGAGGTAGAAAAATCTATTTTAATTTTAAATTAAACTTTGGGAAGATGGTAGCGATGGTGGTTGCTTAATCACTTACAACGTTTAACAATAAACGAAAATTTTTAAACTCTTCAACAATTCAATTAATCAATATCAGTTAAAGTTTATATTCAACCAAAATTATGTACTTCATGTCTTGTTTCTACATCATGCAAATAACAAATAATATTAACAACAGCAGTGAAATAAAACCTGCTTAATACAAATAAACTGTAACCCCGTGTGATTCACCACCGAAATATTAAACCTAAGGATTTGCTTCTAAAATGTCTACTTTCTCTCTGCCTAATCGCTTTCCGGTGCACGCTTTGTGTGTAGTATTAGCATGTAAGAAACATTCGGTCAAGTGACGTTAAATGTGTTGCCTATCGAGATAGCCAAGCTGGCGTTCGGGGTGACATTAGTTCTGTGGACGATTGTAGTACAACATGCATAGGGATCCAACCAAGAAGACTGTAATAAGGAGATGTAACTGCCTATGACGGCTGTATATAAAAGCGGCCCCTATGCCGGGGATAGCCGTCGTGGCGCTGTCGACAGCCTGTATTATCTTCGGTCATTTTCGTTTGTTTTCGCTGCCGTTCGAGAGTTAGAAGCGAGCTAAATTAACCTGTAATCGCGGTTAAAAGTCAGTTTACGGTTGTTAATCAAAGGGAGTGTATTTCAAGTGTGTTATTAATTGTTAAAACATCGTCCGAATTTCCAGTTACACTCAGCAAATATTTTACATTGACAGGTCAGGAGTTTTGTGAATGGATACTTATACACGACGACTGTCATATTCGAAACGCGAGTTATTTCTTCTTATTACAGTCTTCTTGGATCCAACCAATCAAATGCTGTTGCTGCATTTGCCGTACCCCTATCTACGAGTACAGTATGATCCAAAACTTTTAACCTCGAGAGGGCTGTGGAATTATTTTGTCAAAACATTTTGTTGGCAGTCGTGGTAGTAAAAGTCACATTGGCATTTTATATCTGTCAGTTTAAGGTTATGTCAGGATTGTCATTTCAATAAATACAAACAATCTTGTTGAATACATAAAAACGTTAGTAACAAAAACAACTAGAGCTATTCAAAATGATTTGCTGCATTTTCCATACACAGCACCGCCTAGTGCTCGGCATTAAATATCCTGAAAAAGTTAAGTTTATCTGTCAAAATTGTGTAGGTTATATTATTAAGTAGCTTTACTCATCACTACCAACATAAATTCAATTTTTAAAAAATCCACAGCCCTCTAGAGGTTAAAAGTTTTCGATCATACAGTACTTATTATATAGCTACTCTATATTTTACTAACTTAGAAAGGATAAAACCGTATATATCTGTCGCATAAATGCTCACTTGGGCAGAAAGAGAGAGACTTTGACAATTAGTTTCTGAACCCTAACAGAATAAAGAATCACGCATATCTATGAACTCTAGTCTAGAGCACGGTGTATAAAGTTTAGAGTATACGAATCAAAAATTTGGTAGCCAGAGATAGTATTCCAACCAAAAATTGGAAAGCTATTTAAAATCCAGTGCACCATGAAAAGTGTAAGTAATGTCTAAGTTGGTTTCATACAATCAGTAAATAATATTCTAATGTCAATCAGCTTTCAAGTAATGACAGTTCATCTGCAAACTGTACATGTAACTGTTTTGTTAAGGCATTGTAACATTGTGTATGATTCAAGTATGAACTAGTTACGTTTTTAAAACCGTATAGCAGCATAGAAAATATTGAAAAACGTATATGTCTTCCAAACTTACCAAAACATCTGTCAAATTTGAAGGTTACTGTCGAAGTGTCACTGAATGACAATCAAACAGTAATTTTATATTAAATTACGAAGTGACTTACTGTTCTCAATGCTGGCCTGATTTTAAATAGCTTTCCAATTTCTGGTTGGAATACTATACCGTATAATCGAAAACTTTTATCATCTAGAAGGCTCTAGAATTATTTTGTTAAAAATGTATGTTGACATACGTGGTATTAAAAGTCACATTGGCATCTTATATCCGTCAGTTTAAGGTTATATCAGTAAAGTAATTTTAACAAATACAAAAATTTCTGTTGAATACATAAAAATGTTAATAACAAATACAACTACAGCTGTTTAAAGTGATTTCCTCAATATTCCATACGTAGCACCACTTTGTGTTCAGTATAAAACATTCTGTCAAAGTTAAGTGATTCTATCAAAATTGTATAGGTTATATTATTGAGTACGTTTACTCACCACTGCCAACATATAAAGTACGTTTTTTTTCTATAATAACTGTCAAAGTGTTACAATGTTGGTAGACATGTGATTAAAACGCTAGGAAATTTTTATACCTCGTGTTGGTAGAACTTTTTCAAAATTATGGTTATGTCAATTTTGAATGTCAAAGTTTCTTAATTTGAACTCTTGACAAATTTCCTTTTTTTAACATGGAATCATCATGATCATCAATAAAATCGGATAAAAAAAGAAAACCAAAAAATACTTTAAATGCAAAAATGAAGCAAGCAATATTAAATTATGACATATCTGTCAAAATGACAATAATTTTTTTAGTGGAAGAAAAGAACTAAAAATCTATGTACCAACATTATTCAAACTAGGGACCCTGCAGGAAGAAAACCAAAAAATACTTTAAATGCAAAAATGAAGCAAGCAATATTAAATTATGACATATCTGTCAAAATGACAATAATTTTTTTAGTGGAAGAAAAGAACTAAAAATCTATGTACCAACATTATTCAAACTAGGGACCCTGCAGGAATGCACCTTATCCTCTAGAAAATTGACCTTGAAAATTATTATAGAAAAAAATGTACTAAATATTTTTTTTGAATTCACAGCCATCTAGTGGGTAAAAGTTTTCGATTATACTATACATGAGAAAGTTTAATCGTTTTGGCTTTTAAAAATTTTCTAATTTGGCAACAGTGGGTATTGTTCTGTGGTGGCAACCCTGATTACATAACTTTCAAAACTCAATGTTTTGTCCACGGCCTTCTGGATTAGCGTGCCTGACGGCTCATAGCGGCCTGTTCATTTGCGACAAATAGCATTACAAAGTTGTGACTCGGCATATCCGGGGATTGAAGTTCAGAACCACGCCAGCCGGTTTGAAACTTAGCTTTTATCTGTCAGATTATTGTTCTGTGACTGAAACGTTAAATTAGGTTAGTTTTACGACATTTTTGCATTTAAAAACTACAAAATGGATTTTCACAGAAGCAACCTTCGAACATATAAGACTGGAACGAGCATACGGCATGGCAGGTGGTTCAAAGAAGATTGACAAGGACAGATATACAATTGGAAATAAGAGCGTGTGCGCAGGAACACGGTAAATTTTAACCTCGCAAATGGCGGTAAATTTGACGTCGTAAGCGGCGCAAATTACTTACATGTGATATATTTCGTATTTTACAAATATAGCAATACATTCTTGCAACTAATTCTTTTCGTTAACCAATATTCAAAGCACAACAACCAAATTCACAACAGCACAAATTAATTCAAAAACAACAAAATCGGTCATCTGCGGTCAGCTGTTCTGCTGAAATCGGCCAGTAGCCCATTACCGAAACCATTAAAGCTGTACGCGATTGCGCGTTACCAATGAGTTCGAGTTATCAGTTTATCCTTCTTATACTTTCGTACTATTCTATTTTCATCTCTGTTGATGTTCTTTGAACCATCGGTTTAACATTACGTTATTACAAGTATGCTCGTTCCAGTCTTATATGTTCGAAGGAAGTAACAAACTAAATTTGCAATGAACGAAAATGCGTACGTAGAAACGTCAAAATTTGTAAATTGTGCTTGCGTGCAAAAATCAAGCATTCTGTGCGCGCGAAATTGAAAGTATTTTATCCGCAAACGTCACAAAAGTGACAACTTATTTGTCTTTATTGACAAGACAAGGTAAAAGTGTCACTTTATCTGCCTAAGCAGACAAAATAGCGACTTTTGCGTACTTTATCTGCCTAAGCACACAAAATGATTGCTCTCTTTCTTTCTTTCTATGTTTGTTCGCCATCTCCTCCGAAGATACTGGACCGATTAAATTGTATGATGGCTTAAAATTTTGCTAATTTTTAGAATTAGTTCGTAGGCCGGTTTTTATTTTCAAAAAAGTACGAAAAAGTTTTAATTTAAATAAACCTTTAAGCAGCGGATCGGAGCATCTGTCGCCGTGGGTTATGGTGTGACAGCTGCTGTAGCCGTGTGCTATTAGCACGGGTGATTCAGTATGTTCATATATCATTACAGTTGCGCGTTATCTGAACAACAGAGGTTGGCGCAGGGGTACAGTGCTAGACTGAACTTTACCTGAATACGTTTGCGGATAAAATAGTATATGTTATTCGGAGTAAAAGTGACTTTATGTGGCTTAGCTGAATTATTTGCCTCACTAACGTTCGGCTAAATAAACTTCAGCTTCGCCACATAAAGTATCACTTTTACTCCTAATAACATAATCTACTATTGTTGAATCCGCCCATAGATATATTAAACAAGATACAGCCATGCGGCGACATAGTTCAAAATGACGTACCTTTTATTGCTGTCACTCTCAGTGCTTGAATTACGTATATCGCTATCCTTTAGAGAGGTACCTTTGCTTGCATAGAAAAAATTTGTTGGTGGCACTGTAAGTCTATGTCAAATTCGAGGTTAGCAGGTTAGGTTTTGCGTCAGTTTGTGTCAAAACTGAAGCAAAACCTAACCTGCTAACTCGAATTTGACATAGACTTACAGTGCCACCAACATATTTTTCAAAATAGAATTTTTTACTGCGATATTGAGAAAAATTCGAACAAAATACACGCACCGGTGAAAGGATAAATCTTCATAAAAATGACTATAAGAAATGGAATACAGAATACAAGTCCTCATTTTGATTATAAATATTAATTGAGCTCTTTATTATTTCAATGAACTACGTGAATTACGAGTTTGGCGTAATTTGAAATTTGAATGACACTTCAAAACAAAGCACTCGAAATTCGTGCGACTTGCGGCTAACTAGTAAAAAGAAAAAACAATTACATTACATGCGTGGCAGAATGAAATGGAGAGATGTACCGAATTCTTTGATATGTTTTCTAAGCACGAACATACGTTTACCGCGCATGGCTGTATCTTGTTTAATATATTTATGAATCCGCCGCGCCAGTTCCGCCATCTGCAGTTTAAACGCTGAGCCAAATCCCCGGGTAACAGCGCCACGCGGAGCACTTGAAAAGCTTGCAAATGAACAGGCCGCGGAGAGCCGGCAGGCACGCTAATCCAGAAGGCCGTGGTTTTGTCAAATTAAAATAGATGTGATTCTGTGATTAATTAATTAATCTCACCACGCATCTTATTAAATGACCCGCTTCAACTCTCTGACAACGTTGACGTTCGAAATCTCTGTTTAGTTACACTTGAGTGTCAGTTGCAGCAAGAAAAATTTGAAACAGGTTAAGTGTTCTGTGGTTTCAGGCGAACAGTTATTAAGTATTATTCTTTACTTTACAGATGGTTTAAAGGACCACTACGTTATTATTGAAGTAGTTCCTGATCGTTACAACTAATCTATAAAGACTTCGCTCTGGTCGTTTAAGGTAAACTGCAAACGGTGAACACGAAAAGAAAAACGGTTGCTACCTTACCAAATATTGGTTATCTTGTAGTGTACGTCGCCTACTTTCAACTACCATTCCTAGAGCTAGTAATGCAGATGGGATTGAAATCTGACAATATTTTTTGTACAAAGGTAAGAATTTAGAATAGCTGCAGTTTAAAATTTGTGTGTAGGTACTTATAACAAACATTCCTGTGTAATGTAAAAAATGCGTGTAGACCGTAACAAGCGGGTTAATTTTTCTCCTTACTATATTACTGGCGCTAGAAACGTTAGTTCAAAGTTAAGAGTGGCTCCAAGAAGCTGTAGAGCATGCAGCGGCCATACACTGGTACACTGTCTTGGACGCCAGGCAAAACCTGGTAGAGGGAGATTCCAAATTGTAGGGATCTAAACACGGTAGTCCCATCATTATGCATAAAGCCTAGTATGGGAAGAAAGACAGTTTGTGTCGATAGGCATCTACATTGGCAGACGTCGCATATCTAGCATAGCACAGTCAAAGGCTCAGAGGGCACCAGCAGGGACCATAGTGCTGAGAGGCTAGAGACTACATCCGAAGACTTCGCCAATTGTGTCAGTTTACTGTCCCATTGGATTTAGAAGGTTGAAGACTAAAGAGTGAATTTATACCTGCGTAACTGTTTATTCACTGTAATATATCCATGTGTCGTTGATCATTGCTAGCCTATGGATTCGATTTGGACCAAAAAGACCTTTGGCGAAGGACAAATGGCGATGGGGTAAAATCTGATGTTCCTGTACCTAGTCAGATGTTTACACAAAGGCGGTCATGGGAGAGTGGTCGCTCATGTATTTGTTGTAGGTAAAAAATTCAAGCTCGGCAGCACCTATGGTGACAAAGCAGCCGTTTTTAGGGAAACGCTGCTTTCCCCAATCAGGGGAGGTAGTGGAGTGCAATTCAATTTCTATCTTTCATTCCATGGGTACTTTGAGGTTAAAATGTTTGATGTAGCCAGTATTATTTGTTGTGTCATTGCTGTGGCAAGGCTATCATTTAACTGAAATTTTCGATTTTGTCGTGCAATCATACTAACTTATTGTAAACACTAACAATTAAACTTGTATATTTATCCAATTTTAATCTCTCGTTATCAATTTTAAAATATTGAAATAGGAAATCCTAATAATATATAAGCAGAACAGTGTGAATCATCCTAAGAAAATACATTTAAAATTTAGGAAACTTAGTTTAAAAATGTTAACAGTGAAACATTTGTAAAATAATTTATAGATAAACACTACACTGGAAATGTTTACAAAATGTATGACGACAACAGTATTTCAAATGCACTTACGTTATTTATGCGATGTGTAAACAATGTTATGTTCCACGTGGGAATCTCTTAAATGGTAAAGACGGATAGAGATTCGATTAAGTTAGATCTATGATGTACATTCAGATCCTAGTTTTTGTTTAATTTTCACTACAGCGCGAATAACTAAATTTTATGGTTTTTTGTTTCAGGTTACTGGGCTGTTTGACATTATTAAGGCTGCTTTTATGCTGATTTCGTATCCAAACTCGAATGTTTTATAGGTTTTTAAAGTTTCAAGATTTAGATTTAGATTCCACGACTGCCTTTTGCTGGCATGCGCACGTCAGCCCTTTGGGCTTTTTGTACTGTCGGGAGTTTTCAAGTTAGCAGGCCGACATCCGTATCTTTTACTAGACTTGCAATGTTCCCTACTAGCTTGCGGTTGTTAATAGAGTTAAGGCTCCAATCGAGTTGGTGTCTTTTACGCTCTAATGCTGGGCATTCAAAGAGGATATGATAGGCTGTTTCATCATCCTCTTGGCATAGTCTGCAAACAGGTCCATCTCTATAGATATTGATCCTGTGCATAAATTCTCTGAATGCTCCAGTGCCTGTTAGTAGACTGACTACTTGCTTGATTCGAGTTCTGTTCAGTCTCAACAGGGTTTTGGTGGTTTATGGGTTCGGAGTTCTTAACAATCTTTTGCAGTGTATTGCTTAATTGCAGTTTCTCCACCTTAGTTGGTGTGCGGTATTGACCCATTCATTAATGGCTGAGCGAGCTTGGTTTTTCTGAATGCTTAGACCAGGTTCTGGATTGGTCATTGCATTACGAGCTGCTTCTTTTGCGAGCTTGTCTGCCTGTTTGTTTCCTTCAATACCTTGGTGACCTGGAATCCAGCACAATTTTACTGTATTTCCCTGGCTCAAGGTTTGAAATTTGGATTTGCATTATTTGACCAGTTTTGATGAAGTACTGAAAGCGTTTAGCGCTTTCAGTGCTGCCTGACTGTCTGAGAGAATGTGTATGTCTCGATTGAGCAGCTTCTTTTCTATTGTGATGTTTGCTCATACGTATCCGAACTCTAATGTTTTATAGGTTTTTAAAGTTCAAGATATTTACAACTAATTTTTTACTTTCTTTTACAATAAAGGAAGTATTGGATTCATCCCAAAAATTCGAAATTGAGTTTTCAACATATAAGCCGTTCACGACCTTTTTGGGACAGAGTTAGCTATGATTTCTTCTTTTCATGTTGGACTAACTGATTCGATGATGTAGCGGATGCAACTTTTTTTTCTGTCAGTGTCTGTTCGACATTTTCTTGCCATCCCATTGCCAGATTTATTATTTTAATATTCGTAAGAAAAAAAATTACATCAAATGTGTAAAAATAATTTTAATTTCCGTCAGAAAAATTCAAAATGCCCAAAATAATTTTGTTACAACACAGGACAGAACCTATTCAGAAAATATAACCTTAAACTGAAAACAACCTAACCTAACACAAAAAGTGTCAATTTCCATGAGGGAGTTTAGTTGCAACAGAGGTTCTGCCAACAAAATTACTAGATGGTCATAGCCTCAACTGACCCAAAAAGATCGTGAACGGCTTATATCTTCACGTTTTAGAGTCCCTTGAACTCAAACCATTGTTTTTGTTCATTGGTCTGTATGTCTGTGAACAGAATATTTTAGAAACGAAAAGAGGTATGGCGTTGAAGCGTCATATATAAGTTTTGTGTATTATGTAGATTCGACAGCAAGCTTTTGAACAAAATCGCATAACTGGAAGTATGGTTTTAATAGTGTTACAAGTAATACATAATATCAAATCCGAGCTAAGCCATTTTTGATAACTGAATAATACTCATAAAACGAAAACTGCAGGATTGTAGGATTTGAATATGAGTCATAGTAAGTAGCATTGAAATTTAATCGAACTGCTGTTACAATTTGTGATTTTTCCACTATATCTTTTGATCTTTCATTAAAAATGCATGTTTGAAAACTTAAATCATTTATTTTTAACCTAGTTATTAATATACAATAAATTTACTAATTCAACTTCTTTTAAATAAAACAAGATTTTATTTAAGATGTCAGAAATTCATTTTAAAAATTAGTTTCAAGCTCAATTCCATTGGGAACCCTGTCTATATACATTTATATATATTTATTTTATTATACATTTCACTTACCTACCTAATGCAAACATTATACTATTATTATAAACATATTTCAAATACAACTTTTGAAATTAAGTGAAAGTTTACAAGTATGTTTTGAGAAACGTTGATCATATATTTTTTCTTTGTTGGGATGATAAGTTTGCTTCTCTATTTTCCTCTTTCTGCATAATTTCTCTTTCTCCATATTATTTTTAGGAGCTGTAACTTTCTCTGTAAAATATTCAAATGATTCGTTGTCTAAATTCCTCATAAAATTATTCAATTCTTCTAACACAATCTAGAATTTAATTTGTAAATGAATAATCTTTCTTAATAAATAATATCTACTGATAACATAAATACCTCTTTGCGCTTTTCATCTTCTTTCCTCTGATTTTTTTTCAAAAATTGAGACAATTCGACTTTATAACGAGTTTTAGTTGTTGTTGGTTCTTGGATCCATAAATCTTCTGAATTAATTTCTTCCATATCAAAAAGACATGCAACAGACTCACTCCCGCTTTCATACAAAACTACTGCGTGTATATGTTTACACAAGGCAGTTTTCACACCATACTCCGGATATTCACAGATATATCTATGTATACAAACATTACATTCGTTTCATCACACAATTCATTAAAAGATACTCTATAAAATATCTCACCTGTTTCTTACCTACTTCTAGAAATTCCACTAAATCTTTCATTTGTTCTGCCTTCATGTGAGCTTGTGCCGTAATCTTATGTTGGTAATTATTTGTGCTCTGTCTTTCTTTATTTAATATTTTTTTCCACATCTTCTCATTAGCCAGTTCTTCTAATAAATCCAATAATTTTTCTATTCTAAAAATAACATCAGAAATTATTAGGCTTACCACTAAATACAAATTACCTAATATTTCGATTGCCTGCCATTTTATTGTGCTTTAGAACTTTATTTAAACTTTTAATCGCCATGTTGGTGTTGATGTCCGCTCCAATCCTGTAGCAATGGGCCCACATCATGATCGTTTCCTGGCTCTGAAAATAATACCTGCAAAAACAAAATTTTATACATATAGTCTTTATTAAATATTCATAACAAAATGCTGAAAGCAACATACTTTTCTAGGTAATTCAAAAAATCAACTTTGCCTCCTTTTTTAAAATGATCAAAATACTTCTCTTTCAATAAAATAAAATTTTCTTTGGTTTCTTTTAACATTTTTCTCATTTCTTTCTTCATCTCTAATTTAATTTCTTGCTTCTGTAGCTTTAATCTTGTGTGAATATTCCAATTCTTATAATGTGCCAGGTGCAAAGGAGTCTTGGTTTTTTATTCATTATTTTACTCCATGCGTTAATAATGCTTCGGATCGTCGTCACTCATTAAATATTCAACATCGCTGTTATCTCCTAATTTTTTCTTTAAAGCTGCAAAAAAAACTTCGTGAATTACTTGATCTAATCTGTTTGTTACCAAAAATGCCACGGGGAATCCCATATTCTCATCATCTTTTATTAATATTGTTGTCAATTCATAATTCCTTCGATTTGTTCCATGAGTTCCATCAATACAAATTATACGTTTGAAGCTCACGATTTTTTTCTCCATCATATTATTCATATATCCTAGCGCAAAATCTTCTTCTCTCAACACAGAATGACCTTCATCTATTAAAACACCTTTAGTTGCCACTACCAGCTAACTCAAAGCTATCGAACTTCACAACAAAGGAAATTCTTAATGTAACTAGTTACGTACCAAGTTTTTTGAATAGAAATGCTTGATTCTTACCATCTTCATTCCATTCTTCAACTTTTAATGCTGTAGCTATCATGTCATCTGCATCTCGTTTCTTATCAATGTTAAATTTCCTGGTTAAATATCTGATATCTGCTCTAGTGATTAAATTTATTCGCTCCAGTTGCTTGTTGTTAATTTCTCAGGCATCCTGTAGTATTCTCTCATTCGAAACGCCTAAGTTTAACTTCTTTACAAACATTTCCTATTCCTTCTTCAACAAACGACTCGTTCTCAGTTCCTCTTCATGTCCCACATGTGTTTCAATAAATTTTACACTGATTCCATGAAAATTCAACTCTTGTCATCAATATTTCTACATATTCAAAATGCTTTTAGATATGTACCATTTTTGTAGATCTTCGCACATATCCTTGAAGGACAAACTCCTCCAACAATTTTAATACTGCCCCCAGTCTTCATAGCCCTTTTGGTGAAATTGCTTTTAAAACCTATAAATATTTTTTTTTACTTATTATTGTTGATAATCTTAAAAACCATAAACATTTTTAACCTCTTGAGTCACTTCGATTACAATTATAATAGACATGCTCTTCACCATTGGGACACCAAAACACTAAACATAACAAAATTTGAGTAACACTGGAAGCTAGGCAACCCAAAAGACATCTAAGCACGATAATACGGGTATAGTTAGTATTCCAACCAAAAATTTGAAATCTATTTAAAATCAAGTACATCATGGAAAGTGTAAGTCATGTCTAAGTTGGTTTCATACAATCAATACATAATTTTCTAGTCAAGCAGCTTTCAAGTAATGACAGTTCATCTACAAATTGTACATGTAACTGTTTTGTTAAGGCATTGTAACTAGTGATGGGCCTATCCGGAATGAATAATCGGAAAGTTTCCAATTGTTCAAAAAATCGGAAGGTTCCGATTATTTCGGAACGTTTCGGAACTTTTCGGAATTCGATTATTTTACTGTTCGGTGCACAAAATTCGGAACTTTCGGAATTCGATTATTTTACTATTCGGTATACAAAATGAGAAAACGAAATACCAATTTGAACTGAACTGAATACGGAATGTTGTGTTGACTCACTTGACTGCTATATGCTGGCACTAATGGCAGTGGTATTTCGTATATTAATTATTAGATAGTACACCTTACAGACTTCAAATTCATGTATTGTTTTATACTATCTATTATGTACTTTATGTGCCATTAAACTTTAAAATATCACTACCATTTTCCGAAAGGCTATTAAGGTAACTACAGTAATAATTTGAAAAAATATTTTATTTCCTCACATCCCACTGTGCGACTCAAACTCACAAATTGTTTTACTGGCGTCCTCCAAACCCAAACAATAGATGCCAACGCAGATAAGGGCTTACGGCGCAACGGCGAGCGCTCGCATCGCAAATTTGGACGCACTTCATCTTTCTTCCGCTTGTTGTTGTTTCGCTCGTTTTCCCTTGCTTGCATTTTCGGAATGTAAAATAATCGGATGATATTCCGATTTTATAAACATTCCGAAATGGAACATTCCGATTATTGAAATCATCCGATTATGCCCATCACTAATTGTAACATTTTCCATTATTTAAGTACCTATGTACGAGTTGTTTAACCTGAGTTTTTAAAACTGTATACTATCGTAGAAAATGTTAATATATGTATGTCTTCAAAAATTCCCAAATGCATATGTCAAATTTGAAGGTTATTTACAAAGTGTCACTGAATGACAATCAAGCAGTCTGGCCTGATTTTACATATTTGCATTCGCGATCTTTCTGGATGAGGGTTGGCCTTGAATTTTTGCTGTTAAGTTGCACATGAACAGATCCGTAATTTTTATTTTATTGTATAACCTGCATAACCTCCAACAAATTTACTGTCATTTGACGGAACAGAATATTGTTGCCAGATGGACTGCTTTCTTTGCTAGTACATGTGGAGAAATATTTAAAATGCGAAGTATTGTAAGACCCTCCACTTACTTAATTAAAAATGTATCTAATTACACAATTATTGAAACTGGATACATACATAAAAATTACTAAGTTTCATTTTCTATTCTGCTTAAATATGGCAACTTTGCATTTTAAGGTGTTTTGTCATGTTTTCTAACCTAAAATCATTTGGTACCCATAACCTAAAATGTAAACTTCGTTTAAAGACAAGAAAGTAATTTTACACAGCTAAATTGAGGAAACTGTCATGGCCAACCCTCATCCAGAAAGATCGCAAATGCAATGTAGCTTTCCAATTTCTGGTTGGAATACTCTTTTTTAAGCAAGCTATTTTTTTTAAATTCGGCGCCATCGCTAAACCCCACCTCCTTTTTATAACTGGTCGGCACAGTGTAGTTATTAACAGCTGCTCTGCTGGGTGTTCACCACATGCACTATCCATAGTTCCTTCTCTGCTAGTGAATCATTGTATTTAATGCTATGGTTTTGTTCAACATACTAGTTTTAAGGTAACTCCGGCTTTATTTATAGCACAGTATATAAATATGATTATAATTTTCTAATATGTCAATTAGTTGCAATAATACATACTTGTTTCAGATACGGCATCTCAACTGTTCCGGTAATCATATATTGAGCGAAAAAGTATTACTTCCAAGCCAATCTTAAACTAGCCATGATGACCACTACTCGAGAAACAACAGTTAATAATTTATTTTATAATAGTTCAACAGCAACTTCACTGCATCAGTTAAGAGACTTAGATCACAATGAAAATATTAACAAATTATTTATCAAACAAGAAACCATTAGAAGTAGTAACCACATCAGTGCTCATTCAGAAATTGATATTAAATGCGACTTGGAAATTCCAGACTAAAGTTATATGGCTAAAAATTCAACAGTACAAAAACTGGGTTTGGTTATGAAGCCTACTACAGGTGAAAAACCATTCTCTGGTTTTGTTTGTGAATACAAAGCAGCACAGAAAAATATTTTAGCTAGACATATGAAAATTCATACACGCAAAAAACTGTATATTTGTTCTGTGTGTGATTATAAAACTGCCTACAAACATAGTTTAGTTACGCACGTGAAGACTCATACTGGCAAAAAACTCTATTCTTGTGCAGTTTGTGATTATAAAACTGCTCAAAACCCTAGTTTAGTTATGCATATGAGAACTCATACAGGCGAGAAACCTTATTACTGTTCAGTGTGTGATTATAAAACTGCCCAGAAACCTAATTTGGTTACTCATGTGAGAACTCATACAAACGAGAAACCTTATTGTTGTTCTGTTTGTAATTATAAAACTGCCCAAAAATCTAATTTAGTTAGGCATGTGAAAGCTCACACAGTTGAAAAATCTTATTCTTGTTCTGTTTGTGATTATAAAACTGCCCAAAAATCTAATTTAGTTAGGCATGTGAAAGCTCACACAGTTGAAAAATCTTATTCTTGTTCTGTTTGTGATTATAAAACTGCCCAAAAATTTAATTTAGTTAGGCATGTGAAAGCTCACACAGGGGAAAGATCTTATTCTTGTTCTGTTTGTGGTTTTAAAACTACCGAAAAACGTAATTTAATTAATCATGTGAGAACTCATACAGGCGACAAACCTTATTCTTGTTCTGTTTGTGATTTTAAAACTGCCCAAAAACCTAATTTAGTTATGCATGTGAGAACTCATACAGGCGAGAAACCTTATTGTTGTTCTCTGTGTGATTATAAAACTGCCCATAAATCTAATGTAGTTAGGCATGTGAAAGCTCACACAGTTGAAAAATCTTATTCTTGTTCTGTTTGTGATTATAAAACTGCCCAAAAACCTAATTTAGTTAGGCATGTGAAAACTCATACAGGCGAAAAACCTTATTCTTGTTCTGTTTGTGATTTTAAAACTGCCGAAAAACGTAATTTAGTTAATCATGTGGGAACTCATACAGGCGAGAAACCGTATTCTTGTTCCGTTTGTGATTATAAAACTTCCTACAAACGTAGTATAGTTAGGCATGTGAAAGCTCATACAGGCGAAAAATCTTAATGTCGTTCTACAAACGTTGTTTAGTTACTCGTGTGGAATCTCACACAAATGAAAAGCCTTTGTAAGATGGGCTATTGCTTCTTTATTTCGAATGTACAGGGTGATAATAAAGTTCCCGAACTTTTTCTAATTCATTTTTTCACGCAACAAAGCTGTCAAATCAACTTGTACTTGTATCTGAAATCAAGATGGCCTAGTGATGTATTACTGTTTTGTAATTATTCGATGTTTGCATTGCAGTAATTAGTATATCATGTCTGAAAGTCGTGCTGCAATTATAAGCGTATTTTCGGATGGTTTCAAACAGTGTGAAATTATTAGAAGACTTGAATAAACCAAAAAATTTACAAAGAAGACATTTTGGGGGGTGTCATATTTTCCTGGGCCGAACAGCACTTTGAAGATGAAAACTGGATAGACCAATAAGATTCTGCAGCCTCTCATCGGGTCAGTAGTGGTCAAGGTAGGTGCAGAACCAATTTGCCTAATTTCATTAGTGCTGAAGAATGATCCCCCTATTCACCCAATTTAAATCTAATGGATTATACGGTACAGTTCAACTTAGAGTCTCAGGCTTGTACAAAACGTCACCAAAATTTGGATTCTCTAAAGGCCTCATTACATAAAGAGTGGAATACAATTAATGTCGAGGACTGCCGGAACATAACCGACAATTTCATTAAACGGTTATAGGTGTGCATCAAAGCTAAACGCGGATATTCTGATAATAAGTAGTTATACTATTTTGTGAAATGTTGAGTTATAATTTGTTGGTTATTTCTAAAATTAAAAGCTTTGCAATTTAGTATATAACTTTAGTAAGTCGGAGAACTTTATTGTCACCCTGTATATACAAAGCGACATGCAGACAAAAATTATGTTAACTGGCACAATATAAGAATTCCCTTATCTGTAACATGGTATAACAAAGTGATTGTTTTGAAAATTAAAATGTTAAAAAATTGTTTTAAAAGTTGCGTCTAAAATAATTATCTAGAGAATGTAATACTTATTTTAATAAAAAAAAATAAAAATTTTCGAGTTTCTTATGGTTTTTTAACTCTGGTTTTTGCTTGATTGGGTTAATTTGTTAAACAAGGAAAGATTCGTAACGCAGTTGCTGACGGTGTGGCCGTTTGCCACTAACAGAGTTTCCCATAGACAGATCACAGGTGCAATATTTAAGTGCTTGATTTAATATGTTGAAGGAATAATAATACGAGTCATTTGGTAAAATTTATAAGGTGTAGCGATGTAACAGCATAATTAATATTAAGTCAATAAATTTCTCCAGAAAATTGTTTTCCTTTGTATTTTTAACTTCTGCCTACTGCGGATGCACACAATTTTGATCTTATTGACCTGAAATGCACCACTTGTATCTCAACCTGTACACATACGTAACTTGGACTCATAACTACAACTAAAACAAGACAGCAGCCGTGTAAGCAATCCCTTACGTTTAGCCTTATTATTAGGCAACGGATTTTCATGCATTTGCATGTTTGTCTTGCTAATAGAAAACGTGTGCGAACTTAAATTAAAATGTGTTTCATCAGAATTTATATCACATACGGAAATTTGAATGTGCATATAATTGCATAATTCGGAGATTTCCAGAAATGCATGCATATTTTATACCATTTGAAAGCTTTAAACCTTCTAAAAACTACCTTTAAATTGCGAATGCTAGTAGCTCTGTAATCTGTGTTAGAGTTAATAGCCCGCAAAATTCAAATATTGCTGAACATAAACACTCAATATTTTTTTCCAGAACAGATTTTAATTTTAAACTTTTAAAAGGTTAAGTAGGAAGTACAAACTGATCTTACGTATTTGTTGTGCTTTCATGAATAGCTCTTGATCGTTTTTTTGAATTCTATTTTGGTTAGCTTTATCCTAACTAAAATGCCCTTGTATAATGCTAATACCGTTGGTGTCAATCAATGCTAATACCTATCTTTCAAGAAGGGATTATACACTTTGCGTACAACTATTTGAAACCCTGAAAATTCTAAAACTTTACATCTGCATAGTTACGTGAAATAGACATATCCTACATTTACGTGGTTGAAGTTTGCCAAAAGCGAGCGTTAGTTTAATTTCACCTGTGTAACTGCAAACATGGGTAAGGAAACACGTCCTGTTTCCGTTGTTTTAAGAAGTTATATGTGGAAGTTCGGTGTTTTCACTAGCGATGATAAAGTCTTGTATTGCACAGCGTGCGATGATAAGGTGAATTACGCTAAATGTTTTCAAGTGACTCAACATTTAAAAACAGTTAAACATCAAACAATTCAACGGAATTCAATTAAAAATTATATAATGCATTTGTAGCTGCTGACATTCCATTCAACAAACTTAACCACCCACTGTTTCGAAATTTTTGGAATAAAATGCCAAAATGCCTATGCCGGATGAGACCACTTTGAGGAAAAATTATATTCCTGTTTTATATCAAGAGACTATAACATAAATTAGAAGAGAAATAGGGGATAACTACATATGGGTTTCTATAGATGAAACAACTGATAGCGTAGGAAGGTAGGTACTTATTTTTTTAATTCAATTCGTTTGTTAACGTAAACTGTCCCCTTTAATTGAATCTTGCACTTTAATTCACATAATATATTAATTTTAATTTTGTTGAACTGCATCCTTATTTAAATTTATATTTAGTATTGCGTCTTTGCTTTCCTAGATACATTGCGAATGTCATAATTGGCATTTTGAACTCCAAGACCAATAAGAAATCGTATCTCCTAGCAATGGATATCTTTCAAAACACGAACCATTCTTCTGTTGTCAAACTATTTAACGACTCTATGTCTGTTTTATGGCCGGAAGGTATACAGTACAACAAAGTTCTTCTTTTTATTGCCTATGCAGCACCTTACATGCTGAAAGCTGCGCAAGGCCTGCAAATTTTATATGAGAAGATGATTCATGTAACCTGTGTGGCACATGGACTACACCGGGTTGCCGAGAAAGTGCGGGAAATATACCCAAACGTGAACAATTTAATAAAGTCTCGCAACGTGTACAGACATTTAAAGAAATAGCTGCGTAAATATCTCTGCCACCCGAACCAATCATAACAAGATGGGGCACTTGGCTTAGTGCAGCAGAATATTCAAATAATTTTTGCTATAGTAAAGGTGTTATATTTAAGTTTAACGCTGATAACGCGCTATGTATACAAAATGCACAATCTGCAATTAAAACTAAGGGCATACGGAAGGACTTATTCTCCATTTTATCGAATAGGGTCTAGAAATAATAATAATAATAATAATAATAAGTGGTCTTTAAGAAAATTACAAAAGAAAAAGCAAATAAAACTAACAGTATATACAAATGGCGAAGTTGAGATGCCATTTCGTAGTAATGGCTCTGTTCTTCCACTTAACTGTAATTGATATAATTAGCAATATATATATATATTGCTATGGTATATAGAGGCCATGTATTACATAAAATACGGTTATTTATTTACATGAATCTAAAATGAAAAGTTCAATACAGAAATTATACTGAAATGATAAAATGAGAAAAAATTGTGTTAAGGATTGCTTATTTAAATGAATAATAATTGAAACTCAAAGATTCAAAGTACATTTTAAAAGAAAGTTATTACATAATGAGTACTACTTGATGATGATAACAAGAATTAACAATAAATACAAAGTTGAATGTTGCAGATGACAGAATAAAATTCTATTTGTAACAATGTATAAAGTGGGCACCATTCAAATTTATTTATAACGTGTAGCAGGCAGGAATAATGGTAGTCTAGGATAGCAATAAAAAATTGGGATGATTATTAGAATAACAACTTAGTAGAACAACGAAAAATTTGATATAAAATGGATATAAAAATTTTGTAATTGTGTAAATACATAATAAAACCTATTAAAATAATGAAGAATTTTAATAAAATGTAAAGGGGTATGTTGGTTGCACATTACAAATGAAATAAATATAGTCCAAGGCAAGATTTTTGGAATATCAAATACCATAAAAACAGGGATTGAAGAAAGCAGAACCAATTGGGTGTGTAGCAGGGGAGTACTCATTCCTTTACTATCGTAACAGGAAGTAAAAAATTGTGAAGACCAATCAAAATATGTTTTTGAAAATGTAATGGATCCAGTTGAAGGACAAAAATGCGACGCAGTTGGCAAAAATATGTTTATTATCACAATTTTGAAAGTGGGAACCATCCGATAGGAGAGGTTATACTTTCCCACCGCCTGTTTAACCTTTATTACGATGTTTTTAGACCAGAGCAGGCAGTGGTATTTCGTGGATTTCAAAGCGATTTCGTGGATTGCGGAGGGATTGCAATGCGATTACGTGGATTGTAAAGCGACTGCATAGATTTCAAAGCGATTGCGTGGATTGCGGAGGATTTCCGTTGTGATTTCGTGGATTGCATAGGAATTTGTGACAAGATTGCAGGAAGTGGTTAACCCCTCGTTGAATTCGGAACACCATCGCATGAATATACTTTGTTTCATTTAATAGCCAATAATTATATAAATATAAGAGCCAATCATTATGGAAAGAAATGTAATTTGCAACAGGTTTTAAAAAATAAATCTTCTGTTCGTCAGAAACTTACGAAATTAATATTAATAATGTGTAATTTATGTATACAAATTGCGACAGGCCACTAGGACCATAGCAAAAGCAAGGGGATTTTACATGTGGCCGTAATTGTATTTAAAAAATTTAAAAATCGAATATATACCTTGTATTTAAAATTATCCTAACGACCTACCGCTATCGTACATTGATTGTTCGTTTGTTAAACACCACGACGGCCACATGCTTATTCTTCTTGCTTTTGCAATGATGCTAGTAGCCCACCGCATTCTGTATGTGTGTATGATATACATCGATGTTATATTTCTAAGAAATAATCTAAATAAAAACAAGTTTGAAGTATTTTTTTAATTTATTTTCTATAGGTACTATACAGAGAGATTTTTCTTACTACGAACACGGCAGACGATATGTCGAATTTACAAATGCCGAGAATTTAACTTTGACAGTTCGCGTATTTTGTTAGTAGATAATATTTGCTGTCATTTCTATCTTAAAATCGATAACTACGAAGCAACGGATCAGTGCAAATTGTAAAATGGTATTATCAGGGTCCAACGGTCCGGGAAATTCAAAATTCTTTCACAACATTTGAAAATAGGCGTTCTTTATCGTTATCAATGTTACATGGAGTTATTTCAAATTTTGGAAACTTCGGATGTGTTTCTCCCCAAAAGCACAGAAGCCCTAATGTTCCCAATGAAGACAGGTATTTAAAATAGGTTTGCATTACCGCTAGTGACTATCCAGACTATTTATTTAAATAAATTGCAGAACTAGTAGATTTAGCTGCGATATTCTTCCCATTGGCCATTTCAGAAGTATGGAATTTTGTGAAACTGTGACAGATATGCCTAAAACTTCCTCTGAAAAGTCGTTTTCACTACAACTAACGATTTGAAGAACTGCGTTTAAAAATTAAAAGGGTTGTTCAGAGTACTAGCACTAATACGTTTCTATGATCGCTTAGGATATTGTTTAGCGCAAGAAGGCAGGTTCTTTGAACAAGAGCTAATTTAAACTTCTTGAATTGTGTTGTTTGAAATAAAAATAGTTTTATTTTTGTTTGCATATTTTTTTTACTGAGTTAGTTTGTTCGGAAGAAATTATTTCTTTCTTCAGAATGCGTTTTACTTTAAGAACTACCTTCTTTTACTGTACTGTTAATCTCTAAAAATCCTGTTTTTCAACTCTGAATTTATCACCTGAATTAATCACAGAATAACAGTACCTCATATATTCTATCTGTGATATAATAATTAATTTAAAAAAAATACACTAGGCGTCTGCGTTGAACAATTACTTAAACAATCAACGCAGACGACCCGTGGATATATCAGAGTACCTTAGAGCGACTGTCCATCGGTCTTGGCGTACTTTTAGGCAATCGTAAATTCGCCTTGTTTTACTCGTGTTCGCAGTTCATGAATTTTCACTGTGTGTTAAAATGTATTATTGGTATTTTTTATCATTATTGAATGACATTTTTTAAATTACTTTGTAAATTTTAAATAAATTCATGCTGAAATCTATTCACTGGGTATTAATATTTGTATTTCTTGCCGTTAGGGGGTGAGAAAACATGCTAGCGCTTAGGACTGTTTTCTTAACCAAGCGAAGATCATTACAGTGATATATGTTGTAATATACAGTGTCGGTCATAAATTTGGACACATGGAATTTTTTCATTATCCATTTATGAGAAAATGTTATTTTGATAAAAGTTCTTGCATCTTCTCAAACTAAAAATGCACTTGCCAAAATTAAAATACCTTCTTTCGTATACGAGGGAGTTGTGAAAACACGAAAATGGCTCAAGAATAAAGTACCCTCATTTTTCAAAATACATACACAAAAATTGTATTTGGAAAAGTTGTTTATAATTGAAAGACGGTGCCGAAAAACAATTTTAACTAGTTTTTCCTATGTTTTTCGTACCACTCTGTGTATTGCGGAACATGGGATGCTTCAAAGTTATTATCGGATATGATCATATTGTCAAACTTCAGTTTCACTCATTTAGCCACCAGAAAATTACGTTAATCGAAATTAGTGCTAAAAAATCTAATTCTTTGTCCAAAGTAAAAAACAGGTATCTTCAAAAAATGTAATAACAAACGATCTGAACATCAACAAGAATTTAAAACAATTAAAATTTTTATTTGAAATGATAGCAAATATTTACAAATGACATTTTCATTTAGTTTGAAAGATAAAAGTACTTTATTTTTGAGGCATTTTCATTTTTTGGAACCTCCCCCGTGTACAAAAGAATACTACATTGTGTAGGTATCTAGAACGAAAAGCGTAACATTCGCGGACAACTGTGAATATTGTTGGGCGAGGCGAATGCCGTCCAACACAGGAGTTTGGGAATGTTGCTTTTTGTCCAAGATACAAATACTATTTTTCTGCCGATCGATACGAGTAATAGGGGGGAATATTATTCCTGTACAGTTTTATTGTAAATTACCTAGCAACGGCTGATGTAATAGAATGTTTGACTTTGCTCAACAAAATTCTATCAATAATATGTCAATTCTAGTACGATTGGCGGGAAAAGATATTTAAATTTTTATTTTGGGAAGATGCAAGAAGTTATATCAAGAATAACATTTTCTGATAAATGGATATTAAAACAAATTTCCATGTGTCAAAATGTATGAAGGACACTGTGTAACATTATAAGCAACAATCAAACGTGACTAATTCTGTCAATCAAACGGTTTGTATTGTAAGAAAACAATGACAGATACTTTGTTCAATCAGGTATATTCTAAATTAATCAAGTCTTCAACTAGAAGAATTAAAAACTACTTTGAAAATTTAGTTGTTGCTATAATGTAGAGAAAATTAATAAATCAACGCCAAATGGAAAAAGGATGACAAAGGATAGACGGTCGAATTTCCATAAGTATCTGCTATAATTATCGAGATTCCTTATGAAAACATCGAAATCTGCCCACCCTGTAGGGCTTATACAAGCGATTTTTATATAACTCATAGTTTTAGAAATATCTTCCACACCCGCCTCGCTACCGGACCCTGTATATTAAATAATTATTCTCTCTGTTCACTAGTTTTTTATTTAACTGCTATCTGTTCACTCTAATTAATTCAGTACAGGTAGCCTTTGATGTACTGTTTAACTTTAAATTGTATCTAAATGTCGGTATCGTTTGGATACTCCAGAAAATATACATAGTTTCTTCGAATATACGTTTACTTTGTGGCTTATAAAACTTCCTTTAGTACATGTATACTGCGCAAGTTAATATTTCTTCTGTTCTGCAGTCAGTTTTAATTTAACTTTTCCTGAACTTCAATTCAATTCTTACAAAATAAAAAAAAGCATCAATTAATTTATTCGAAAATTACACTACGAACAAGTTTCCAGTAAAAAAATGCAAAAATAAATTAATATCACAATGATTTACATCTAGGAAACAACACTAACGAAGAAAGTACAATTAAAGCACCTGTAACGTGAGTTCAACCTTCAAATTAACACAACGATTAGCTGGTAGAGATCTAGTTACGTACAAAAATGCAACACACTATGCTAATTCTACATAAAACCCGTATTAAATTTACTTAAGCTTGTGCTTTTTCGCCACATGATAAGACAGGCTTTTGCTGTTCAAGCCAACGTAATTGCACAGCGAGCACTTAAACGGTCGATCCTTAGTGTGCAACCACATGTGCTCCTTCAGTTTCTTCTTGTACAGAGTGTTGTAATCGCAATCGCTGCACTTGAAAGGTATTTCCCCATTATGGGTCATCATATGCAACTTCATTAGGAACATCCGGTTGGCACCGTAATCGCACTTGTCACAGCTGTAGCGCTCCTGCTTATGGTGGGTGATTAAATGGCTCATGAAGTCGCTCCTCTCGGTGGTGATGAAATTGCACTGGTTGCACTTAAATGGCTTGCTGTCGCAGTGAAAGGTCTTCATGTGAATTTTCAGAGCATCCGGCTGCTGGGCGTGGTACTTGCACACACTGCAGTTGAAGCGCTTCCTGCGCACTTTACTTTGGCGCTCCGAAGCACTGCTACTGATAAACGGTGCATTTTCGTTAGGATCGGGTGAATCTTCTACATTTTGCTGTGCAGCTTGTTCTATTTTGACTTCTACGGGTTCCTTCGGAAGGATTGCCTGGACAACTGGTTCAGGTTGCTGAATTGGTATCAACAACTCACCCTCTTCCTTTTTAATGTGGGTAACATTCAGGCTGCCATTCATTTCCCAATCCAGGAGGTCGGTTAGCGGAATGAAGGCGTTCGCCAGGCTGAAATCTTGAAGCGGGTACGAATCGGCGGTAATCAGCGGATGCTCTTGGTCAAATTCCGGCTGCTGCTCGCAGTCGAAAATGAAGTCCAGCTCGGACGGCAGCTCCATTTCGTCGTAAAACGTTGGCGTGGCGAAGGTTTTCATATTTCAAAAGATTTTTGACGTGTTGTACAGCTGTATTTTGTGTAATATTTTACAAAGTTGTAATTTTGCCGGAATGTACGCACTTATTTATTTAGGTTATGTTTTGCAGTGTTTAGACTACTGCGGTGTCTGAGTTGACGCGAAAGGTAGTGGCTCCTGTATGGCTTATTCATTCACTGAAATAATAAACTGTATTTTATCTTTAAACGGCAATTTACGTAACTTTAAGGCTGGTTTATACAGCTTTCTTAGCCCTAACATAAGTATTAGTATTAGCCCTAGCAAATATGAATCATTCAGTTGCCACTGACGAGTCTTACTTAGTCAATAAAGCAGGTATGACACCGTACTATTTTTTTGCGAATACTTACGAATAAATTTTTGAGAAATTTTACTAGTAAATTTTTCCTGAAATTTTTCTTAAACCGAAAATGCAACGTATGCAACATATTCAATATTTGTTCATACTTCTTGAAAACCTGCGCAGTAATAAAACATCTTAGGAATATTTATAATTTATCTACAGTAAAGTTGGCAGAATTTGTAGTTGAAATAGATCAACATAAACATAACCTAAAACACTGAACAAGTGGCGTTAATTAAATAGTGTCTTGAGTTTATTTAATTCTCTTTTAATTGTCATAAGCGACAATAGCGACAGTGAAGAGTTATATTTGACAGCAGCAGTATTAATTCACTTAAAACTTGGGTCTCTAAATTTAAAACTAGTGTGAACTTATCATTTGCGCAGATTTACGCGCACATTTATGTTTACAGCAAGATTATTTAGACAGTGTCTAAATAATTTACGCATAAATTTACTAGTAAATGTAGTATACAATTTTCTGGTTGAAACGTGCAAAAAATTTTAAAATAATTTATAAACAAATTTGCTCATAAATTTTCGCACAAATTTAGCATCGTGTCATATCAGCTTTAGGCCCAGCTGATCCTAAGACCTGGCCTTGAGATTTTCCCACCTTTTAACTTAGTCCTAAGAATTTCTTAAAAGTAGAATTAAACTTCACAGGGGCACATGCATACTTAGAATATTTTTGAAGAACAACAATAATTGTTAAAAGTGCGATTTTACACACACGCATTTGCGCATGCGCTGTCGTAAGTTTCCTAACCCAAAATATGTCTGCATAAATACCTGTTTTCTTCTTAGGACTAGTGCTAAGTTAAGACTAAGGATAATGCTAATGGTAGAGCTAAGAAAGCTGTATAAACCAGCTTATTCGCATATTTTATCGTACTGCAATCGTAAGTATAATAAATATAGACCTTTTGGAACTAGGCGAGACACTAGAATTTAGAATGTAGGATAATTTCTTGTGCTCAAAGCCTTAAATAATTGTAGGTTATGCCACTGATTTTATGGACAAGGTCTAGGCATGCGGAGTGTACCAAGTACCTTAGACACCGACCGCTTTAGTCATATGGTCAAAGTCCTATATAGGATGTAAGGACATTTTTAGATTGTATGAACGCACGGCTAATTAGCGTTATTTTTTAAATTACGACCCCACTTATATATGTGTCTTTCGAATTATTCCGCCTGAATTTAAGCATATCAAGTTTATCCAGGCATTTAGTAGCTTTCTAGCGCACACAGCTGTGTTATTCGCTTACAGCCAACGGTCCTGAAGACACTCATTTTGTGTATCTCAGTTTCGATTTGTTAGCGCGCCCAGAATGTCCGCTCGTTGAAATATCGATCCGTCTACGACTTGCTTTCCTGCATGTTTTTGGCGTGAATTTAGGAGACAGATGCCGTGTGCCTGAGAGAGCAAGTCGGAGGTTTTGCTCTCACTACTTTATCGATCGCGCGGCCGGCGCGCATTTTGCAGACAGAATCGATCCGGCGTTGCAAGAAGCGACATGTTATTGAACAGTGCGTTTTCTGAGTATGTGTGTGTACCGCTGTTTAGTTATGATTTGGACTCCCGTGGCTCAACCACAAGTTTTGTGTTCCGCCTTGTTTTGAAACAATTGAACTGCACGTGGGGGCGGTGTTGAACTGGGTGTCATGTTGGTTAATGCAGGCCTTGTGTACCAACCATTGTAACTTACCTTAGAAGGCTCACACATCTCCGACTAGCTCAATACACGGCTGCGATAATGGTATAATAAATATGAGATTTTAGTTTTACTTCACTTTCGCATAAAGGTCTTAGTTCATTAAACAAGAAGTATTGGGCGCCATCAATTTTATTCAAAATTGTTAATTTTTTCAATATTTATACATTTTACATTTTACCAATACTCAATGCCAATTTAAAGTTCTATTTAACAGACTGCTAATATTAGATAGGATAACTTTTACCTAGTCTTTAATATGGGATTGATCCATCAAGGTCATCATTGGTTATTTGATTTATTTGACTGTTATGACTTCAAAGGATGTTTATTATACTTATTGAACATATTACCTCTTTTATGTAAGATAAAGATATAAAGAGCTCTTCATGCCCCTGTAATCGCTTTTAGTAATTTCAATCTAGGTTGATGACAGATTTCCTGTTTAATTTAATTTACTCCTTCAAGTCTAGGAAAAGTCCGTTATTTACAAAACGCCTGCCTTATGACATTTGACTTCAATTAATTTGACATTCGTGCGACCACAACGCGACTCATCAGTCCAGCCCAAAAGAAGGTAATTAACAATCTTATTATATCAATATTATTCCATTAGCCGTTAGTATTGTGGCTTATGTCCTTATTTAGTAATAACCAACATATTATAAGTAACTAACTATGCGAACAGCAATTAACGATTCATTAACTTGTTTAGAACCAACCTATGGTTAACACGAAGAAATCATGGTGTCGGCTCTCTTGACCTTTCCCATAGAGTTGAGTTCTTAGATAACTAGAAGACCCTCATCATCACACCAAGGAAGTGTCTTTCTTCGGTGAGTTTTATTTCTAAACAATTAATTTGATTTTGAATAAGGTCCTCCTTTATCGATTATTTCTCTCCTCATGGCTTCACCATTGGCCTGGAGAATATCGTTCCATCGATTGAAAAGGAGTACGGAACTATAGAGGAGGCCTAAAAGCTAAACCAAGGATACCCCTAATTAAGATTCGTATGAATTATCATCTTATTTACCTACCAGCTAATTAATAACTGCTTTTTTAGAAAGAAATTGTACAATGGATTAATCCTATTTGCCTGAAAAATTATTACTTTTTAATATATTGTAGAATTTATTCATTAAAACCTTACAATCACAATGGTTATCCTTTTTAAGCTAGGACTTAGAAATGGTGTGGCTTTCTTGGCGACGCAGAGAAGCTTCTTTCTGCTTTTTGCACCAAAACAGGAAATAGTTTCTCTTTTATTATTTTTTTTTTGTAACCGCTAGCCTTCTAAAATATCTAAATTAATTTATTAAAAGAGTGTGCAGCCCATACACTGCTTATGTGCTTTAGGTTGCCTATCTATCAGGTTTTAATAATACCTATCGGAATTCCTTATAGTAGTCAAGCTCTATACTGCTACACTTGGAGTTTTCATTTTGTCGTTGGGGCGGCAACCCCTATATTTCGTTTTTTGAACTGATTCTTTGTGAGAACTCTTTAGCAGCTTGTCATGTGTTCGCGAAGCTTTCGCATTAACGTTCTGCTAATGTCCCGCAGCGTGCTTCGATTACGTCTTCTGGAGAAGATTATCCCCTGGTTCCGCCGTATCCTCACGTGGATTTGGTGCAGTCATTCCTTTATTTGGTATCTTCTGCAGTGTCTGGGAACAGCAGCTGATTGCAGTAGCATGGAACATCAATTTGGCGCAGAGCCAAGCTCTTTAAAGGTACCGTTTGTATTATTAACTTAAATATACAGAATGATTCGACGAAATATCGGACTGTTGACGTAACGCTGCGGTCGTTTCACTTTTATTGTGTGCTTTTTTGCATTTGTCAAACTATTATAGTTGTTTACCTGTCACTACAATTCATGTACTGTCAGTTTTCATGGTTCTGTTCGACTTTATGTAGTAGCATTTGTAATGTGTCACAGACAGCAACTTGTTTAGTTGAATACTGCTATTTATTATCGCTATTTGATTAAGTATTTCGATAGTTTGATGTTCATATCGTTTTTCAGTAATCTCAATAGTAGTTGATGTCAAGTTTACCGAATATTTTAATCGAGTAAGACGTTACGCACTTTACATAACTACCGTTTACCATTTCATATTTGTATGTGGTTTTATATATTCAACTAGTTTGTTAATAAGTATATTTCATGTCTATTTAACTGTGGTTTTCTTGGTTATTGTGCTTGCGATTTTTGTGTATTGTATTTTATAGTGATAAGAAGAGTTTGACCAGCTGATCAAGTGGATTTTCGAAAGGTAGTTGCTGAAACGGCTTGCTGACCAGAATACTGCCAAGCTTAAAGTTGAAAGGTGAACACGTTATGCTCCCACTTTTTATCAGCGGGTTCACTTATGCATTTTTCTAGTGTAGGAATGTGGTGGCGCCTTATCATTTTAGATCTGCTTACCGTTTATTAGGCTGTTGCCCTTGTGTTATCTCATGTTGAACCTTCCCCCCCCTCTTACTCCGCTAAAGTTAGTCGGCAAGCCCTTTTGTAGCGGGCGTGGGGCAGCGGTCCTATGAGCTACATTCCCGATTGTGAGTTAGCTTAAGTGCTAGTCGTTTAGTATTGTTTTGGTTTATCGTAAATACCGTTTCGTACCGTTACAAACTGGCGCGTGGTCGTAATTGTCGGTTTAGCCCGTTACAAGGATTTTGCCGAGAAGGAGTTCCAACCCTAGCAAGGGGATGCTACACATCGTAGTAACATGGGAGCATTGGACTCACGGCTTTACATCACTTCCGAATGATGACATTCTGTAGAGGTTTCTATTCAATCTTTTTTTATTTTTAAAAACCTCACCGGGACCGGGAATCGAAGTCGCGACCCTTAGATCAGTAGTCAGGATGCTTACCACTGAGCGAGCTGCCCCCACTGTCACAGATTTGTGGAAGTATCAACATTATTTTATTGAAATTCGTGTCATTACTTTTATAGTATTTTAATTAGAACTATGTAAGTGCCAGTTATATATCTTATGTCAAAATAAATCGTATCTAGTGGTAATAGAATGTATTGTCGTTAACCTCATTTTACCTTGCGATGTAGAGGCTGGTGCTTTATACGTTTGCGTCTGTCGGTACAATGCTCAACTTGCCCCGAATTTGAGTTACAAAAAAGATGGAGCGCGCCTTTTGTGCTTGCACAGCAACTATTGTGTGTATGTCTTGGTGATGTGTTGGCCTTGTGACTCTATTTCTTAGGTCTGTGGTTCTAAGTAGATCACAGTTAATAATTCGGTGCCCAACTGTGAATGGTCTCACCGAGCCCGATTCGAATCACTAAGGCTGCGAAAAAATTTCGGCCCCCGCGGGATTCGAACCCATGACTTGCTTAATGCAAGCCTAGCGCTTTCCTAACTGCGCTACTCGCCTTCTGTGTTAATAGATTTATAGGTATTTCAAAATAACAATAAGGCCTTTGTGGCAAATGTTTATAAAACATCAATATTATGCCAGAAAAAACTTAATAGGTTAATGCAAAACCTTCAACAAACTGAGAATTGGCACATTTTTCAACTTTGTGTTGCGGTTCTGCAGTTGGAATTTCTGTTAGGTCTATTTATTACAGCTGAAGGAGCCAATTTGGTCATTCCAAATCCGAATCTTTATCAAACTCGGACGACTCTGTTAACGAAATTATTACAGGAGGAATCACACAATGTTCTCCTAATAAGAGATTCACAGTGCTTAATGCAGTTTCTCCACTATCAGCATGATACTTGCTGAAAACTTCCTCCCAAAACTTTCTGATTTTTTTTTTATGAATTTAGGGCTGACATTATTAACTTATATAGTTACACATTGCCCGTATAAGTTGTTTTGCTTTAAAAACTCGTCAATTTTATATTTTTTCTCTAAATTATTCAGGTTGGTTTTAACTAGATGCCAAAGTTGTTTTCTTATCGTTTTCATCAAAATTACTTTTGTTTTTATACAGCCCGGCCTGGAGAGTCTCTAACAGCACTGAGTGATAAGGGGCATTATCCATAACGAGAACACAATTTTCCCCAATGCTAGTTAGAGCAGGCACCAACTGATTTTCTAACCACTTTTGAAAAATTTCGCTGTTATATTTTATTAATTTAATCTTACGATTACTACAATTGCATTAGAGTCATAAACACTTTCAATCGATCCAATACGAAAAGTAGTTGTCAGACTCAAACAAACTTTTACTTACGTTAACTATTTAATTAATTTAAATACAAACCTGCAAATTAATAACACAAAAATGAAAACTATTTATCATTGCCTTAACCAGAAATGTCTGTCGCGTTGATATTTTCAAGAACACGCTCCTTTTTTATTGACGCTTCATGATGCACGTTTAATGTAACAATAGGACTCCAATTTAATCTGGTCATCGATCGCGATTCTTCCTCAGTACGGTTTTCGTTGCGTGAAAAAAATCCAGCTCACAACCTACTCTTATATTGCAGGTGGGAGTGCGTATCAGCAAGTTGTTATACGGCAAACTCTTGCTGCTCTTGGTTTTTCCTACTCTCAAAGCAATTTTCCGAATTTCTGGAAATGTTAAATGTGCTCTATTTGGTGGATGTTGCGGACTTATCGTGCACGTTGGTGGTGTTGCTTCAGTTGGTTGCTTCATCTTCTTTTCGTACAGTATACAATTTAGTTTCTTTAATTAAGCACTCATTCTTTTTTGCGCACGATATAGAACAAAAAATATAATTTTTGACATATGACATTTTCGCTTAAAGTAGGTACGTTTTTTTCCTATAAAAATTTTGAAGGTCAAAGAATTTAGGGTTTATGTTGGCATTACTTGGATTCCTTTAAAAATATATGTTGGCAGCATTTGTTTTAGTAACTTTTCAGAACTAAAAATTGGTGGGAAATTTATAATCTGACATTAAAGCAGTTTTGTTTTTAGGTAATCTTTCGTAAACTTCTTCTTCTGGGATGTTAGGTTGCAGATCCAACAGTTCCTCTGCATACTTCAGAATTGCCTTTTTTGCATTTAATTTTAAAATATTCCGTTTTTTACGCATATTCATTTACAGAAAAACCTGACGAAAATAAATTTTCTAATAAGTTTAAAAAAACAGTTTTGCCAATTTTAGCTTGACCTTGAAAATTTTTATAGGAAAGAAACGTACTTTACTTGAAACATCGCCGTGATTCCCAATCTTGGGTACGCGGATCCCCAGGAGTACCAATCGGGACATTTATAGGACGCAAAAAATGAATAATGACAGAAAAAGGAACATCTGTAATGGATTCACTTGACTTCGTTGTATCTGTCAAGTTTTCAACGTAACTATTACTATCTGTTAACTAAATTAATGCAACTGTCAATGTCAAAATTTATAAAAATTTACTGAGTGTACTCCCAAATTTAATTGCTTTTCGGCAATGTAGGTAGTTCAAACCTAGCAAAAAAATCATAAAAGTTATAGGTTATAAAATGGTGCTTGTCAAAAATATTGTGAAAATAATAAATATTGTAATCATATAAACAGGGGTGTTAGAATCAATTTTAGAAAGGATTAAGGGAGTACAATGGTTGAAAATAAACTAGATCTATTTAAATATAAATTGGGAATGTGAATAATTATTATGCAATTACAAAGTAAAAGGAAATTTATAATAGAGTGAAAAATGCCTATTTGAAAAATAGATGGATTCAAAAATAATAAAATTATAAAATTAGTTGGTGTAAATCAAATATTATTATAAGATAGAGTGTAAAAGTAGAAAAATTGAGACTTTGTTTCGATTATTGAGAAATAACAAGTTTTGATAAATGTAGCAAAAATAATTTGGTGTGTTTAAAATATTAAAAATAAACCCTATTTTATTGAGAAACTGTTTGGATGATGATAAGCGTAAATACTAAATTGGAGTGGTGTAGTTAAAAAGAAATATGAACCAAGAAGAATAATTAAATACATAAAACTAAGGAAGATTACAAGTATGTGGTGAAACTAATGGCAAGTATATGGAGAGTTCCAGAGGAGGACCATCGATTGGGAAGGCACATTTTAGGAAGTTAGCAGAGGATGTATTGGAAATAGGTGTCTGCAGATTTGGTCTGTTGGCAGCATAATGTAGGAAAGGTTGAGTTGCTGATTCTGGACTGTTGGGACATCTTGTCTGTCAGCGAGGCCTTTCATTGTGGGAAGGTGCTTGGGAGGTTGGATTAGTAGGCGGAAAAGAGCAGTGTGGTTGACATCCAGAACATTGTGGAGACCAAGTGAAAGATGAGTGATCTTGAGTAGTTAAATAATAACTAGAAAAAGAAATAAAGACTATAAAAGGTGAATTAGTTATTAAGGAATTACTTACTGTTTTAATATTGTTGTATACTAGAGAAACAATCTGGAATTTGTTATTTTGATTTCAAATCAGTTTGACATATAGTTGACATAAGTTATTTTGACTTATGGGAATGATATTTAAAATTAGAACATCAAATTTCAGAAATAAGCAATCTAGATAAAGAAATCCACCCCTGATTTTTCAGGAGCTAGCGCAATTAATAATTATTGATACCTATTCTGAATATTAATAGGGCAATTTTAATTTGACAAAATAAAAATATAATTCAAAAACATATTAATATCACTATACCTAAAGGTACATAGCATATATAAGGCGCCACAACGTGGACCTTAGCATATTTATGACGGCCCAACGTGTGGCAAATTAATAATCAAAAATAATAGCTCACAAAAAAAGTAAATAAATACAACACCTTGTTAAGCCAGTTCATATTTACATTCAAAAAACTAAGTAGTATATTACTAATGCGTCTTTTGCCCTTTCTAGTAGGGTAACCCTTTTTCTAATATTATTATTGATGTTCATATTTGTTTAAAACTTCAAAATTAGATTGTAATTGAAAACGTCACTTTGACTATTTATTTTCCATTTACTTGACGTCTGCACTGTCAAACTGACAGTATGTTGGCACCACTACTATTTTTCAAATTTTAATTATTAAATTGACGTGCAGTCTAATAAAAACCCATTATTTTGGAAGTATAGTCAAGACGTTTTTAAAAAATTTGGCACTGACAGTGCCGATGTCAAGTAAATGGATAATACTTTTGAATTGGAAGTTTTTAAATATTGCCAAATTAAAAAGTGGAAGTTGGCAAAAACAAACATATTTGTAAGTGGTGCGAACTTTAAGGCTGTATGACAGTTGTATCAGTTTAGTGAACAGATAATACATTATTTGTATGCACTGCCTTTATAAACTACTAGTGAATCTCCCGAGCTACGCTTCGCTTTGCTAATTACACGATTAAATATAATTTAATTTTACTTTACTTTTTCGTACTTTTTTTGAAAATAAAAACCGACCTACGATCTAAGTCCAAAAATTAGCCAAATTTTAAGCTATCAGACAATTTAATCGGTCCAGTATCTTCGGAGGAGCTAGCGAACAAAGAAAGAGACTACCGATTTTATGGTATTGACTAGTGAGTCACCCGAGATACGCTTCGGTTCGCTAATTTAAGAGAGATTCATTAATATAAATTAAAAAAGGATGCATCGGCAGGGAATCGAACCCGGGCCGCCCGCATGGCAGGCGAGCATTCTACCACTGGACCAAGGTGCTTCCTTGAATAAGGCGCTGCTATAATGATATATAGTGAATCACCGGAGCTACGATTAGTTTCGCTAATTATGGGGATTTAATTAAAACTTTACTTTTTCGTACTTTTTTTAAAATAAAAGCCGGCCTACGATTTAAGTCTAAAAATTTACAAAATTTTAAGCTATCATACTATTTAATCGGTCCAGTACCTTCGAAGGAGATAGCGAACTAAGATACAAAGAGACCAACGATTTTATGGTATAGGATGATTATTCTATTGTTATTTAATAACATTATTAAACTATTTGTCTTCAGTTATAACACATACATTTGAAATAACTAGTATAGTCCTTATAACGAATATTCAGGTTCACCTAATCTGTGACGGCGTAATCGTACCACTGTAAAAACAAGATAAGTCTTCTAAAAATACGTACCTAATTGCATTGTTAAAAATAGACATATCTGAAACGAATGGTTGCCTTTTTGTCCTGGATTGTCAAAGTTAGGGTTTGTGTACCTCAATGACATTTGATGTTGACATCTACGTTTGTTTCACGTTTCTAGTGTCAGATACATCAATTTACGAGTAATGTTTGTAATAATATGCTCGTATTTAACGTCTGAGTATGTTGCCTGCTTGTTTAAATACACCGCATTCAAATTATGTTCAATCTGGAACATGCATAAAAGTATCAGAACCTAGATTTGAAAAAAATCACTTTCTGTGTCATAATATTAAAAATAATTGAGAACACTGCTTCACAACAATTTAATTACGTGATACTGAAATTGCATTACACTGATTATTTTTTTCGTAGAGATTTCAACCAATCAGAAGGCTGGGTTTAGTTAAGTTAGCTTGTATAATTTCGATTATACAAAATCGATTATAGTATAGTAACTTCACTAGGCAACGCAATACATAATTTTTGTCAACTTGATATTGTTTTCATGGAGATGACTTTCAGCTAGGTTAATACAAACAAATCGAGCTGCCAATAAAATATTTATTTGTCCCTAATATTAAAATTTACTCAAAAAATAATCAAATCGAATACAATGCGTACTTCGAACAGGTTATACGTCTCAAACTTTTTGCACAATGACAAATCGTGTCGCTGACGCGGTCGGACTATTTAACCTGTCAAACTGACACTCTTTTATTATTGTGCAACAAGTTATCGACATATAACCCGATAATATCGAAGTACTTATAGTATTACTTCTGCTTATATTAATTACAAATATTTTACTAATATGAAGAATATAATTTATGGAAATGGATTGCAAGGAAAACGCAAGTGAAAAGGACTGGGAACCACTGACTTAAAACATATGTAGTTTTCAAACGAGCCAGTGTTGCCAACACTGAAACTATTTCAGGCAAACCAAGGAAAGACTACTGACTTTAATGATAAAAAACAAGAAGTTTAGTTACTAATAACTGGCAAATATAACTTTCTGCGCTGTATTTTTACGAACTCCGTGAAACGTGCGTATCAGATCCAAATGGGAGATGAAAAAGTAGAATCAGAATGTCGGAAAACCAACCTTCTATCTTGTAAAGAACATGGACTCAAAGGCAAACTTTTTTTTAAATTTTTAGAAAAATTTTAAATTCTGTCTAGGAATTCATCTGGCAAAGCTATGCTTCGAGTCTAATTGGTTGGTTTACATTTTTATCATTGTATAGGTCAAAACGTCTATGTCTATAGAACGGTGATGTTCTAGTATACGAAAGTATAAATCATCAGGCCATTTCGGAAAGATTGCATGCTGCATGGTGCAAGTTTATTTGGTCACTGCATTAGTGCATACGCTCATGTTTGTTAATTTTGTTATGCCTAAACACTTTACTTCTTAATGTATAATCGTTAATTAAGCAGGTGTAAATAAACGTATTAAATCAACCCGTTGCTTCATATATCTTTTAAAAACACCAACGTCGCAGTAGGTAGGTACGTAATAAATATTATGCTTCATACTGCAACGAATTGTCAGCTTATTCAAGTTAATTAGTTTGGATTCTAGGACATAATGAGAAAAATTTAAACAAATAAGCCTATAAAAAAGTAGAATCGTAACGTATATCATTATGGTACTAATGGTAAAGATTATATCAGACGAGGCGTCAATCGAGTCTGATAAGACCACGTGTACCAGAATCGTATACAAAATCTTATTTGCTCGCAAAAATTTACAAAGTAATTAAATCTAACAATTAACCAAAAAATGTTAAAACAAAACCAGCGAGTATGGTCTGTTAGCCATTTGACCAGCAATGTTAGCAACGAATTTGTTAGAGTACCATAATTATATCATTATAGTACTGATGAGGACTATAATGATTTCATTATAGTACTCAGTTCCAAGTAAATATGTCTGAATGCCATTGAAACTAACACTCATAATGTTATCATTTTTACAAACAAGAAGATACATAATTAATGATTGTTAAAAATTACCAATATCAATGTATTTCATAAATACACGTAATACAAAATGTACACAGGGTAATCTATGTCTATGACATATGTGGTGCCAAACAATAACTGGTGATAAGTGAAGTCTTTTTGAGGAAAAAAGTTGACACGCACATATTGTAATGGTTTACTGCCCACAGCAGTTGTTGAGATGTTCAAGGAACTCCAATTATATCAGTGCATTATAAACCAAAGTGATTTAAAAGCAGAGCAAAGTATAGTGACACTTATTCCAAGGAAAAGACAATTTTAGTAGTTAGGCAACGACATGACATCAAAACTGTAGTCCATAAGGTAAACCGTGTTATCAATCTTAATTTCTTTTTTAAAAATTGAAAAACTAGTTGCTAAGTGACGAGACAGTCTTTTGTTGATGATTACCAAACAAGCTAACATTTTACATGTTTATTTATTTATTTATGTCGTACTCAGACAACAGCCGTTAGGCCAATTATAGGCGTCGCTGTACATTTATGGGGACTTCCTACCCCACTAACGACTGTCATGATGTTATTATGATATCCGGAACCAACTAATTTCCGTGGCAGCCGTACCACGAGGCGCCGAGAGAGGCAGCCGTGGAACTCCTATCCCAGTGCTGACCAGAAAGAGCGTTGCTTGACTCTACTGATCGAACGTGGACGCTTGTTCAAGCTACACCACCCGGGACCACTGTTGGGGGCAGATTCAGCTCCGCCTTGTATCGCTTTAAATTATAAATAAATAGTAGTTTGTATACCACCTTCCTCAAGGCAGCAGATAGACGCCGTATTGACGCCTTTGAGATATTTTGTTAGCGGAGAATGCTAAGGGTGTCGTGGACCGAAAAACGTACAAATATCTCAATCCTAAAAGAACTAAATATCAACGAAAGGCTAAGTACCTCCATAAATAAATCCATATTGAGATACTTTGGCCATATTATGGGACGAGGTGATGATGCTCTTGAGAGACTTATCGTCCAAGGTACGACAGAAGGCAAAAGACGGAGGGGTCGTTCGCCTTCCCGATACATAGACCAAATAAAGAAGCTGACCAGTTCCTCAGCCCACGAATGCACACACAACGCAATGGACAGAGACTTATGGAGAAACAAAGTAAATAACTGTCCAACATAGATGCTGTCACGATGCCCGGATACGGGCGTATCGAACAAGAAGAATACCACCTTCATGTGGTTTGTTTGCCTTGGCCCTATGGGCCTCGACAACTAAATCCACATTCGTGTTAAAAAGCTAAACTTCAGTGCCGAGGAGTACCGGGTGGCCAATTAAGAAGGGCACTCGGCTCTATCTCGAAAAGTAATTGTCGTAAAGACTTGGGGTAAAAAAATTTATGACTAAAGCGGCCAAGAGAAAATGCTGGAAATTATTTTTAAGTTTCTAGAATGGCCGCCAGGGGGCGTAATAGCATTCTTGAATTTTAAATCCCGTTTTTTGAGAAATATTCTTATATTACAGATAGCTAAAATAGACACCGTTTTAAAGCTGAGATAAATTCTATTCTTTCTTGTTAAATGCTTTTTGCTCTATCTCTTAAGAGAAAGTGGTGGGGGGTGTCCGAACATTTTCGGAAAGAAATGTCAGTAACTTCAAAATGGCTGAACGGATTTTGTCAAACTTGAAGTCTTTGAAAAGGGCTTTTCTTAGGCTGTCAACGCTGCCTTGAGCGGATTGATTTAGATTGCTTGTGTCGCCGCTAGAGGGCGTTTTGCGACAACACTACAAATGAAATTGATTTTCTCAAAAAAATTAAATGCATCGATATCACTTTTATTGCAACAGAAGATAGCCAAACAAGGGTCTAACCCGCTAGTGAAAACCGCATTTCGATATTTCTTTCCTAACCTAAAATATCAGTAAAATAAATTAAAACTCGAAATAATGTCGCATCTTTGGGAATATTTTCAGTATACCTGCCATTATTAAATCCTAATTATCGTTCGTTTACCAAAATATACATCAATTTACTGTTAAAATACGAACATTATATTTAAAATGTCAATAATAATTAATACTCATTCAATATTATTGAATATTGCCTTTCTGTCCACACGAAAAACTTTGACAGTTGGATGGCCACTATCAGGATACTCCATCGCATAGATTCTAACAGAAACAGTTGCGTTTTCATTGTTTTGAAAATAAACACGAAACATATCAAACACTTCTACAGGTGGAAAAGGCATTTTTTACAAATAATGCCACCAAAATGCACTATAAATAGGTGCAATCTTAATATGATTGACACTTAAACACCACCATTATAATTTTTGCTATTTTTTTCCAACGCACACTTGCATTTTAAAAATTTCGAATTTTGTGTGGACAGAAGGGCAATATTTAATCATATTGAATGAGTATTAATTATTATTGATATTTTAAATATAATGTTGGTATTTTAACAGTAAATTTATATATATTTTGCTAAAAGAACGATAATTAGGATTTAATAATGCCAGGTATACTGAAAATATTCCCAAAGATGCGACATTATTTCGAGTTTTAATTTCCTTTACTGATATTTTAGATTAGGAAACAAATATCGAAATGCGGTTTTCACTAGCGTGTTAGACCCTTGTTTGGCTATCTTCTGTTGCAATAAAAGTGATATCGATGCATTTAATTTTTTTGAGAAAACCCATTTCATTTGTAGTGTTGTCGCAAAACGCCCTCTAGCGGCAACACAAGCAATCTAAATCAATCCGCTCAAGGCAGCGTTGACAGCCTAAGAAAAGCCCTTTTCAACGACTTCAAGTTTGACAAAATCCGTTCAGCCATTTTGAAGTTATTGACATTTGTTTCCCAAAATGTTCGGACACCCCCCACCACTTTCCTTTACGAGATAGAGCAAAAAGCTTGTAACAAAAAAGAATCAAATTTATCTCAGCTTTAAAACGGTGTCCATTTTAGCTATTTGTAATATAAGAATATTTCTCAAAAAACGGGATTTAAAATTCAAGAATGCGATTACGCCCCCTGGCGGCCATCCTAGAAACATAAAAATAATTTCCAGCATTTTCTCTTGCTCGCTTTAGTCATAAAATTTTTTTACCCCAAGTCTTTACGACAATTACTTTTCGAGATAGAGCCGAGTGCCCTTCTTAATTGGCCACCCGGTACATTGTTTTATTTGAAATCGAGAATGGTGAGATTACATTCTAACCAATATTTGTAGGTTATGTTAACGTCAGTTGTCGTTTATCTGTCTCCTCGCCACCTACAAAAAAGTCGTAAAATAATGGATTACTTCACTGCCGATTTCTCGTATTTTAATGACGATTTCGAGGTACTTTAATGCCGATTTCAAATAAAAGTCTTTTGTAATACCAGTTGTGTGTAAAGTTATTCACCAGTGTGCAGGGCAGCTTTAAGTATAGTTTGCCATATGTGAAGAGTTCCAGTGTAGCAGTTTAGCAAACAACAAGATTCGTCCACGTGCAAGTAGCTTCGGGGGCCCATTTCCATAAGTAAGCAGCATCGCCCAGCAAAAATAATATCTGCTACGTGTAGAGAGGACCTTTAGGAGTCCGTAGGTGTAGAAATTTCAACCAACAAGCCTTTCCTAAGTGCGTAATTCCCGTGGCGTCATTAGAAAGTGTATCCAGCGTCCGAAAGGTCTCTGATTAAGGCAGGATTTCACAGGAAGCTCTTTCAGCAGCCCCATAATTCGGGGTGTTCTTCAAGATTAAACTGTGTACGAGGTGGAGAGAAATATTCCAGAATCCCAGGTCCGTCCAGCTTCGAGTAATTTAAATAGCGTCTCTAAAAAGTGGAAGTTGACGCGGAATTTTCAGTTTTTGCCGGATATAGAACAAAAAGTAATTGTGCGTGAGTTTTAACGTCACATTAGAAACAAAACGAGGTTATCAGTTGCTACGTCACAGAATTAATCGTATTTACCTGATGCTTCCTTGCTGTTTTGTTTTAAAATTTAATTTTACGCTAGTTTGCACTGACAGATCATCTTATTTACTGAGTCAAATTTAGTGGTTATAATTGTGAGATGGAAATTGTGCATTTGCCCTAATATCCGAGTTAAAATGTCATACAATAAGTTATTTCACATACAAAGTTTCTTATTAATTTTATGAACAGACACCCTGAGTTAAGATTTGTTTCATGTTCACCGGAGCTAAGCCCTAATTTATTGCAAATAGATAAAACAAGGAATGAGCAATAAGCCATTTATTTGTGGTAATTATTATTACACTCTTTTAATTTGCACTGAGTTTGTCAGGCAATTCTCAGTTAAAACTTAACAATTCATAAAGTGCAGTAGCCCTTGCCATTAATGATTTTATTTAAAACACTATTATTATATTTTAAATGGCGAAGGCTATTACAATATATCGGATCTGTTTTTTTCTGAACTATAGCAATTTTAAACCTTTCTATACTGAAGTAAAAAATTGCTTCTGCACTATTATTATGAAATTATCAAGCCACCTATGAAACAAGCTAAGACTCGTAACAAATAGTTATTTGTATACCAAAGCATTGAAGTTTAACTTTTTATAACAAATGTGGATTTAGTTGCCGAGGCCCGTAGGACCAAGGCAAATAAACCACATCAGGGATAAAAAGGAACTTCAGTTCCGACGATTGCATTGGTTTTTTTAATCGAAAAATTGTGAAATTACAACATTTTAACCAACTTTCGTGGGATATGTTGACGTCGATTAACGTTTAATGACGATTTCAACATTCTTCACTGCTGATTTAAAAAAAGTATGAACTTTGTGTAGGTGTAAGTGCAATGGAAGACTAGTTCGATAAAGAATACAGATAACGTGGATGTGTATGGTTATTGTAATGGTAACCGTCGATGTGCCTTTATTGAATATCACCGAATATTTTTGTCCAAATGGCTTGCCCTATTACACATCTTCTGGTAGCATCCATATTACTGACTTACGGAAAAGAAAACTGTAAAATCGCTATAGCTCAGAAACAAAAGTGGATCGGGCATATGTTCTTTTTGCTGCCATTGCTGGTTGCCATTTGACACACGTCATAAATCACCCTGTATACCTTTATTATTTACTAATATAACGTGTATAGCCAATTTTTTTAAATGTTGCTCTGCATTGTAGCAACTTTACTATATATTTTTGAAATCAGAATTAAAAGCTCTATAGGCTGGTTGTTTTAATATTTTTTTACTAACAATTTGTTTGCACCCAATAAAAACGCTGAATTGTGAAGAGATAAACAAAAAATTAAATAATAAAACACTAACCAACTGATAGATTTTAATTCTGATTTGAAAAATATGTAGTTTTGAGATATTTTAATTAATAATAAAGTTGCTAAACGCGGTACAAAATTTAAAATCGAATTGTTATTTCACATGTATCATGTATTTTGATGTTCAAGTTTTGGTGTTTAAATATTTCTGGTGGCAAAATTAAATATTTAGTGTTCAAACTGATAGACAATAAAACTTACATTTTGGGTATCAATTATGAATAATTTGTGGTGCTCAAATATTATTTTTGTTGGCAAAAGAAACATATCTGGAGATCAAGTAAATATTTCTTCAATGCTCGATTAAATACTATCCTTTTTAAAACTACGTAAAAACCTACACCTTCAATTAATGAAAACGCAAACTGTAAATAAAACTTTATTCTATGCATTTTTACATAATTATTAACACGATAGAACTGACTATAACAAACTATACAATATTAGTTTAATCTGGAATACCTTCTAGGCCGACGACCTTGTAAGGATTTCCATCGCCTAGCCTCCTGTCTCGGTGGTACTGCAAGCGATCGCTTCTGTCATAGAGGCCTCTGCGATAAGCATTCCCCAATGCAATTTTGTTAAAAACATAGGCTGAGAAATGCGGCAATGCCATTGCCGCAAATATAATGCCAGCACCCGGCAAAATTTCAAACCACATCTTGAGGTATCACGTAGCTAAAAAAGGTTCAGTAATATTTTGTGGTTGTATATCAAATGCTACCAACTTGTATGTGATGGAATTGTAATTTTTCTTGGTTTATTGCCTCTGCGAGAACTAGGTAATCTAAAACAGAAAATGTTTGCAATTTCAATGTTCACAATATTTAGACCGCACAATATTGTATAAATGATATGCCCCTTTAAAATATAATAGCTATTTGTCTAGGAACTATCCCTTAAATTGATGCAAGCCTTATTATAAATTACATAACAACAAATTGGGTTAGGTCAGAACAACCAGTAATTTTCCTTTAATAACCTTTAAATATGTAAAATTACACACCTCCTGCTTCCTATACTAAAGTTTTCGCAGCTTTATAATCGAAACTTGGGAAAATTAAAGAATTTCAATTTTAGAACTGCACAATCTTTCATCCAAGGCGGCCATGCCAATTGTCAATTCTTCAGTATGATTATCAAGCAATCGTCCAAACCAGCTTAGAGCAAACAATACATTTGTCATATGCAAAACCTACTTGGTTTACTATACACCAAAGAGCTAACAATATTTGTAGAGCTAAAACCATTTTGCAGGGAGCAGAATTGTAAAATTAAGCGAAGCAGGATAAAGTCGGTTGTTTGGGGAAACGTAAGCTTCTGAGCGGGATGTTATTTAATGTTGTCATTATCACCTTTGTAGGAAATTTTAAAATTCGACGTGACCTCGCCTGTGTAATCGTCCTAGCGATCTACTTTTGTTCAGTTGGTGGTTACGTTGTGTGTGGCGCTTTGTGTATGTATCAATTGTATTATTTTGTGTACCTTCGGCTAATACTAACGTCTGTATTTTAGCAGAGCATGTTCTGATCTTTCTATTATCGTTTTCGTTAAAGCTCAACTTGTACGCTTCAATTTATCGCCTGAAACCTTAATTTGTGGTTAAAGGGAGAACCAGGGGCGTCGTTAGCATCGGGCAAACAGGCTTCAGTTCAAATTTTGCCAAATGCAAGACTTCGTGTGTGTGGTTTAGTGACGAGTTCCTATATATTAAAAGGAAGGAGAAAAATTTGGCTGTATTGTACTGGTAAGTAAAATAAGAGAATAATAATGTGGTTACTCAATTTATTATGAAAGATATTGTTGCTTATTACAGTATAAATTAAAAAATTTCAGTTTAAAATATTTTGTTTAAACGTATTTCTCATTAAAATATAATTACGTATCGCAAATAGTTAGTTAGTTGGGTGAGCAAATGACCCAGCTCATCTCAAGCGGCCGGCCCGTGTTCGATTCCCGGCAGGCTCTATAGACGGATTTTTAAAAATTGTACGCTACCGTGCTAACACCTGTGGTAGTCATTAATCCCTAACAAAGGAATTCTTCCTCACTGTCGACGGACAAGGCTAGCCACCTGCCCATCCTAAGGGCAAAGACGGCTCATAGAACCACTTTTTTGTTCTAACAGGCCACTGGCCTATAAGAAGAAGAAGAAGAAATAGTTACTGACGGTAATAAGAGTCATAATAGCAAAATATGTTTTCATATCGTTACACAAAATCAAAATTTATACATCATAATAAGTAAATGCACTGGTCTCGCTAAGTTTCTGTAACAAAACTTGTGCCCAAGTGTGTAAAGACAAAAATAAGTAAATTAATGCTATTTATATATTACGTTGTTTTTAATTTTTTTTTAACAATTGGAAAGCGTATTATTGATTTCTCAAAAAGATTTACTCTAAAAGTTTGTGCTTCATTTAAAACCAGTTTTAAGAATTATTTTATGGTTTGGCTGTAAAGTAAAAAATTTAAAATTGCTACAAGTACAATACCTTTGTTTCTAAAACGTTTAAAAAGCTATAAAAACAGTGTTATTGTGTTTAAAACGTAAGTTCAGATATAAAATTTTGACACAAAATATTAGTTTTTATTTTTCTTCATTTTTTAATTGAAAATGTTATGTTACTTCCTTTGCTTTAAACCTTATACTGTACTATGCTTAAAGTTTAGTGAACAAACTAATCAGTTTTTTTGACGTAATTATTATTATCATCATAACCTTATTTACCGTTAGGTGTTAAGGTGTAGTATACAAAATAAACAAAGTTAACAAAATATTAATTCAAGTACAGTACTGTAAATTAAGTGTAATTCATTCCTAATTTATTTTACTCTATTTTATTCTCCTCCATATATCATCCGGGCCGATTCTTTCTTGTTGCGTGCCAATCTTTTCCTCTCGTTCCATGTCATTCCCTTGTCTTTTAATTTATCTTCTAACTGTTTGTCCCACGTTTTTCTTGGCCTACCTCTTGGTCTTCTCTGCTGTGTTCTTGCTTGCCATACTCTTTTAACTGATCTCTCCTCTCCCATTCTTACCAGGTGCCCAAACCATCTTAACTGTCTTCGTTTGATATCTCCCATTATTGATTCTACTTCCAGTTTCTCACTTATTTTAGTATTCCTTACTCTATCTCTATTAGTTATTCCCATTATTCCTCTTAAGAACTTCATCTCCATTGATTGAAGATAAGATAAGGAGGGCCAGTATGGGGATCTCGGTAATGGTAAGAGATACAAATTTGGTTAAATGGGAAGAAAGTTGGGCAATTAAAGGACTAAAAAAATGACGTTTAGAAATTCTTGATATGATTTTTCGTTTTTGAATTATCTCAAAAAAACCGAATTTTTGGATTTTCTTTTTTATTTTTTTCTGGCGTTAATATTAAAGTTAGAGCGAAACTGATTAAACTTATTTATAGAAACTTTTAGTGGACTTAATGATTACGTTATTAATTTTTTTATGCGACGTTTCGTCTTCGAGAAACCATCGTCAACTTCATTTTTTTAAATACGGTCCTGGTTTTTTTATGCCAAATTTGCAAAGCCCTTGTTACTCTAAATTCAACAATGTACCACATATTATGGTTTAATTACGTTTCGAGCTTTTTTCTGATCATCATCAGAAAATTTTTTAGGTACGGACCTGCATTTCTCATAATTTTGTAAAAATAAGTTCATACAATAAGTTAGGCTTTTTTACATCCCGTTAAAATATTAAAATGCACATCATAATTTCATAACTCTGATACATTAATTTAATAAGCAACCAATAACTTTAACAATAAACAACAAAAAATGAACAAAAGATAGGCAGAAAGAATGAGAAAACGAGCCTTGAAACAATGTAATAGGTATTAAACGTTTTGAAATAGAAGATTGGTTCTTGAAGCCTTTCAAAGTATAACGCCAGTATTGCTGAATAATGTTTTAGAATCTACAGTTAGATGTTATTTATGCATAGAGAATGATGGCAATCTTTTTGAATACCTTCTGTAAATTTAATACCTATTAAATGGTTTCGATGTTCGTTTTGTTATTCTTTCTGTCTATCTTTTGTTCATTTCTTTTTTGTTTATTGTTAATAGTTATTGGTTGGTTATTAAATTAATGTATCAGAATTATGACATTATGATGTGCATTTTAATATTTTAACGGCATGTAAAAAGGCCTAACTTACTGTATGAACTTATTTTTACAAAATTATGAGAAATGCAGGTCCGTATCTAAAAAATTTTCTGATGATGATCAGAAAATAGCTCGAAACGTAATTAAACCATAATATGTGGTACATTGTTGAATTTAGAGTAACAAGGGCTTTGCAAATTTGGCATAAAAAACCAGGACCGTATTTAAAAAAATGAAGTTGATGATGGTTTCTCGAAGACGAAACGTCGGATAAAAAAATTAATAACGTAATCATTAAGTCCACTAAAAGTTGCTATAAATAAGTTTAATCAGTTTCGCTCTAACTTTAATATTAACGCCAGAAAAAAATTTTAAAAAAATCCAAAAATTCGGTTTTTTTGAGATAATTCAAAAACGAAAAATCATATCAAGAATTTCTAAACGTCATTTTTTTAGTCCTTTAATTGCGCAACTTTCTTCCCATTTAACCAAATTTGTATCTCTTACCATTACCGAGATCCCCATACTGGCCCTCCTTATCTTGGACACACTGTATATCTAAGTTATATTGTAGGTTAACTTTGTTCTTTGAATAGACCACTAAATCATCTGCAAAGACACTCTCTGCTATTTCCACTGGTTCCATATTCCTATATCCCACCATCAGTTTCTCAACTTTCATCTTTACTTCCTTCATTACATTGTCCATAATTACGTTGAATAGTATTGGGCTGAGGACTCCTCCTTGTCTCAGCCCCTCCATAGTTGCAAATTCTTCCGATCTTATGTTTTTAGTTCTAACGTAATTCCTTGTGTTTCTGTATAACGTTTTAATACAGTTTATTAGTTTATCTCCCACTCCTCTTCTACTTAGGCTGTTCCAAACTAATTTTCTAGGTACACTATCAAACGCCTTCTTGATGTCCATAAAAGCCACATATATTTTGTTATTAACATTTTTCTCTATCAGTTGTTTTATCATGAAAATGTGTTCTTGAAATCCTCTTCCTTTTCTGAATCCGCTTTGTGTATCCTCTAATTGTCTTTCAACTATCCTTTCTAGTCTTTTAGCCAGGATCCATTCATACATTTTGGCCACTATGCACAATAAAGTGATACCTCTGTAATTAGAACAGTTCCTTTTGTTCCCTTTCTTATATATTGGCATCAGTATTCCTACCTCCCAATCTTGTGGTATTTGTTCATCTCTCCAAACTTTATTTATTAACTTTACTATCACATCCAAAGCCTTCGTTCCGAGGTTCGTGATTATCTCTGTGTATGTTCCATCATGCCCTGCTGCTTTACCCCTTTTTAATCTTTTCAGGGCTTCCGACAGTTCTTCTCTTGTTATATCTTCGTCTTGCTCACTATATTCTGTAATGTTCTGTTGTTCCTCAATTATTGTGTCTTTGTTCTTTTCTGCCATTAAAAGTTCCTCGAAATACTCTTTCCTCCTCTTTATAATGGCGTCATCTTCATCTAGTATTTTTCCTTCCTTAGTTTTAATGTGTTTTGCCTTGTGTTTTTCCACGTCTGAGGGTTTTTAATACTCTATAAAACAGTTTTTGGTTCCCGAGATAGTCACTCTCCATCCTAACCCCAAATTCTTCCCATGATTCTTGCTTTGCTTGTTTTACCATAATTTTTACTCTATGTTTCTGCTCTTTGTATCTGTCATATTTTTCATTAGTTCTATCTCTCAAATATTTCTTCCATCTCTCTTTCTTGGTTTTGATGTCTGCTTTTATTTCCTCATTCCACCACCTGGTTTGTTTGTTTTATTCACTAATTTTTATTACTCCACAAACTTCTCTTGCTGCTTTATTTAACGTTTCTTTTAGAAGTTTACACAGCTCTTCCACGTTTGATCAATCTACAGTTTCTTTAATTTTGTCTATCTGTTTCTACCATTAAATTATATTCCTTTGCCGTGTCTCTTTCTTTCAGCTTGTATGTTTTGGTTTTTTCTTTGTAAATATTTGTCTTATCCCCAGTTCTATGCATTTGTTTCCGTTTTATTCCCTGTATCATTATTTTAGACAAGACTAGATAATGATCTGAATATATTTCGGGTCCTCTTTTCACCCTTGTGTTCTTTACTTCTTTCCCGTGGTTTTTATTTACTATTACATAGTCTATTATAGACCTTTCGTTCCTACTACTTACTTCTCTAGTAAATTTATGTATTTCTTTGTGAGCGTAGAAGGTGTTAGTTACTACTAGGTTATTTAATATGCAGAAATCAATCAGTCTTGTTTCATTGTTATTTTTACAGTTTTCACCGTATCGACCAATTACTTCTCCAGTTTCTTCATCCATTTTACCAATTCTTGCATTGAAGTCTCCTATCATTATCAGTCTTCCCCTATCATTTTCTACGGGGGCGGACTGGCTAGGGATGCCGGGATCAGGTCCATCCCGGGCTCTTGGGCCGTCCGGGCCCGCAGGTTTTAAACTAAAATGCAACGCCACTAGCACGTTTACACAGGCACATTTTGGCCCCATGACTCCCGCCCCGCAATTAATTTGTAATCCATGTATTATGAAAATGTAATTAAAAATAGCTCTTTAAGCGCCCCAAAATCTCACAGCACCGGAAATATCTTATTGATGTAAATACTTCTTTGTGTATAGCTAAAAAAATCCAAACCCCACTCCGATTAGGATTTGAAATAGCACGCGCCGCGATTGACAACCAGAAAGCAGGGAACAAGCGCTTGCATTGGCAGTGAATCCCAGTCTAACTTTTATAGTTATTAAGGTACCAAGGGGCATTATGAGTAAAATAAGAGCCCAAGATTGTTAGTGTACTAACCGAGGGCCTTTGGCCCGAGGTGTGTACAACAATCGCGGGCTCTTAGCTCATAATGCCTGTGGTGCCTTCAAGGTTTTATGTCCTACCAATTTTCTTACCTAATTCATATTCATATTCAATTCATATAATTACTATGCTATGATATTTAAGATTGATCTAGTTAGCTGATCTAAGTTAGATTTGTGACATTAGATGAGCTGTCATTAATTTTCATTGTGACAGTGGTGCATAATTTTTGAAATAAAGGTTGTATCCATGGAAACAAATACTGTTAATTTTTCATAATAACCCTAGTGTTCTTATGAAGAAAATAATTGCCCTGGAGCGTTATTTTGTATCTAAGATACCTTAAAATAGAGTCATTAATTTTAATTAATGTACTGGTAGGACATAAATAAACAATATGATGTTACTTACACAATGAGGATATATATAGTTTCATTCATATATATTTATATATTGTTTGTTTATGAAGTATTTTTGATTATTTTATTTCTGTTTTTATGCCCTAATCTTCTTGAGAATGAAAGCCTAGTCTTTCGAAACATAGAAGATAAGAAAAATAAAAAAGTAGTTTGTTGGGTGGTGATTACCATAAACTTAAAAACATTAATACCAATTGATCATGAAAGACTGCAACAAAATATAATTTATACATCAATATATGTACCTATTCAATAAGATGATTATTAAAAAGTTATGCAATGCATGATCCAATCAACATGTTCTGTAATGCAGCATACCCTATGAATGATACATTTAATTTAAATAATATCCAGATTAGAGATGGGCGCGTGAGTGAATTTTCGCTCACGTCACGCACGTTTCACGCTTGCTTTAAACAGTCACGTTCACGCACGTTCACGCTCACGTTCACTCACGTTCACGGCGTGACACGCCACTCACGACGTGACACGCAGCCTTTATTTCAAAATTTAAATTCAGATAGAACAGAATGTTCAAATTTAAAACCAATGAAAAAACGCTAAAGAGAACTAAAAATATGTTTTGCACCTGACATAATTTACGTGATATGTTGCAATCAGAATAGTTGACATAAAAAGAAAAAAAAAGAAAATTGACTACAATAACTTCGACAAGGGATAAATACTGATTTCTCGCAAATATATTTCTTGCAGCTGTCTTCAAAGACATTACTTTTAATACTAAAAGCTGTCATTGGAATTGACGTTTCCCTTATTGGTATGAGTACAGAAGGTATATGTTGCTAGACAATACTTTTAATTCATAGGTTTGAGGGTACTTCGTACAAGGATCAACATTTTCAGCGTTAAAGCGAGTATACAAAAAAACATTACTTTTATTAGAATAATAAGTTCATCTACACAAGTACACAATAAATTGGTTTAAAAATATCATCTACACAATACATTTTTGGTTTAATAATAAAACGTAATTAACAGTTTCAGCGTTAGCCGAGTATAAAAAACAAACCATTACTTTTATTAGAATAATAAGGTCATCTACACATCTACACATTAAAATGTTGATTTAAAAATAAAATGTAATCAACATTTTCAGCGTTACGTCGAATTCTGCGCTCTTCTAAAATTCGCCCAGCTGTAGAAAATACTCTTTCGCTTGTAGCGGAACTTGCCGGTATGTTTAAAAGTTTTTTTAACAGTGGCGTATTTACACTGTTTTTCCAAAATCCTAAAATGTCATCTACATTTCCGAATTTTAATTTAACATACTAATTTAGTTTTGTTTCGACATCATCCTAATTACATGTGTCATCGTCAGAGCTATCTCTAAGTGTAGAAAGATAAGAATCTGATGCTGATGTACCATTTTTGAGTCGATTGCTATGAATTTCATCATTATCATCTATAGTTTTATTTGCATTATAATCTTTTTTTTTCTGTGAAGGTATGAACTTTAAGGATTTATAATTAGGGTCCAAAAATAAAGCCACATAATGTAGTAACTTGTTTGGCACAATTTGTGATTTAATGAATTTAAAAGTTGCAGCACCCTGCAGTTTTTTATTCATTACTAAATATTTAACGTGAAATTAACGTGAAACGTGAATCACGTCTTGGAAATTTTCACTCACGTTCACTCACGTTCACGTCACGATTTTCATATATTAGTCACGTTCACGACGTGACACGCCGTGACACGACGTGACACGACTGTTTTCACGTCACGCGCCCATCCCTAATAGGTACATACAAGTATTTGAATGTTGTTCTTTCTTGAACGGTTTACTTTGTAAGACCTGATCGCAAGGTATTCATCGTTTCGAATACCTACTGCTTTATTAAATCGCTTTCAAATTATCCTAATTTTATCAGACGTGCCTGGGCTCAATTCTAATCACTTTGTACAAACCCGTCTATATGTTTTTGTGAAGGTTGAATTTAAACTGTAAGTACCTCTTGCTGTTGATTTTCTGCTTTATATTGAGTTACTAAAGTTAACTAATGTCAATTAATCATGTTGCCCCGTTTCTAAAGTGACTTTTAATGGAGATTTATTTATTCACCTTATCAGTATCATGTGATCAACGTGCTGAAATATTATCGCCAATATATTTAGCGAAATAGCATTTCGTAATAGTTGAATAAGATAACACAAGGGATTTGCATTTCAATTTTAAAATTTGCAACTCTATATAAGAAAGTGTCGTTTATATATTGTACACTTCACACTTTCTGAAATAGTTGAAAGATATGCTTTGAGGTACGAGTAGGTTTCCCACTATGCACTCGTGCTTGTACAGTAGTAGCAAATTTTCCATGAGAATGAATGATTTAATTCCGTTAATTAAGTAAAACGGTTATAGATGCTTCCTTGGATGTGATTGTAATTTTCTCGATTTTATGCATTTAGTTTAAGAGCTGCCTACGATGTCTGTTAAATTGGCGAAAGGTCAATATTCACTTATAATACCATGAGTAGTCAAAGTTATGTCGACTATTTTTGAGGTGGTGTCACGAATGTCCATTGCGCTTTGGTACGATTAGGACGAGTGCGCTAGCACGAGTCCTAATCCCAAGCGCAATGGACATGAGTAGTGATACCACCGCAAAAATAATCTACTTAACTTTGACTAAGAATGGTATTCGAGGGACTATTTAATGAACCAAACTACCTTTTCAAATTAGTTTTCAGTAAATCTAGCATCAAACTACGCAATTTCTATAGTAACAGAACACTAATATTGACTTTTTCTAATAAAAATCGCATTTGTTAAAAATAGTCACTTGAATACCTTCTAGGAAGATATATCCACTGATATTTTTTTGATTGGTCAAGAAACGTCAGAATTCTGGATTTTTATTGGTCACTTTTTGACAGATGACAGGTGAATTGAATAGTCAAAATTATATTTATTTTAGGTGACACTTAACAAGTTAACATTTTAGATCTTTCTTATTTAACTTCATAAAATGCTTACAAATATTATTCGAACGTTTCAAACTATGGGAAATGATTTTCAAGTTAGTTTTTTCTTACGAAGGCTGTATTGAATTTATATGGCTCTGATTTTAATAATTTTGACTACGTACAATATGTTGATTGTTTTTTCGTTTATAGTGCAATGTATTTATGTTTACATCAACTTGTAGTCCACAATGTGGAGTTATTTGGTAATCCTGAGTCGGTTTGTTAGTGTTTTAGTTTCAATTTAATACTGCTGGCTCTATAAGTCAATACAGTTTCTGGTGAAGAAAATCGCAGCACTTTTGGTATTTACGATCTTCTAGTAACAAGTTCTAACTTTTAGTTGGATAAAATTACGGAAGATGCAATATGTTTTTCAGTAATGTTATGTGGAAAGGAGAAAACGAATTTACCGTATGCTACATGCATTGTTACGATGAGTACACTTTGTTTATTTTAAATCGACTACATTAGCACAATGGAAGACAACCGCAACTATTTTTTCCGAGACCAAAATTTCAATCTTTTACTTGTTTTTACGGCATTGAAATAATTTATGAGCTGATGATGATGCTCTGTTTCACAATGTGCAAAGAATAGGAGCTGTCTTCAGTACTATTTTGCAACAGATTTATCAGGAATAAACGTTATCTGGTCAGATCAGCATATTTACTCTATGTTTTTTTATATGAAATTTAGATGAATTGTTTCGGTAATGTAAATAACTAGCCAACAAATGTAATTAGAATACTATACCAAATAAACAAGAGCTATTAGAAAACTATTTCAAGCATTAAAAGCATGTCGAATTCTGTGTACTAGTGTTATTTGAGAATATGCCATTCCTAGTTTAGTTTCTTATTATTAATTTCATATTCTTATTTCAATTGAATATAAAATAAGCACACGTTGATAGTTTAGTTTTTATATATACTGCTCAACAAATGAACTGGACCACCCATAAAAATGGTATTTGTTACATTAGGTACATCATAAAATATCTATATAACATTTTTTGTTTGATAATATACTCATATTAAGCATATTTAATTTCACTGTCCTCAAATATTAACTAAAGCATTAAGAAAATCATATTAATAAAATTAAAAACTAATAAAATTATAAAAAGATATTTTTAACAAAAATAAGCGGAGGACCAAATAAAGAAATTATTAATTTTTTGAGTATCCTCGAAACGTTTAAAAATATTTGCCAACGATTGTGCTATCAGCATTTAGGGAAAATTCAAAATTTTTAAATTATATTTTATTAATGGACATCGCTTTGAGTGCAAAAAGTGCCACTTTAATGCACTAGGTGCAATAACATATTCATCAGTTTCGTAAACTGACGGTAGTCTATAAGCAAGAAAACAGTAAGTATTTTACGTATCAAATCCAGATAAAGATACTCTGTCCGCACTTCTAAGAAATATACCAATTTCAATAACGGCTGAAGAAATTAAGCAAAAATTATTAGATAACCAACACTCTGTAATAAACGTAACGCATTCATATAGTCGTCTTAAAAAACTAATTCCAATGTTTCTCGTTGAACTCAATAAAATATAAAACGTAAATACATTTTTAGCTTAATATATTTCTCTCACTCTAAAGTATTGATTGAACCAAGACGAAAACCAAACACTTTGCCACACTGCACCAGATGCCAAAAATATGGGCATACAAAAACTATTGTAATTTCGGCCCTAGGTGTGCAAAATGTCAAGTTTCTCATTATTATGCAGCATGCACAAAATCAGAAAATAAAAAACCAATATTTGTAAATTGCGGTGGTGAGCGTACCTACTGATAATTACAGAGGGTGTAGAATGTAAAATTATAGCCCACTGGAAAATGTCAGAAATATTGGCTCACTTTTATGGAACCGTGTTTATTTGATGAAGCACTTCTGTAATACCCTTTAATAATTACAATTTTTAAGAAGCCGCGTACCGCAGTTGGGAAAGCGTTAAGCTTGCATTAAGCAAGTCCTCGGTTCGAATCCCGCGAGGGCCGGAATTTTTTCGCAGCTATCGATTGGAATCGGGCTCGGTGAGACCATTCACAGTTGGGCACCAAATTAACTGTGTTTTACTCAGAACCACAGACCTAAGAGATAGAGTAACAAGGTCAACACATCATGAAGACGCACACCTCACATAATGGTTGCTGCGCAAGCACACTGCTTTAAATGTACAATTTGTGATAGGTATCGATATTATCCAGCAAGTTATAATTAAAGTAGATGGAATGCAAAAGTGCATCCAAATAAATGAAATAATAAGGCCTTGGTCTGTTTCCGAGTATGGGGATCAAGAGCGTCAAAATTGTTGCCTAGCTAAAATGAAAGCAGGAGACGATATAAATTTTTGCCTAGCCAAGAGTGCAGGAGACGATAAGATTTGTTGCCTAGCCAAGAGTGCAGGAGACGAATAATAATAAATATTTGTACGACCATAGAACGAATGCTGGATGATGAACAGATAGGGAATGATTACTTATAATATAAAGGCAGAATTATGGATATAATAGAGAAGAATAAGGAGATAATAAATCAGAAAACAGGACAAGCAACTAAATATTGCCATAGACTTCTTGTTGACGAAACGAGGGGCTTCAAGAGCAAAACTTATCCAATACCGTTTGCACAGCGCGAAAAAGTGAAACATGAGTTACAGAAGATGTTAGATGATGATGTGAGAAAGCATTTAAAAACGAACTTTGTTAATCCAATGGTGGTAGTAAAGAAGAGCGATGGTAGCCATGGCTTATGAGTAAATAAATAAAGTTGATAATAAAATCAGACGACGTTTTCATATTTCAGCCATTTACCTATATTTAAAAAATGTAGATTAGAATAGGTTAGATTAGTTTACAAACAAATGTTGGGACACTCTCATTAGTATAGGTTATTTTAGATAGAATATGAATTAGATAAGAATTTGTTATTGAAGTTTTTAAAATGAGTTAAATGTCAGAATTGGGCTGCTTAAAAGAGAGATTTGAGTCATGCAATTAAAATTGGTGATACTTAACATTACAAAGCATGCAAATCAACGTATGCTGTAAAATAACACTCATGCGTGGTGATTTTAATTTTCAAAAATTGGAGGAAAACATGTAATGTTATTAAGCCCACGAATTGGCTCTGACTGCAGTGCAGGACAATCAACATTCAAATAAGCACAGAGTTGAGATATATTAAATAACTGCAATGGTAAACAAAAGTAACAGAGTAAATGCATTGATAATGAGATGCGAGAACTAATAATTAGTAGAGAAAGGCACGCTAAGACAGGACATGTTCAGGGGGTTTTGTATTGGCTCGTTAATTAATCGTTTTAAAATGAAAGGTTTATGCACAAAGCCAAACCGCATAAAATGTATTTAACACAAATGCTTTGCTGGCTGCAATTTGAACACAGAGTAATGTCAAGTCAAAGCATGAGGCTGCGAAAAATTGTGAGCATAGCAGAAAGGTAATTCAGTACGAAGCAGAATAGGAAAACATTGCAATGGCTAAATAATGGCAACAGTTTGTGGCAAGAGACATGAAAGGGAGGAACTCAAGAATTAGTGCATTTATAAAAAACAAAGTGAAAACAGAGCAGACCCGTGATTAAAATAACGTTCGTGAGTGCAACGCAAAGAGACATTTTTAAATTATAAGATTAAAAGACAATAACTTAGTTTTAAGAAATTTTAATTTTAAATTTAGATATAAAACTTTATTCTGTTTGTAACTTTTTGTATCAAAACTAATTTCCTTAAACCAAAAACCATTCAAATAACTTAGCAGCCAGATTCGAATTTGTTTACGAAACAAGGGAGAACAATTGCAATAAATTAATTGTTAGCTGTGTGAATTTTGTGTTCCATTTCAAACACTGTTTTAATTACAAAAAAAGTACTGGTTGGATAGTGTTGCATTTTATTGCTATAGTGCCCAAGTGCAGATAAAAGTATTTGCAGCACTGTCCGCAGCCTAAAAATTATAAATTTCTCCACCCGATCTTCGAGGTTGATCGGAAGACGAGCACATCAAAATTTCGAGGCCCATCTACTACAGCGAATAAGGCATCCAAAGCAAGAGGTCATCAACCCAGGAGATTAGCAGAGCGTGCAGGAGTATCCTGAGAGAAGGTTGCAGCCAGGGCAGCATCTCCAGCCGCGGAAAAGCCACGGTGCTACCCAGTGCAGCTTCGTTCTAAATCGACCAGATTTTACAAGGTAGGAAACTAGCCTAAAGTTAAGGATCACAGCTGGGCAATGCATTAAAACGAAAGATTAAACCTTTCCGAAGACGTCCAGCGTATTTCCAAAGGCCCATTTGCTTCGGTTTTCTCAGAATTAGCGTGGTTTGGGTAAATTCGGTAGATTTGGCGAAAGGGACGCCGCCGAGAAATAAAAGCCAGAAGTGGCGTGTTTTCGAGAACAACGAAGGCCCGGTTCTTCCTACGTCATCTTAAAACAAAAACTAGCTTAATTGCAAGCGGAAAAAATTCAAATGAGTTAACCTAATGCATTTTTCACGATATTTCCTTGAGTTTTAAGGTATTCAGACGCGCACACTTTAATTATTTGTGTCATCTGCCAAATTGAGGATTTTTAACCTACAGAACCGCACATTGAACTAATAACTTTGTATTGAGACAGATAATTTCAGATCAAACTTGAATGAAATAGTACACTTCTGAACTTACTTGAGTCAGTTTCATGTTTTATCGATGAGCTAGTCCATTAAATTTTGCAGTTTGATAAAATACTAAAAGGGCATACAACCATTTATTTTGTAGTAAATATAACATTTCATTTTAATCAGACAGCTAGCCGGTTATAGAGACAATTTCATTGCATATTAATGGCACCGCAACGTGGAGCTTAAACAGAGATGCCATCTCATTGCAATACATACAAATACGATTTTACAAAAGTAAGCCAATATTTCTGAAACTTTGAATTATTTTAATGAGGGTTTTCCGTGTTTAAAACAGACTTTTTCCCGCATCTCTTATTAGCCAATCAAATGCCTTGATTTTTCAAGATTCAACCAATCACGTACTTTTATAGTGGCAAAAAATCAAATTTTTCCCTTGGGATTTTATCAGTTTCTTTCACCACTAATATCCATGGCAACCACTAAATATGTTGTTTTAATCAAGGTGACATTTAAAAAACGAAATTTAAAACTGTCATTGTGCATCAGTATAAATGTCAAATTAACCGATACTTGGGAAATAGTTCACAAAATGTATTTCGTGCTCATGATTATGTTTGAAAAATGTTTTACTCAAGATTTGTTGTTTTTTTGGCAATGCCCCTCAACAAACTAGCTTTGACAAATTCCCTCGCCTTCGGCTCGGGAATTTGATCAAGTTAGTTTGTCTTGTGCCATTGCCAAAACAAAATACTTTCGTAAAACATTTTTACTGGCAAAATCATTTGCCCTTAATACATTATTACTGAAAATGTAGTTTACCTGAATAAATAATGTTTGGAAGGGTATGGGGGAAAAGCAAAAAGGATAGCAATGGGGACTTTTAAATTAGATTAAATATTACATCATGCATAGTTCACAAAAATTATTCTCTGCAGCAGATTTTACTTTTAACATTTTATGTGCAATTTACAAAAAAAAGTATTGACAAAACGTTTCCCACAACTAATTAAATTTAATTTAGTGGTCAAGAATTTGTCAGAACAAATTATACAGTTAATTATACATAAACTTTAATTAAATATGTATGCATTTTTGGAAATAAGATGTAATAGAATTATAGCTTTCGTTTAGTTTTTGATTAATGAAACACTACTTACTACCGAAAAATACTTTTGGCATATGATCTGGTTATTTAAAAAAACAAATGTAGGAAAAATTCTGATGTCAAAATGCATTTGTTCTATGTGACCTAATAATCTATTTTTGTCTTTTGGGCATAACCAAGGCGGTCTATATTCTTCCAGGCCATGACACTGCTGGCTCTGACGCCCCATTTTCTGCTAGGCCATTCCAGGACATACTAAGTTTTACAAGCATTTAGATACGCATACGGACAACTCGACGCGGCCAACTCGATACGGACCCAACTCGATCCGAGCCCAACTCGACGCGGGACAACTCGACGGCATGAATTATTAGTACAGTATTTTGAAAGAAAAAAACAAAGCATAACGGTAATTAATTTTTACCTAAAAAAAACAAATAAATAACCGGATCTAGAAAAGACAATTTACCGAGGGAAAATTTACCAGAAGGAAAGTTTTTCAAAAATTATGGTATGGATAGTATGTGTAACTTAATTTACATAATCTGTTTTTTAATATTTAATATAGCTCTATATGACAAAGTATATTCTTTTTACTGAATCACAATTTATTGGAAGGGCGATGTTTAACTACTGCTAATCTCTTTAAATATTACAAAAAATGATTTGCATAAAATCACAACCAATTCAAGTGATATATTAAAGCGGCCGCAATGCAGCAGCTTATAGTCACAGAAAGTATTTACAATAATATGTACAGTGTTGAAATCTTTTTGTTTTGTTAAACATTTAACAAGTAAGAATTTTTTTAAATTGTTGTTGCAGTCACAAAAAATATTTGCAATGATATATGTACAGTGTTTACAAATATATGCTTTTACGATTTGTTAACAAATCAGATTTTTTTTCACACTTCTTAAAGTCAAAACATATTTACAATTATATGCACAGTGTTTAATTTTTTTATAATATAAGTGAGGAAAATATTTAAATTTTAAAATTTATATTTTTATCCACAATTAACATTATCCAATAAATATTTAATACTAAACGATGCAGAAAATTATTCCCTTTAATTTAGTAGCACTATCATTTTTTTCCATAAAATTGGTGAGCAGGAATATGCATAACTGTGATAAGCCATGTAAATTGCCAATGTTCAAAGGTATGACCAACCACGCGGTATAGCTATATTAAACATTAAAAGGCAGATTATTTCAATTACTCCTACACATGCTATTTATACCATATATTTCGATAAACTTTACCTTCGGTAACTCGTCTTTCCTAGATCCGGTAATTTTTTGTTTATATTTACGTAAAAATTAATGATCGTTATGTTTTTTTATCATCCAAAATACTGTACTAATAATTCGTGGCGTCGAGTTGTCCCGCGTCGAGTTAGGCTCGGATCGAGTTGGGTTCGCGTCGAGTTGGCCGCGTCGAGTTTTCCGCGTCGAGTTGGCCGCGTCGAGTTGTCCTAGATCGTTTAGATATACTTGACGTTAAAACTATTTTGACAATGCAGTTTACTTCAGTTGCAAAAATGCATTTGAAGTGTTGCGTACCAAGTTGCAAGACGAATTAACTACTTCTCATCAGTTGCTCCAAATATTAGCGTGTGCAAACTTCCATCTAGTGAAACAGCACCACAAAAATAGTAACAAGTAACGGCTTGGAAAGATAGTGTTGTTTGTGAAAAGCACTTTAGAAAAGCCAATGTAAAGGTTGATAAGATGAAGGGACTTGTTCCGACTGTAACACCATAAGCTTTCAAACAAGTTATTTAAAAAAATAACTGTTTTAGATGAAGTCAAAATTAATAGCGATTTACTTGCAAAGGAGAATTAAGTAACTACCCATTAGAAATTGTTTTTAAATCGAATATTACGGTAAAGTGACGCACTTACAATGTAAATAGCCACGATTCTTTTTCAATTGGCTTGTATCAGAATGACAGGGACAATATACTCACAGATTGTCTATTTAGTGCCCAAAACTAGTCATTTGGTTGGTGAAACCATTTTGCCAAATTGTGGTAGGGCATTCGAAAGATCACTTTACAGGCTCAGTGCTACGGCCTAAAATAGTAGAGGCCGCCTTGGCATAACTCTAAAACAACAGCGGCAGACAAAAGTGTCATTCTCATGTGCAGCAACAAACACTCATTTCGTGTACTTAATAAAAAATAACTATTTTGAATAGTTTTCAGCATCAGAACACGCAGCATTGCTCTAATTTAACCACGTTCGTATTCTTTAAGATTTTCGAAATTCATTGGGGGACCTCAACATTTCGTAACACTTTATTCAGGAAGGAATGCGTATGTGAATAGCACCCGCTGCTCTTTTAAGTTCATCTTGAGGTTTTTATTTTCTGCGATCTGCAGCCTTCAAACGAATTAGAAAATCCTAAAGTATCATGAGCAATTAATTACAAATAGCAGACTATTGTTTGACAATTGATAGATTATTGTTTGGTAATTAAAATGTGCCAACTTACTTGATTAAACTTAAACTTTTAAGACGCTGTATGTCGAAAACAAGTAAAAGCCGGATAACAACTTTTGGATGTTTTAATAATACATTATTAAAGCATACAGAGCACGAGCCTCTATACCGATAGGTAAAAAGAGGTTACAATACATTTATGTACACTCCCGGAGTTGTGCTAATTTCCTCTTAACTCACCCTATATTTTCGATAACGTTGGTGCTATACAACACCAGTCTTATTTCTTTTAACACAGGAAATTTCTGCGAAAATGATGTTCATATTTTTACCGGTTTCAGAATATTAAGCCTTTGTTTACATATACAAAAGTAAGCTGGTAACTAAGTTATAATCTGTACGGTAATATTCCTTTACCGTATATGGCAACCATTACCATACTGCAACTGATAAACTATTGAACATACCACACACTCTGCTCCGCGTTGAGCTTTTGTATCTTTAATAATAAACCGACTTTTTTGTTCTCTCCCTGTTTGCATCTTTAGCTTGAATTAAAATCGCCCAGTAAGATGCATTCCTTTCTCTTTTAATGCTTTTTAGTACTGTTGATAAAGAATCGTATAAATGTTGTTTGTCTTAGTCACTTGCCTTTTCTACGGGGGCTTATATTCCCACTACAGTATAATCGTAGCCTTTAATTTGCATGTTAAGTCGAATTATACGTTCAACTACTTAATTCCATAATTTTATACTCCCTTTTAGGCCTGTATTTATGGCCACTTTTTGATCTTTTATCGCGATTAACACCCTTGTACGTATGTATGTAATCTTCGACTTGTTTACAGCTATTGCTTTTCTTTTTTATTTCTGTTAGGATTGCAATGTTGATATTTTGCTTTCTAATTTGAAATGAGCCTACTTCAGAGACCTAACGACCCTACCCACGTGAGCTCATGATTTCTTGCACACCGAACAGAAGGAAATTATATCCCATTTCACGAATATTATCCTATCCCATCTCACCAAGCTTATTTAAAATCTACTACATCAAGTACTTAAAGCTTGGAAACGCAAATGTGCAGGAATGGGTCTGCCTGTCCAAAATAATATGATTTACTCCTTACAATTTGCAGATACATATCACGAAAACTTATAGGCGAGTATAGCAAGTGAGGATTGGAACTAAAAGTAAATAAAACTAAATATATGAATATAGGTGGTACGAGTATAAAAGGAAAACTAGAAGCCAATATGGAAATGAAACCGAAATATAAAGATTTAGGGGTAACAATAAAAGACAATGGTAGATTTTATACGGCAATTAAACAAAGAAATGTACAAGGAAGAATATCCACCTCAAGAATCAATTTAATACTCTAGGACAGAACAATTACAAAAAAGAAAAAGTCGTACATCTACAACAGCATAGTTATAAGTATCACAATATATGGTTGCGAAGTATGGTAACTGAGGCACAGAAATACAATTCTGTCAAAGGTCAGCAAGAATATCTACATTGGACCATGTACGAAATGACGACATACGACAGATAATCCCCAACTACAATAATAAACCACATAAGCACTAAGCAACTGATATAGTATGGTCACATGCAGCGAATGAATGGAGAAAGGCCCCTTAAAGGATTTTAGATTGGAAACCGCCAGGAAGAAGAAAGAAGGAAAGGTCTAGGCTTAGCTGGCGAGAATGAAGAATCAAGGCTATAGAAGAAAGAGGTCTGGAAGAAAGAATGTGGAATGACAGAGCGCTGGAAGAGGGAAATCGGAAGACGTCGTCAAACTTTATAAAACGATTTATATACAGGTTCCTTCAAATTATAGGGAACATAGAGCATAAGTGTGATAGACAGTAATGGGTATATATTTTACCAAGAAAAAACATTATATTACATTACTATTATACTTGTTTTCTAGCTACCAAAGTAATTGTTACTCTTATCGTAAATACAGCGAGATTAAACATAAACTTGATCGCGGGAACCATTGAAAACAATAAAAAATTGCCTAATTTGTAGCATGCTTTTTGTTAGTATAGAATTGTAAAAATTTTTAGAAGTTTAAAATACCCGTCTTGTTTAACTTCATCTCAATCTCATTGTTATTTTAATGATATCGATCCATTTAATCAATGAATTTGGTTTCAATTGCATATTTTTGTAGATTATTAGATTGTGTTAAAGTCACATGAACGTATAATATAGTTAATTGTAGTTCAACTGTAGTTCCATAAAGCTCAGTGTAGACACTGGTCATATTTCGGGACCAATTTTATTTTTGATCGCTCTGTAGTACAGAAACATACAACCACTGTACTTTATAAAACTACCTTTAAACTACAATTAACTGTATTATTAGTTCATGTGACTTTAACGCAGTCTAATAATCTACAAAAATATGCAAAAATATGTAATTTAAACCAAATGCATAAATTAAATTGATAGGTAACATTAAAATAACACGAGGATAAGTTAAACAAAATATCGAGAATAAATTTTAAACTTGAAAAAAAATTGACAATTCTATAGAGCGCCCAAAAATAAAATAGATATCTGGAGCTCAGGAAAAAAATGTGTGACTTTAACACAGCCTAATAAGCTACACAAATATTAAAAATATGTAATTTATGCATTAAATTGATAGGTAACCTCAAAATAACTATGAGATAAGTTAAACAAGATGTTGAAGGTGAATTTTAAACTTCTAAAAGATTTAACAATTCTATGTCAACAAAAAGATAGGTTTTACTGTTTTAATGGCTTCCGCGATCAGATTTATTTTTGATCACCCTGTATGTCTACAAAAAGCAAGCTACATATTAGGCAAGTTTTATTGTTTCCAATGGCTCCTGCGATCATATATATTTTTGATCTCTCTGTATTTGAACCTTTTTCAACTCATGGAATAGCCATGTTCCGTACAATTTTAGGTAACCTTTAAAGTTACCGGGTAACAATGAAATCGGTCCTATACTTTTCTCTTTGATTTATTAAGCAATTATGATAAAATTTCATACGGCAACACTAAACATAATTTTTGATTGACGGATAGATATAGTTGAAATGGTCGACTTGCGGTTTCACATGAAGTGCTATTAGCTTTGATTTTTGAAACGTATCACCGTATGTTTTTTATATTTTTTGGTATGTACAGCTAAAATTATACAGTGTGGTCCATTAAGTGTGCAACAAATGGGACATTATTTTATTAGTTGTACAGGGTGTCCCATTTTCGATGATATTACGGGGTATCTCACTTACGAGTAAAGATAGAGAGTTGCGGTTTTTGCAGCACTCTGCTACTTTTTTTGTGAAAATAAAGATGGTATAAACAAAATATTCATAGCCCGCTTCGTTTTTGAGATACAGGGCGAAATTGAAAATATTGCATTTTGGGACCCCCTCGTATCTCCGTTATCCTTTAACATATCTTAAAACTAAAAACTGGCGCTCATACAGTTTTTTACGTAAATGCAGTGGCGTAGTCATATTTTTGCTGTGAGCTGTCAATTTTTAGCTATAAATCAAACATATGTTTTCTTAAACGAGACACCCTGTATATTTTTCTTTCGTTTGATTGGAAATTTTATAAGCTTTACAAAAATATATACAGAGTGTTTCGTTAAAAAACATACGTTTGATTTATAACTAAAAATTGACAGCTTACAGCAAAATCTGACTACGCCACTGGATTCTAAGTAAAAAACTGTATAAGAGCCAGTTTTTAGCATTGCAATATGTTAAAGGATAACAGAGATACGAGGGGGTCCCAAAAAGCAATATTTTCAATTTCGCCCTGTATCTCAGAAACGAAGCGGGCTATGAAAATTTTGTTTATACCATCTTTATTTTCACAAAAAAGTAGCAGAGTATTGCGAAAACCGCAACTCTCTATCTTTACTCGTAAGTGAGATACCCCATAATATCATCGAAAATGGGACACCCTGTACAACCGAAATTTAAATACGGCCACAAGTTAGTGCATGTTCGATAACCATATCAGGTGCATTTAGAATGGCTCCAAGTCAAACAGCATACAGGGCAGGACAAAAATATGAAATTCGTTCAAGAATAAAGTTACCATATTTAAAAGAATATGACAAAATTTTATTGAGAAAAGTTGTTTAGAATCACAAGTTATACTCAAATACAAAGTCAGGGCCTCCTATTCGAATTCTTATTCTTTTCTGGAAAATTTTGTATTAGCCCCGTATTTTCATAAGATTTGAAATAAAATTGTAGGCTTTAATTGTGAGTTTTTTTCACATGTAAATTATTATTAGTAAAGCATTTTATGAGGATTATTTGCGCTAGTGGGTGAACTGAAATGATAACACTGATGCGACAACTATTTATTAACACGATACACCAATGTGTGGTTTACAAAAACAATAGATGACATTCAGGATGATACTTAGAATATCACATTAGCCGCGTAACGACGCGAGACTGTAGTTCGGTACGGAACGGATAGTACCAACACTCCCCTTCGTTACGTACAGAACTTTTTCATACCTAACAATTCAAGGCACTTCCGATGTTTAGGTCCGGCAAGACCTTTTGTCAGGATGTCAGCTCCCATATCTTCAGTTGGCTTATGTTGAAGACAAATATTGTTGTTACGTATTGCCTCTCGTACGAAGTGGTGACGGATGTCGATGTGCTTGGTGCGAGAGTGAAACACCGGATTCAACGCCAGCTTTTGAGCCCCTATATTGTCACAAAATATCGTTATGTTGTCGACAAGTGCGTTGTATCCCAATTCATCTAAGAATGTCTGTAAATAGATTCCTTCTTTGACAGATTCTGCTATGCCCATATATTCTGCCTCGGTAGATGAGAGTGCGACCGTTCTTTGCTTACGTGACTCCCACGTGACCGCTCCGTCAGCGAGATATAAGTAAAACCGGTATACGACCGTCTATCGTCAGGGCAATTCCCCCAATCAGCATCAACCAGTCCAGTTAATTTCGATCTCGAGGGCTTATATACAATTCCGATCTTCTTGGTACCTTGAAGATAGCGCAACACGCGTTTTGCTGCAATCCAATGAACATGTTAATGACAATCATTAAAACGGCTCAGCCAGCTAACCGCGTGTGCTATATCGGGTCGCGTACCCATCGCCAAATACATTAAAGAGCCGACCAATTCACGGTATGGTACCTGAATAGAATCATTGTCGTTTGACTTTTCGCTCTTCGATAACTTGGCATTAACCGACATTGGAGTGGACACTGGTTTACAATCAGCCATCCCGAATCGTTGTAGGATGTCTTCGATGTGTCCCCGCTGATGTATTGTATATCCGTCGTTTCGTTTGATAAACTCTATTCCGAGGCAACATCCGACTTCACCGAGATCTTTTATCCCAAAACTCTCAGCGAGTTTGCTTTTTAGTTGTGTCACGTCTTTTGGATTCCGTGAGATCAATAAGATGTCATCGACATAGATCACTACTACCATCAAGTCTCCCCCTGAACCTCTGACGTACACACATGAGTCGGATTTAGTCGGTGACAGCTCCAGAGCACATAATTCGCTGTTGAACCTTTCGTACCATCGTCGTCCGGCCTGCTTCAGGCCGTAGAGTGCCCTTTTAAGAAGGCACACCTTGTCGCCCTCTTGAAGGTCCTGCAGCATCTTCGCCGCCTTGTTCTTTGTGATTTTATCTTTCTCGGTCCGAACAATGTACCTCAGGGTCTCCTCAGTCATCTCCGGAACTTCCATATAGATTTTTTCAGTCAACGTACCGTTCAGGTACGCCGCAGTAATGTCGAACTGATGAATCGTCATTCCGTACTGAGACGCCAATGCCGTGGCAAGGCGAATAGAACTCAGGCGTGCAACCGGAGCGAAGGTTTCGTCATAGTCAACACCAGGGCGTTGTGAGAACCCCCGAGCGACGACTCTTGCCTTCCTCCGTTGAATCGTTCCATCTGGCCCGTACTTGTTTCTCAAACTCATCCTGCTCCCTATCACCTTTCCAGGTGATGGACGATTTACAATAACCCAGGTACCACTTTGAATGATACATTTTAACTCGGTGGCCATGGCATGGTACCACTCCGTAGCGTATGGACCTGTAACAGCTAAATCGACATCTACCTCGGCCAGTAGACCATATTCAAGAGCAGCAAGGTTTACATTTTGCATATTGTATACCTTTTTCGGTCGACCTGGAAGCCCTGTTTTCGCTTTTCGGGGTCTACCGCGGCCTCGCTTTGCAGTTACGTGAGGCTCCTTGTCTTCTTCTCCAGACTGCTCGCTCTTGTCTGCGTCAGTATCGAATTCATACTTGAGTTCTATACCTTAGTTTCTTCTGCTGTTACGTTTTCAGGTTCCATATCTACTGCAACGCTCGATTCAGTCGTATCACTTGATAATCGAAGCGGTGCTAAAGTAACGCCCATCTCTCGATGATCGTCTTGAAGTTTGGGGTTGCCTTGGATCTCCGAAGAGTATTCCAGGAATTTCACGTCGCGTAATACCTCTACTCTACGTTCTTTCGGGATCCAAACGCGATAGCCTTTGATTTCCTCCGAGTATCCTAGGAAAACGCCCTCACGTGATCTAACGTCAAACTTTCCCTTGTCAGACAACCTATCCAAAACGAAAACTTTACAGCCAAACTCGCGAAAGTTACTCACGTCCGGTTTCTTCCCAAATCGAACTTCGTATGGTGTTTTCCCATCTAGTGATTTTGATGGACTGCGGTTTCGTATATAATTGGCAGTAGCCACTGCCTCGGCCCAAAACGCCTTTGGCAATCCGGACTGAATGAGGAGACATCTCGCCATATCGATGAGAGTGCGATTCTTCCTCTCCGCGACGCCATTATGTTCCGGATTGTTTGGAACTGTCAATCGCCGACGAATCCCGTGAGCGTCCAAATAATCATCAAAGAGTTTGTTCTTATATTCTGTCCCGTTATCAGACTGCAAACTCTTGATCGATGCTCCGGTCTCCTTTTCTAACAAGGTTTTGACCTTCTGGAACTCCGTGAAAACTTGATTCTTCTTAACCAGAAAACGAACATCGCACCATCTCGAACTGTCGTCAATAAATGTGACGAAGTATTTCGCCTTTCCCAACGATTCTGTCCTCAGCGGACCGCATACGTCTGAATGTACCAACTCCAGCAATTTCGTATGTCGATTTGATCGTTTTGGAAATGGAGCACGCACCATTTTTCCTTGAATACAGACATCGCACACAAAGGTGTCATCAGCTCTAACAACGCCGATTCCCTTCATCGTCCCCTTTCGCGCAGCATCAGCAAGATACTTCACGTTCAAGTGACCAAGGCGTTGATGCCAGAGACGAAGCTTGTTGGCATCTGACGAAGTCGATGCCATACATCTGTCGTTGTTTTCTGCTTGAATGATATATAACCCGTCCACACGTCTTGCGGTTAATATTGCGTTACCTTCTTTGTTAACGATCTTTGCGGATTTTTGTTCAAAAACTACACGATACCCCTTGTCAGTGATTTTGCCCACCGACATAAGGTTTATGCGAAGATCGGGCACAAATAGTGTATTTGTCAACTCTATTTGTTTAGTTACGTCTTCTTCGTGTACTTGAAACAAAACGTTTCCGCGCGCCTTGATGTCGGTCGAAGCACTGCTTGCCAAATGCAATTTTTCCGCGTTGACGCTTTCTTTGCTTAAAAATTCGTTAGAATTTTTACAAATATGTGAAGAACAACCGCTGTCTAGGCACCACGATCCGTCTCCAATTGTACTGGGTACTTGGAATACATTATCAATGTCTTTACAGTTCTTTAAAGAATACGGACTCATCGATGTATAACACTGAAAGTGTTTCGCGTTTTTCGCACTTTGTGATACTTTATTGTCCTTCTGTCTGCATTCACTGACTTTGTGGCCGAGCCTCTTACAGCGATAACATCTAATAGTTGATGACAAGTCTTTGCCGTTGTTGTTCTTATTTTTAAACTGTGTGTTTCTACTTTTATGAGTAAATTTACGAACCACCATAGCGTTCGGCACTTCACTATGCATTTCGCTTTTGCGCGCATCGGATTCCTCAATAATTTTTACACGTAGTGTTTCCGGCGATGGTAAATCGTCTCGAGATTCGATCGCGCAACGAAAGTTTTGAAAACTTGACGGCAAACTATAAAGAAGCATTATGGCGAGTAAATCAGCATTTATATCGACGTCCATATTGTTGAGTTTATCAACTACATCGAAAAACGTACGTAAATGCTCTCGCACATCTTCGCCCTCTCGCATCCGCTGAAGAGTCAGCTGCTTTAACAGTTTTGCTTTACGCGCGGGCCCTTTCGACTGGTAAACGCTTTCGAGCTTCAGCCATACATCCCGTGCAGTCTTGCATCCCTTTACCTGTTTCAACTCCGCTGAACTGATCGACAAAATTATGTCAGATTTCGCCTTTTGGTCGAGGGTGATCCACTGCTGTTGTGCCTGAATTGACGTGGCATCCGCCTCCACAACCTCTGGTTTCACTTTTGTGCCGTTGACGAACTCCCATGCGTCGTTTTTAACGAGAAGAGCTTCCATATGTATCCGCCATGTATCATAATTTTCTCTGTTGAGAGTTTCAATTCTCGCAGTACCTGCGGCATTCATGTTGACTTTTTGAGAATGACGTATGTCACCAAAAAATGATTTCAGGAATGCAGTTCAAGTAAATTCAGGCCGCGATTTCGTTATCTTCAGTTCACACCGTTAGCTGGGCCCATAACCTATGAGGATTATTTGCGCTAGTGGGTGAACTGAAATGATAACACTGATGCGACAACTATTTATTAACACGATACACCAATGTGTGGTTTACAAAAACAATAGATGATATTCTGTATCATACTTAGAATATCACATTAGCCGCGTAACGACGCGAGACTGTAGTTCGGTACGGAACGGATAGTACCAACAGCATCCTTCCATTTACACATTATGGGTGAATTTATTCGTATGTAACAATAAGCACCCATGTATGTCTGTTTCCTGCTGTTAATCCAATATTTTGTTTAAAAGTAGCCATCAGGATAATAGTTGGCTACTGCATAATTGACAATCTATAGTATGTATATAAATTTTTTCATTAATAATTTTAACAATACACATAATAGAGTTACCTACTGTTCTGAATTTTGAGTATCGTAGCTTTTGTTAGAATCCTCTGGTACAACTGAACAATTTCTTTGATCAAAACTTCTTCCATATGTTTAATTAGTTCATTCGGTGTATCAGCTCCGCAAGTTTTCCTTTTTTCAATTTCTTGAGGGTCCTACTAGTTACTATTTATATTATGGTAGCTTCGTGTTATGTCTTTATTTATTAATATCAATACTAATACTTTGTATTTGAAGAACGTTTATCGGTTCACCAATACTCCTTTGCAGATAATAAAATAGAATTGCAGAGTATTATCTTCTTCTTGGTCGTTGTTCGATTTCGAACGTCGTGACCCTTGACCCGTCTACAATTTCTCAGCTGTGCGCACCACATCCTCAAACGGCAGGTTTGTTAGTTTTTACTTGATCAATGCATCGATTAGAATAACGTTTTTACTGCCATTTAAATGCGTTAGTGGGAAATATTTCGGAAGTTCCGTGGGGAGCTTTGTTATTTGCTTGTACCCGATGAGGAGATTTTGAAGTCGTTATGTCCACATCACTTTAATTTGTAGTTTTGAATTTTCGTAAGAGGCAGAGCTCTAGTAAGCGCTTATTTCCCTTGTTGATTAATCATCTAATTATTATTTCGTTAACCTTTTTTATGGTTAAGTCTTAAACGGCTAATTTCAAGACGCTTCTCTGGGTTGCTACTGTTTCGAGTATGCTACGAAGGGCTTCACAAACATGTAGGTGAGCCTTGGGTAGGATTAATCCTTTATTCAACGTTCAAAACAGCTTCCGTAGAGAGATATTTAGTTGAGCAATCTGTCCGGGGCTTACCATAGCCAGGTTTGTGGTTGGTGGTCTACACTGCTTTTGCCGCAGTCCACTCAGGTGTTCTGGTTGTAGAACCAGTCGTACTCGACACTCGGTTTCATGCGTGTACAACAGGAAGGAACATGCTATGTAATTAGATGTAATTGTGACATCTATGCATAATTTCGGGGCTTCACCTAACGTAAAAAAATGTCATTATTTATCATTCACCCTTTTAATTTTCTAAGCGCTAGAGTAGTTTCGGCGCTGACATGCATATTTAATTCTGGTTAAAGATGGCAAATATAACCAAAAATTGGAAAAGCTGAATTGCTAAAATTAACCTACTGCGCGTTTGGCCATGCAGTTTTCATCCTGGTTTGCTGCCTCAGCAATTAAAATATGTTGATTTCAATATGGAAAGAAGGTAAACAGGTACCTAGACAATTCAGAGTACATCTTATTTCTGGTCTATGTAACTGTATGTTGAAATCGGCGAGGTAGTAGTTGTCATCTTGAAACGATTTTTTGCTTCGCCTAATTGTTTCGCCAGTTATCCAATTATTTCAGGCTTAACATGTATATTTTTAGTTGAATTATAAATCCTTTGCATTTCGAATTCGTAAATTTTGCAAAGCAGCTTATTTTGTACCTGTATCTAGTTCCTTTCATTAGCACGATGCCCTTTCTGACCTGTGCTATCTCTTATCGCAGACCGTTGTAATGCAAGCTTTCTTTAGAAAACGAATTTTTCGTAAGAGCACTTGCTGTCCTCGCTTTGGCCCGCCGCCACCGGGGTGGCTAAAGTTTGTGTGCTTAAGTCAAATTACGTGCGCTCAATTAATCTAATGAACAATGTGTGTTTCCTAGGGCTGATTACGATCAGGTACGATGGCGCTTTTCTGTTTTGTTATTCGTATAGTAATTACATTTTTCTTAGCTCTTTATTACCAGTTTCAAGCACGAGTTTTTCTGGGAGGCCAAGCCGCTAGCTTTATCGCATTTTCGACACCTGCTGGCGCTCTGCTTAGTTGTTGCCATTCGAGAGTGCCTTTGCTATAATTTGCATCCACGGCGATTTCGTCCATTATATGCAGTTCACGACCACCTTATGTTGAACTGAAGGGTGTAGCAACCCCTAGCCGGCGTTTGCCTGTTAGCCGTTTATGAGCGTTGGAGAAGCGAGGTTAGTTAGTGCTACTCCGGGATTAAATATCAACTTATCTTCAATACCTGGATTTTACATTTATACATTTTAAACCCTTAGTTATTTGGAATTTAAATTCATACGTTCCGCAATTATTAACATGTGATGTTCAATTTCATACCTGCTCTTGTATTAATATTTTCATGCTTATATTTAATTATGCTCAGTATTTAAAGTTGCTATTTTGATGTATTTCGACCCTCTGTAAAAGGTACAGTCACGCTTTTTTATTTCAATAGCCTAAACAAAAGGATTTATTAAATGACTGTGATAAGCTTATCCCACGAATGATTTGTTGATAAAGTTATTAAAATAACCCGAAAGGGGTTCTTGATTTTATGCGTGTCGCAACCTTCAGTTTACGTACACAATTTTGTTATAACATTATTTGCATTTTAATTATTCTGATTATTTTCTACTGACACTTCAAGACTTTTTATTAATTATTAATTAAACGCTAGTCACTTGTAGTTTATTTTTTCTATTATTTGAAATCTTTTGATTTCTGGCGCCCATTTCCTTTCCTTTTTTGAAGACATTCCAGGGTACACAGCTGATGATTTGAACCTACGATCCAAGGCCGCTGAAATTTGAGTTAGCTAGGGCCATCGCGGTGAGTAAAAAGTTTTTAGAGCTGCCGTGGTGTATAAACTGTAGGGGGGTTGATCTGCGATTTTTACTACCATCGATCAATTTTATTAATTAATCGCAGGTCGGCTTCTTTATTGTTTCAATCTGCCTAGGGTCATTAGTTTAATCGGTTTAGTTTCAGGCCAGGCTCTTCGATAAATCTTACAACTAGAAAAAGGAGTTCTGGCATCTCTTTCTTCGAGTTAGCCAACAGTGTTGTGTAGTTTACATAACGGAGATTTCCAACTTTCCACCCTTGTATTGTAGCTCCGACATCTCTAGCTTTTGTAGCTTTTCTAACGTGTCACTCCAAGTAGATATTGAAAAGGATTAAAAGCAAAACACATTTCTGTCTCTCCCCATCGATTTGAATGTAAGCCTTGTTATACCGTTTCAACGTGTAATTAATGAATACATTTTTGTTATCATTATTCTATATATGACCCCGTTACTGTTAGCAGTAGTTCCATTTGTTAATAAGTGTCCATGTGTGGTGCCCTATTGAGTTCATGATTTGTTTGAATTTGTCTTTTGTGGATTAGAGACTGTAGTAGCCTTCTCCATTTTAGTCTTCAAATTGTTCCAAAGCTCGTATATATTATCTTCTTGCATAACATTTACTGCTAAATGGATAGATAGGATTGATAGAAAATATGATTAGATTATTGTTTGGGGACATAACATGGCCCCCGTCTGCCTCGTAAATTTCGGCACTAGCGCTGTTCTTTACAGTATTTTCTACTACTTCAAGTTGTCTAGCTTGTTTTAGTCCTTCAGTGATTCAGGAGAAAGTTAGATAGTGTCTAAATTATTTGTAATCTGCATACATATCGTTTACTCGCAAGCCATAAATTAATATACCGGGTGTCCGTTCTCAAAGTCGAACATAGGCGATTAACATTGTATTGAACGTTTTTGCCGATTCCTGCTCGCCAATTCAACTTACAGGGAAGGTAATGGTATCAATGGAAAGATAAAATTATTACGCATCAAATGCTATTAATAATAATATTCAAGATGCGATATTTATTTTAAAATACTAATTTAAAACTTCGAAATTTTTAAATATACCATGCCTTGCTTCTCAAGTTCGATAGCATTTGTCAAAAAATTGGTAATTAGTTGGCGTAAATCAGATATTTTCTGTCAACGTCTGTTAAAATTATCTACAGAAAAATGAATCATTATTTTAGTGAAGAACGAGTGAATGCACTAATGTTAATTTTTGTATCCAAGTTACAGAAAAGCAAAATTGTTCCATTTCCCAAAAGCTCTAATTATAACAAACATCTACAGTATTCATAATTGTGAGAATATACTAAGAAATTAAATTTACATTTTACGTTTCAAAGCCTTTGCTTAAACGCTTTCAATATCGGACCGTTTTTTTAGCGCTGCTTTCAAGCTTCTTCCTTGTCATAAAGTGTCCTTTGATAAGATTTTCTTTTTATTTACATACATATATGGAGCGCCGGACTTTGTTACAAAGAATTCTAAATGTTAAGGCAACGTAGCTTTTCTGCACAGTCATATGAGACTTGCGCGAGTTTTAAACATCACTTATAATCCGCAATGCAATAATGGGTTATAAAATTTTTTCTCGTGCTCAGAATGGGAAAGAAGCGATGATTTGTAAATTTCGAGAAAACTCCTATTTCTATTCCACAAAGACAGAAGATAACTGCAATTATTAAATATTTAATATACAAAGTTTAAAATCTCAATAATCACACATTTTCTACATTCTACATTTCATTTGACATTGATTGGTATTGATTGGCACAAAACCTAAGTAGTCAACAATAAAAACTCAAAAAGTTCTAACAAAGCCGCAGAAATACACTTTAACAAAGAATGCAAAAAACGTAACTGAAGCTCTACACGTTAAGCCACATCTGAAGATGAAATATATTATGCACTTGGGAAACTTTTCCAATAATGAAATTGGGCATAAATGAAATTTTAGTTCTATACATTGCAACATTTTAACTTAATATCAAATTAGTACGTGTCATTAAATCGGTACTCAATTTGCTGAACGATAATTGTTTTGCGGCTTTGTTGAAAGCACTATCATCCAACAAAATGTAATGGGAGTTTTATATTTAATCAATGCCATTAACTAAATTGGTCTATCCATTTAGCCGAATCCAGCCAGCAATTACTAAAAGTTGTGGATGCCACTAGCATTTACGAATATACGTACATGGCATAAAACTAGCTATGTCTGGGAATCATTCATGCAACTGTCGCATAAACTATATATCAATCAATTATATGTTTCAATGTTGCATATGCTTTTTCATGCAAAACGGTAATTAAATGAAATACCCATTATACGTATATCAGAGCGATGAAATTCTACTAGGGCGATTCTATTAAAGCGCAACCAATACATGTAATGTAACTAATGGAATAACTAACATTTGCATTTCCTAAAGGATTGTAATAGTAGGCCGTAATAGTATATCATGGGACAAGTGGTTGAAATATAATTTCAACGTTGAGAGTGGTTTTTTTAACAAGCGAAGCGAGTTGAAAAAGGAACTCGAGACGTTGAAATTTTATCAGCTACGAGTTGCATATACTATTTTTTCTACGAATTTTTAAAATAAACGTTAATAAACCATTGTAAGTTTATGTCAAATTCGAGGTTAGCAGGGTTTTGCGTCAGTCTGTGACAATTGAGTGTCAAACAGTTTGAAATCGCTGTAATCCGAACATTTCAATCTCTAGTGGTTGAAGTGCAATTTCAACCACCGGAATTAATGTCAAAATGACTGATTTCAATGTCATGAGTAGAAAATAGTATATTATTCAACGAGCGTGTAATGATGGCCATTACCCATGAAGATGAAACTTGCACCACGAGCGCTAGCGAGTGGTATAATCATCTGAGTGGGTAATAGCCATTACACGCGAGTCGAATACTATACTTTATCTACAACTTTAGAAAAATAACAATATTTTATTAATTTGAAAATAACAATATTTCTACAACTTTTAAGAAAATAACAATATTTTATAAATTTTTGTTAGCATGGTAATTATAATTAATAGTAATATTAGCGCAGTTATTAAAAGTTATAGGTGGACTTTCTTTATCCGTCAAATTATAGTTAGTACTTCGTGTAGTAGTTGTACTTGTAATATTATTTACACTTTGTATGGTGCAATTATTCTTGTTAATTACTTCCACAATTTTTCTTCTTCATTCTAACTTGTTATTTACCTTTAGCCACTGCGGTTGATTTCCATCCCCCTAGTTTTTTCACGGCTGTGATGTCACTACCTCCACTCACACAAATTGTTGCCGAAGATCGACGAAATGAATGGCCCGTGTAAAGTTCAGGATCTTTAGTTTCAAAAACATAGCAATTTGTTTGCCCATAACAAGTAACTTATTTATGCCATCTTTTTGAATGGTGCATTTACCATTTTGGTAATTTAAAAATAAAGAGCCCAATTTGGCATGAGGTGGTCGCAGCGCAAGGTATTTATACAAATTTCGTAAAATTCACCTGACATACTGACAAGGTAAACGATCTAGACGTCTTTGTTTTGGTGATAGATATAGTAACTACAAGAGTTCCATTGAAATTTTCTATATCTTTAATTTTCATAGAATACAATTCGTCAATGCGATAGGCTCCCATTAGACCAGACCCATGATTAATGCCACCTGTACAAAACATTACGGTATGAGAAATTTTACAATTTACAAAGTCGATTCCTTTATCCATTTCCGGTACGTTTTCGGGTCCGGTTCAGCTATTTTCCTGGCTTTTCCTTTAACAATATCATGTATATTTTCTCCCCACGTTAGTTATTCCACTTCTATCTTCATTATTACTGGCTTCTAGTTCGGTATGTACCTGATTGTTTCCTCCCACTTCTAGTGCTGCCGGCTAATTTCCGTAAATATCATTTCTGTGGCTATTGTCGCTGATTTGTGTTCATTTATGATAGTTCAGCTTTACGCTCCATATATTAGTGGAACAGGAAGGGAGTTTGGTGGTACAACCTTTCGATCTACTTAATGCAGAAAATGTGGCTTCTAAACTTTCAGTTTCCAACGACTACAAAGATCTAGCGCCCAATCAACTGCGATTTCCCAATCCGGCTTTGGTGATCGTAGGATCTTTCTCATAAGGGAAGAGGCCAGATATAACTAGTTTCTTTTACTGATTTAAATTTATACTTCCTTGCTTATTTTCTATTCTCTGTCTACTTATAGCAGTGTTTCGTTTACAATATGTATTTCTTCTTCATTGGTATCGCTTCATTGCTTGTCTTTATTTAATTATTTTGTTAACTGTTGATAGAGTAGAAAGGTAAGCTCGAACAATCCCCTTTTCGCTTCTTGCCTTGCATTTGCTCTAGCACAGTCTTCTACGTCCTTATATAAGCTTTTAATTGCACCGTACAGCTTTGAACTTATCTTATGCTTTCTCGGTGTCTTCCATATACGTTTTCGTGTTTATATCAGTAAACATACTAAGCTTAACTGTTTGCCTCTCCCTAAGTTTTTTTCGTATATATTTTTATGGTATTGGTACAGGGGTTTAAAATTAGATTAATAAGGTTAAAAGGATACAGTATTAAAAATTACAAAAATGAATTTAAGTAGGAAATGGATATCAAAATTATTAAAATGTATTTGGTAAAGAAAGGAAACAGAATTTAAAATTCAATTAAATGAAGCTACATAAGAAACAGTAGTATTTTAACATAATTTCATTTGTCTGAAATTAAAAGGGGAATTAAGGGCAAACACTTTTTAGAAATATACAATTTAACATAGTGGGTATTAGACAAATATAATAAAGCTTCTATAGTGTGTTGAACTGTGAAATAGATGCAAAATTAGATCACTAAGGAGATATTTATTGATTAGTATGTAAAAATTTTATACAAAACGATGTAATATAATTTGTAGCGGTTGAAATTATAAAAATAAATCCTTTATAAAAGTAGTAAAATGCTATTTGGTGTATAAAAGGGTTAAAAATTGAAATAAAATAGGCGTGGTGTAAAAATAAAAAGTAAAATGTTAAAAGAATAGAAGATGTGCAGACTATATGGATGAAAGATGTGGTGAGAATAGCAAAGTAATACGGTTATAATCTAAACAAGCAAATTTCTGGAAGGGGATGCTGAACTGAGTTTATTCTCAAATTACATTGCATCATCTGAATTGGATTAGGAATAGTTTTTACTGGAAGTGGTTTACATCGAAATCATTAGCAGAGTGAGCGTTTTATGGGGTGGATAGGAGATTTTCATCTGAAGGAGTTCTAATTCGACAAGCTTGTCATGGAAGTGACATCTTACAACTTGCATCTAGTTGAGGTTCGTGATACCAGGTCGTCGGAGGCTTGAGGATTTTGGTAGGACGACGTGAATGGTGATTGCTTCCGGCATTGCTGCTAGAGAGGGTTAGTAGTTACCTTGTCGTGTTTTGGACAAGAAAGTCTTTGAGGATCCAGGTGTGCTTTTGGCGGAGTTCGTGCAGGCATTGTTTTTAGAAGTTGGGAGATCTTGGTGACGTTGCTGGATGCATTGGGCTTGCTAGAGGAGAGTGTCGAGTCCAATAACAAGTGACAAAATACAGCTATTTAAATAAAAACTGCAAGAAATATATAAAGAGTGAAGTGAGGTAATTTAAATTAAGGGAGTACTTAATATTTGATATTGTTGAATGACAAAAATGTAACGGGAAAGTATTTGTAACTAATTTTGAATGGCGATACTTTGAAGTGACAGGTGACAGCAGTACGAGTTGTCATAAAAATAAGAAAATTAAATTTCAGAAAAGAAGCAGTCTAGATTATAAAGAATCGGACCTGGGTTTCAGTCATGTGTTTTCTACCGAAGCTAGCAGTTAATAATCTTGATAATCCATAATTATAATAGGGCAAACGAGCTAAATAAAATTCAATTTTTAAAAAAATTAACAATAAACTAAAGTGTAAATCAGTTATAACATAACATATGCGTTAAAAACGTGGTAGAGTCATCATAACAATATATATAAACATAAATCTGTCTACCGGGTCGGAATTAGAAAAACTCATTGTGCAAGTACATAACCAAACAATCTGCACTACCTTGAGTGATTGATAGAAGAGCATGAATTTTAAATAGCAAGTTTGCTGCTTTTCTTTGAAAAGATAAATTATACGCATGAAATATGCAGATCATTTTACATAGGTTTGCAAATCTAGACATTAACGATATGGATAAGATGACGAGCATATTCAAATATCTACATTCTGCTCTATATTTATAAGGCTAATGATTTCATCTCGTAGCTCGCATATTAAAGAAATCGCTCGTTGCAAAATGGAAATTGCTGTCTGATCTGTTTGTGGGGCACATTTTAATCTGAATACTAAACTAGGTCTTATTATGTAAATTTTAATCAATTACAGGGATGCGGAGTCAGCTAGAAACTTTTATTCCCTTTTAATATCGAAGTTTGCAAAACTGAGTGCAACGGTAGAGCTTAATATTCATTAAAATATTATTTAAATTGACTGTAATTATTGCCTTTTAGATCAAACAAATTAAAGGTGCACAGAGTCGTTAAAACAGTTCCACATTTTCCTAAACAAAGCATCTGTAAAGAAATTTAATACCTCATTCCTTAGAAAAAGTAATCAATTCAGTCGGAATTTCTTACAATAACAGAGATTTCCATTAAAAAAACAATGTTCCTGTGGTTTCCGAGAAGGTTTCTGAACAGCTGTGTCTAGACTTAATGGGAAATACATTTACAGAGTTTCATTACATCTTCGTTTTGTAACATTTAGAAAAAATATATTATTACATAGAAATTTTAAAACTCGTGCAGGCAGAAACCATGCTCGTAACAATACAAAATGAAAATCTCCAGCTTAACAAACACAAAATATCCAGATAATCCATAGTACTGGCGACCATCTTGGCCATAAAATAATTCTAGCGAACGGATATCTGGAACGTTTTGACGTTTACGACATGAAATATTTCGAGTCGTTAAGGAAACTCGAACGAAGCAAAGTTGTAAAGAATGTCCACTGTAATCAACCTGGGCACCCCGAAGTCCAGAACTTCAAGGTTTTGGGTCAATTCGATTATTAAGAACTTCGGATAAACATTGCCCTTCGATTCCGTTAAACAAAATACTCAATTTAAAAGTACCCCTTCGAGAAAGTGTTCATAGTTAATCAAGTAGCTTTAGACGTTTAATAGTTTTTTTTATTATAGCATTGAGGATGTTGTGCTAAACAAAATGTAAAGCATAAATAGTACATCCTTTATTACATTTATTAATCGACTAGAGCGATTGCTAATTCATTAAATTAATAAAACATTGTTATAACCGCCCATGGATTTATATGCATATTTTATCTCTAACCTAGTTATTTTAAAATCACCATTCCTTTTAAATAATGCACAAGGCTGCATGCCGTGTTAAACCGGCAAAAGTATAAAGGCTTCATTCAACAGTTTACTATTTGCGGGTTTTTGCAAATAAACTTTCCATTACTTGTAATAGAGATATTATCACAGGAAACAATTAGTTATTACGACTACTGTTTATGTTTTTAAAACTACAAACACAAAAACATTTCATTTAATAATAAGGTCGCCCGCACGCTCCGTTTAAACACACCCTTATTATTTCTGTGGTAATGGTCTACTGTGCAGCAGTCCTACATTTTAAATAAAGCATTCGCCGGGGGTTATAGCTAGTTCATATTTATTCTAGAAAAAACAATATCACCAATATGTGTGGAGGAAGTACTACGATAATCTCTATGTGGATGAAGTTTATGAGAAAACAATCGAACCACTCATCTAGATAAAGTCAACTAGAACTAAACAAAAACAAAGGAGAAAACAAAAATAGTGGAGAAATGTTAAGACTCGATCTCCTGTGGCGACTTTGTAATAGCCCCAGAACTGGACTAAATCTATCTTCATTACTATTCACAAAGAAAGCTAAACTGAAATATGCAACGAGTATAGAACTGTCGCCATTATCTTACATATTAGCAAGATTATACCACTCCCTCTAACATCAACCAATGAAAAACCGCAAAATGCATAGTTACGCATGTACTAACTTTTGATAATGTACATAGCAACTAATAATCACATACCTTTCTGATTAATAGGTGATAATCACACTCCTTCACAAACATCACGTTACCTGCTGTCAGTACAATTGTCATAACAACCACATTAACTGTACTTTTAATGTTTCAAATACACTATTCAAACGTTGTTTATTGACTCGTGATATAATCTAGCCGAATGCAACTCGTGTCTTCTTGATTATTAAATCATTTTTGTTACCACTCGTTATATTGGTTTAGGCAACCACGCTCGTCCTTCGGACTCTCATGTAAACAGAAACGATTATTTGATAATCAAGAACTCACTTGCTACATTATATATCATAGTATACTTCATCGTATTACAACTAAAAAGCTATTGGGACTGGCAGATACCCCATGAACAGACTAAATTTGTGTGGAAGTAGAAGGAAAGTAGAAAGAAAATCCATAAGGTCGGACAGATAATCGGGAAAAGATTATAGCAAAGCTTTGGACTGTATGAACTGGTCTAAACTATGGACAGTGTTACTGGAAATTAGTACCTACACCTAAACATATTGACCTGATCTTAAAATTTATATGAAAATGGTTCTACAATCGTGAGATTTTATGGCAGAGACTTCAGTATACTCTCCCCGTTGATGTTTAATATTTATTGGAGGTCTATAGTAAAGAAGTCCTTCGAAAACGAAAAAGGGGGGGGGATAACTATTGGTGAAATAATAATATAATTTGCATTAAGCCGACGACACCACACTCACTCCAAAAACAAAAATGAAGTGTCTGAACATTTAGAAACAGTAGTAGCCGTTATAAATTTTGAGCTAAAACTGAACGCTGAAACTGAGCTGATGTTAATAGACCGAAGCAATTCCATAAAAAAATAATACTCAAATTGTTAACGAGATCATTTATTTGGGTACACATATCAACCGAGATTGAAATTACTTCATTGAAATACCAAGACGAATATCTATACTCAACGAGAAAAAGCAATATTGCAATATCTTCAACTCAATTTTTGAGTTTGGTGGTGATAAAGGCTTCTGTAGCTTACTTGAACGGCATACAGAACAAATGTGTTTATACTAAACGAAATAAACGTCCAAGTCTTTTGATCATCGATTGTGAGACGGGACATTCTAAAACAGTTTAATAATCAACATTTCAAAAACAGCACCTGGTAGCAGGTGATGTAGGTAAAGATTTGAAGCTAAATATTGACACAAATGGGAACTAAGATTAAAATTACTTAGATCTAAGAATTACAGACGATGGAAGAAGTGATAAAAAGATGAAGAACAAAATCGGTCAGAGTAGAGCGGTAGTTCGTCGAAAGCATAAGTACCTACAGAGAAGTATTCTGGAGAAGTAACGAAAAGAAACAAATCCAAGGTTATCGCTATAGAGATGGACCATTGAAGATGAAATACTATTTTCAGCGAAAGTATGAGCATAGATATGGATATAGTAGATACAATAGAAGCGCTTACGATAGTATGGTCATATGCAAAGAATATCAAATGACCGATAGCCTAACAAATTGTTGTTGTGTTATCCCCATCAAAAAAGAAAATAGGAAGTCCGGGGAGAACATGGAAGGACTAGGTGGAAGAAGAGATTAATGGTAGAAGGCTACAAAGTAATAATGGTCCTAAATAAGCCACCTCTATCAACGCTCAAGCAAAATTTCAAGCTAAATGACTCCCTCTCACATAAATATTCCTTATATAAAAGCGTGTGTTGTGCCTGCCTGCTTGAGTGTGTCATGTTTTTATCCTTACAATGCTCTTTAGGTAACGTTACTAGCTGAGCAGATAAACGATCTAACTAAAGATCAAATTCCCCGTGGAAGAGCAGGTTCAAACCCTCCTGACTCCAATATTTTTGTTGCGAATTAATGTAATTAAGTAAGTGTTTCCTTTGTCTGCTTTAGTGTTGTTAGAAATAATAAGAAATTTTAATTATTTCGTACATAATTCTGAACATACGTAATACGATCTAGCAAAATTTGGTTCTCTGAAGTGCGCTTTTTTTATTAAAGACATTAAAAACATTTTCTTATGTATCTTCTATGTTTACGACTCAATTTAAAAACTGCAAATATCTTTTAATTATAATAAAGCCACCTATATGGTGAGTTAAAAATCTTGTTGATTTTATTCGGTAATTTCGAATACAGAATCTTCGCTTTAATCCCCGAATAATGCACGTGACTGTATATAACCCGGTTAACTCTTATTCTTGGTACTGTTAAACATAAGTGTAATACGAAAGTTAAGGCTTACACAACACACGAAAATAATGAACGGTAAGCTATGGCTAGTCCATCGACATTAGAATATAAACGTAAATGTAATATTCTGTCCTTCGGCAGCGACAGGTGGAGCCTGGGTTCTCACATAGATATCTCAAAGCACGAACGTTCTATCGCAAGCACGTTAACTAAATAACTAATCTATAACGAAAAAAAGCGAAACAAAAGAATGACAGAGACAAACGGAAAAGAAAAGCAAAAATTCCTAAAAATAAATTTAAACCCACGTGGAAATAGTTGTATACAGATCCAAGCACAAATTGGTCGATGGCCAGTGGTTATTCTGCTTCAAAAATAAACACTTAAATAATCAGAAGGCTATGGCGAACCAACAACAAGACCCAAACGATTTAGTTCCATAGAAATGCGTCGTGTAGCAACAGAAGAAAATACCAAAAGACCGATTTCGGAATGTGGCGATCACAGAAACGAAATGTTCTTTTCGTAGAATTCGCAGTTTGCTGACTACCCTGGACAAAGGGTTGCGGCCAACAGCAAAATTACTAACTGTATTATTACAGTTAGATCGGTACAACGCCTTAACGTAACGGGACTGCACTTATGCAAAAGAAAGGTTCGTCTTTTTGACTATAAATAACAAGGTTGTCAATAAGCTGGGTTAGTTAGAGCCACATTTCTGCACTTTCTTGCACTGCAATAAACGATTTTACCGTCTTACATCCTTGAAATTTTAAGATGCAAAAGCGCGTCGCTCTTAAGGCTTCTAAACTAATTCAGGATATTCAAAACGCATACCGGTAAACTCGGGCAAAAATTATTATGCGCTACTTTCTGATTGTATCAAATCGTTTAAAAAACGTAAATCAAATTCAAAAGGATTTAGTATTCTGTATTCTAAATAAAATAA